>SJYA01001937.1:124514-267446 GCA_006410615.1 Neotragus moschatus | reverse complement strand
CCCCTCCCGCCCACCCCCCATCCCAGCCCGCTAGGTCTTCACAGGGCACCGAGCTGAGCTCTGCGGGCTCTACGGCAGCTTCCCAGCAGCTGTCTCTTTTCCACATGGTAGTATATACTTCTTATTCTTATACTGATGCTAATTTCTGAGAAGTAAGTATAATGCCCAACTAGGTCAGTAGGCCACTTATCGGGGGGACTAGCAAAGGGCTACGTAGTTCACTATGTACATATCCTATTATAAATCTATATACCTATAGAGGCAAGAATGATAAGGGCACATAAAACTTGAGGAAGCTCTCTGCCATTGACTCCCTATTTTAATAATAATGACCACATTTTCAAAAGAATATATTATGGCTCAGTGTAGAGAAGATTCAGAGACACAAGTCCCTCTACACGTTCAGGAGCTCTAGTTTTTCCAGCTCACTGACTCTAGGTGCTGCTGCTGCTGCTGAGTCGCTTCAGTCGTGTCCGACTCTGTGCGACCCCATGGACGGCAGCCCACCAGGCTCCGCCGTCCCTGGGATTCTCCAGGCAAGAACGCTGGAGTGGGTTGCCATTGCCTTCTCCAATGCATGAAAGTGAAAAGTGAAAGTGAAGTTGCTCAGTCGTGCCCGACTCTTAGCGACCCCATGGACTGCAGCCCACCAGGCTCCTCCATCCATGGGATTTTCCAGGCAAGAGTGCTGGGGGGGGGCGCCACTGCCTTCTAGGTAACTGTAGATCCATTTACCTTTATCCACCTGAAACTGAATAAGCTGTAACCTTCCTGACTGCAAAAATTAGATTTTAGGTACCTCCCTTTGGAGATGTCTTATACCGACCTCAACTGGCCCATATGTTGAGTTAACAAGCGTACCCATCAGAGCTCTACCAAGCCAAAGAAGCATCATCCACTTCTAAAGTCCTCATTTCTGGAAGCAGGTGGAAATATGTCAGACACTGACTAACAGGGCTGTTTATTCTGAAAGCATTAACATTTGTTCTGACCCATAAGCTACCTTTTTTTGTTGAAATTCCTTAAGTACGATTCTTCGTAGATTGATTTAAAATAAAGTTTATTCCATTTTTAAAAATGTTAAATTCAGCCAGCTAAACTACTTGCTTGTTGTAATGTTTAAGGTTTATTCAAATTTTATCATGGCTTGTTTCTTAATCAAGTAATGTTTAAATTCCTTTGTCCAAAATTAACATTGAGAAACAATTTCAAACATAAAACTCTGGTCTTGATGATGGTGACATATTCTTGATTCATACAGAAATTGTCAAAACATGCAAGCTTACAGCTTTTACTGACTTCTTCCGCTTTTTAATATATAGACGCTGTGGTGGGTTATGCATTTGAACTTAAGGCACGTCAGAGTTAGAAAGGCTATGGTAGAAACTATGAGCCATGAAACCAATATTCATTCTGCAATTTTTCATTAGTGAAAGAGTCTCTATATTCTGGGAGCAGCAGGCCCTCCAGATATAGAACTATTATATGTCTCACTCACATTATTCGTGGGGTGATCAGTTACATGTAAGTAAATGTCACTGTAGGGGAGAGGTTCAGGGACTCTCTTTAAAAGGAAGCCATCTATCTGGAAGGCACGCTAGTCTATTCTGCTACTGTCTTCTTTTTGCTATAGTATGGCTAGAGCCACAGTGGTTACTCTGTGAGCACGAAGCTACCTTGGGGATGGAAGCTGGATGCTAAGAATATCAAGGCAGGGAGATAGAAGGAGCCTGAGACAATACTGACCTTGCGCAGCCCCCAGACCATTCTAGAATGGTGCTTTGCCATAACGGATATTGTGAAACAAGTCTCTATTTTTGAAAAATGATTTTAGGTCCTAGCCGTGAAATACAATTCCTAATTGAAAAAAACTGTTTTAGCAAAGTCTGTATTTTCATAACACACCCAGAATTAGAGTTATGGTCTTTTAAAAAAATTTACAGTGTAGCACATAATGATTTGACTCACGTATCCCGTGAATGCATGCTAAGTCACTCCAGTCATGGCCGACTCTTTGTGACCCCACAGACTGTAGCCCGCCAGATTCCTCTGTCCAAGGGATTCTCTAGGCAAGAACACTGGAGTGGGTTGCCATGCCCTTCTCCGGGGGATCTTTCCCACCCACGGATCAAATTCATGTCTTCTGCGGCTCCTCCGTGGCAGGCAGATTCTTTACTGCTGAGCCACAGGGGGATAGTTATTAAAATAAGTTTAATGATCACTTTTCATCTCATATAGACACAAAATTAAAGAAACAGAAAAAAATCTTCCTTGCTGCTAGAGCTGTTAGGATTTACCCTCTTCACAACCTCCATATAGGACATACAGCGGTGCTGACTGTATTTATTATGTTACATACTACATCCCCAGCAATGGCACCCACTCCAGTGCTCTTGCCTGGAAAATCCCAGGGATGGAGGAGACTGATGGGCTGCAGTCCATGGGGTCGCTAAGAGTCGGACATGACTGAGCCACTTCACTTTCTCTTTTCACTTTCACGCATCGGAGAAGGAAATGGCAACCCACTCCAGTGTTCTTGCCTGGAGAATCCCAGGGACGGGGGAGCCTGGTGGGCTGCCGTCTATGGGGTCGCACAGAGTCGGACATGACTGAAGCGACTTAGCAGCAGCAGCAGTATTATTTGTCTTGTAACTAGAAGTTTGTACCTTTAAATTGTCTTCATCCAGTTCCCCCTCATTCCTATCTCTGTCTCTGGTAACTGCAAATCTGATCTCTCTCTTTTTTTTAATGAGTTTGTTTGTTTTTGAAGCATAATTGTTGGTTTATAGTACTATGCTGGCCCACAGTACCATGTTGGTTTCAGAGTGATGATCTTTTGAAAAAACATACAGTAATATCAAGTGGTATTCATAGGATATACTTTAGACCTTTCATAATTAAATGTGCATCTTAAAGGGATGAAGCTTTAGATAAAGTCAATATTTCTTCCCTGTCACCCTGTCCTAATGAATATTAGGGCACTGTCTTATATACCAGTGATAAGATTTCTTCATCATAAAGGAAACATTAATCTCATTAAAGCACATTTATATAAATTAGAATGCTTTCAATTGCAAGAATACAATATAAATTGAATATATTACAAAATCACAGCAAATTATTTTATCTTTCAGAATAACTTGGTATAATCTAGACTTTATATAGACAAAGAATATACTCTCACACATTTATTAATCAGCACACAGTGAGCATATGCTGTTTTTGCTATGCACAAATCACCTCCCACTACTTCTGGGATCAGACCTTCGCTTTTCTTAGAAATTTCATTCCATACTGTTCAGTTGGGGTCCACCCTGTCTCCTGTACCAAGCTATAGCGTCTGGATTTAGCCAGTTCTGACCAATCAAATTATCTCTTATTCTTGGTCCCAGTAACTGATTCTGAACTGACAGCTGACACAAGCTGGACTAACCAAATCTTCCTAGGATGTTTTATCAAAACTATTTGAAAAGATTTTTTGCAGATAGGAAATGAGTCTATGCAATGTTGGTGGCCATTTGGGAGCCTAACTCAGGAGCACAGAGTTAGCAACCTAAGAACCTGACATTATCTGAGGCCCTAGGTTCAACTGGGTCTGACGCAACTCACGTCCTGCTGCACAGGCCCATGTTTCCTTTTCTGCAGAAATATGTGAAGCAGGAATTCTAGCGGACGCAAAGCCCATTCTAGTCTCGACAGGAGAGATGTCTGCACTTCTCTGCATGCCTCTATAGGCTCTTCATTTACATTTAAGTTTTGCTAATGATGCTGAAAGTTAAAGAATGCATATAGGCAACACGATTTCATGTTACTGATATGGTAACTTGAAGATACATAGTCCCATAGCACGCGGCCATACTTATACTCTTACAAAAGAAGAAACCAGAAAAATCCGTGTCCCTAATCCAGCATCAAGTAAGAGTATTTCACCAAAGTAAACACACATATCACACACGGTACACGCTCCAGGCCCACCTGGGGACACGCTTCTGTGACCGCGCTAAACCAGGGAGCAGTGGTGCCAGGACCAAACTGTCCTGGTGACAAGAAGAAGCCTGCACGTCCTGTGACACTACAGCCACTGCACTCGGTCACACTGTCCTCACCACACTCACACTGTACACACTACACTCACGCACACTCCCTCACTACACTCACTAACACTGTACCCACTGCACTCACTCACACTGTCCTCACTATGCTCACTCACTTCCATATCACGACACTCACTCACACTATACCCACTACACTCACTCATACTGTACTCACTACACTCACTCATTTCCATATCACTACACCCACTCACACTGCCCTCACTACACTCACTCGGGAGCCACTGCCGTCAGGAAGTTGCAGCCAGATCCAGGCCCTGCAGTGCCTGCTGCCTTCTGTGCCAGAAAGTGAAAAATTCCCAGGTCCTACCCCTCCACCCCATCAACTCTGTGGGCCTTGCACCCTTGCTAATGCTACCCTGGGAAACCCAAAGCTGTACAAACAGCAAAAGCAGAAGCAGAGAAGCCTGGGCTCAGCCTCCTTTCTGCCTCTCCAGGGAGTGAGCCTAGTCACATCCACACTCTCTTGCTGGGAGACTCTCACGGACAGAGGAAACTGGTGGGCTGCAGTTCGTGGGGCGCGAAGACTCTGAGCAATCACATTCAGGAACCTGGCGGCAAGGATTCACTCAAAATGTAATTTTAGTATTTTAATTTTTCAGCCTCTGCTGTACAGAAAGGCCCAGGGCGTAGGCTAGATGCTGTATGCAAGTCTACCACATCCATGAGAGAGAATACAGTTATTGATTTGTGAATTGAGAATAGAAAATCTCATTTTGCTTTTTTTAATCATGTTTTTTTAAAAAATGAAAGCTTTTTTCTTTCCCCAGAAAGCTTCATTGGTATATAGAAGATTTTGCATATCTTCTTTGGGTGATTGATTTTACTTTTATTTAAAAATTTTTTTAATTGAAGTATGGTTGATTTACCATCTTGTATTAACTTATTATATTAAGCAAAGCAATTCAGATATCTATATCTTTAACAAATATTCTTTCCCTTATGGTTTATCCCAGGACAATGAATACAGCTGCCTTTGTTACACAGCAGGACCTCACCCATCCTGTCTATATGCGATAGTTTGCATCTACCAGCCCCAAACTCGAATACTGATATTTTTAAAAGCTAAAATGCTAGTTTTCTATCTTTTAATTTTTTAAAATTAATTCTAAATATTTCGAAATTTTTTGAATAGAAGGATTATGGGGACCCTAGTTATTTGTTATGCAATTGACATCATAGCCAGTCATCTCAATGCAAGACTCAATGCAAATACAATGGGTAATTGATAAATATTTTTTTACTTTAGCTAATTTGTTAAAAGAGAAAAAAATTCCATTGTGAAAAAGAATCTAATACAGTTGTACGCAACTTAGGAACATTCTTATGTACACATAAAATCAGCAACAGTGAAGTGAAAAAAGGCAGACCTATTGAATGGTCAGGCCACTCGAGATGGCTGTTCTGCTCCCTGGCTGGGCTGGCGCCTGCTTCACCGACACCCTTCTCACAGGACTGACTTCCTGCACAGTCGCCCCAGGCCCCAGCTAGTGAGTGTCCCTCAAAGCGGAGGGAGGGACGCGCCCCTCTGCCACTTTCCCGAGTAACCTGATAAGCCTGTCTGACGTCAGTTCCGCTGATCGCCTCCCTCCCCCCAGAGCAAAGACTTATCACCTTCCCACAGTTCTCAGCACACGGTGGGGAGTCACTCTGTGACCTTATTTCAGACACATCAGATTCTTCCTCCCTCAAAGCCATGAGGTCTCGGCTGCTGACTGCAGGCTCTCTCTCCAGTCTGGAAGGTGGGCAAGCATAGGCTTTGTGGGCGTGCAGGGTGCAGCCCACCATCCACTCTTGTTTTCTGCCATTGCCGTAGAATGAGACCAAAATAGCTTTCTCAGAAATGTGAGTGTTTTTGGACAATTCTGCGTCTACATCTATAGCAGAAAAATTTTCCTTCAAATTAAAATAAATTTGAGAATACTATTTTTTTTTTTTCCTGCAGAACAGAATTACTCTGCATAGAAACTTTAGCAGTTGACAAATTGGTTATATTAATGTCAAATCACAGGAGAGAACTTTTCAAATTTTGTGTTTTTTTTCCTGGACTGGTTTTGTTTCTGTTTTTTTTTTTTTTTCCAAATGTGAAAGAATTACCTTTTAAAAGCTGCTAACAGACTCAATTTTGAGAGAAATGAAATCACACTTTTCATAGATTTTATTTGTTCAGTGATTGTCAGCAAATAGTCCTTTTAGTGTCAAAAAAAAAAAAAAAAACTAAGGCAGATGTCCTAAAGATAAGAGAATAAAAGAGTGCTTTTGCGAGGATCTGGGCTACAAATGCTGGTGGTGAAATTAACTGCATTCCACAAATGTCATTTCAAACTTTTGGCTTTATTTGGGGCCAAAGAACCATTCAAAGCAAAAGATGCAGATCCCCAAGCTTCTCCTTGAAAGCTGAGAGTAGTTTGAGATTCTCTGATGGACAGTGCTCCTGAACGCCAAGGTGAATAATATCCCAAAGAAGAAATTAATCACAGGTAAGCGCCTTGTCCAGACTGACTTGAGTCCAGCCTAAAGGCCTTGGGCCCAGAGAAGAGGCCTGGAAGTGAGCTGTGCCTTTGTTAGACCTTGCGGTCTTTTCCTAGGACCCGTCGCTCCGAAGATCACTGAGACTCGGATTCGAAGCAAACAGCAAGAGGATTTATTGGACTGGCGCACCGGGGTTCAGTCACCTCCAGGGAGGGACGAACCCCGAACAGTCGTTACAGAGCATTTTTTAAGCACAAAACCCACAAACGGGTGTAGCTAGGGTGGGGACAATCTGATTGGTTCACATGTCCCCACCTTTACAGGGATAGGCTCGTTTGCTATCAGGCCTATATGGCTGGTCAGGGCCACATTCCGACGGCCTGAAAAACAATTTTTTTAGAAAGTCCCTGAAGGAAAAACATCCCTTGAGAGAACCTAAAGGCCACATTGCATGAGATAAGAATCTGCCATGTTACATGAGATAAAAACCTGCTCTCAAGGGTTTAGCAAAAAAGTTTAATTTTCCTCTCACCTTCAGCAGCTCAGCCTGCCTGGAATAAAGTACCTGGGTTTGAAGTCCAAGAGCTGAGCCCTAAGAGCAATTCCCTGTGGGGATTTCAGCCCATTTTGGCGTGAAATATCATAGTTCAAGTATTACTTTGGACTTAGAGGAGCCACGTGTGCCCTGAGAAGGTATTGTGACCTTAGAAGAGGACCTTGGCTAGTGGGCTGACCATAGGTGCTTGTTGTTTGAAACTGTTGAAGTGGACCTTTTGATCTTCGTAAGAACTTTGGGAAGAAAAGATATGCAAGTGTGTTGCTTGAAGAGATACCTGGTCCAATTTTGGATTAAAACTCGTTATTTTTCCAAAGTACCCCTGGTGTAGCTGTGGTTAATAGTTGATTGAGTCAGCTCCTCATAAACGAAGACAGCGTCGTGTCCTTTCCATGCTTGTCTTTTCTCTACAAACCATCAGATCCTTCTCCAGTGCTGGACGAACCATGGGCTTTGTCAATAATTATGTACTACGTATTTAGCATCCTTCACTTATTTGTTACATTCCTTTACCTTTTTGTGGAACAGTCAGTACAGATAAGCGTTTATCCTAAAACCTCCAATTAGATGCTTGACATAGAGTGGCAGCCAGAACAGTCTCTTATCCTCCAGCAGCCAAGCGGGTTGCTCTCGTCTACCACCACCACTGGACGGAACCAAATGCTGGTCATCTCTTGCAGACTGATGGACTCAGCTATCTCAGCATTGTGTGTAACTCTAAAAAGAAAGTCCATTGATATCAAGTTTATTCCCCAGTGCTTTTTCTTCAACAAGTATAATTGATTTCCCATGAGAGTTCCAGCATTTCCTGTGTCAGCCAAGCTGAGAAAAGCTTGAACTCAGATGATCTTTGTGTCCCAGTGTATTCTCATTTGTCCATGTCAGTTCAGAATAACCAGAAAGACAAACGTGGGGTGGGGGTGGGGGGGGGGTAAAAAGGCATGTTTTATTCACATTTTCTGCAGTCTAAGAAAGTATTGAGACTAAGTTCCATTATGAAAAAAAGCAGCTCGCTGTTCTTCGTCAAGCAACTAGATTATATTATTTATATCTAGGACCCAAAGAGGGAGAAAAATGGTTCCCAGAGCTTTTGGCTTAGAAGCTATTGTTTGCAGGTAATTTTAAAATGTATTTTTAAAAGCCCCATTATGTTTCACTAAGGATAGTTTTCCTGGTTTCCAAGGTGATATCCAAAATGTGTGTAGGTGCAATCAAAGAGAGTCATTGCATTAATAGGTGGTTTAGCGTTTCTGTTGAATATGAAGGTTATCCAATGTTTTAATATAACTGAGCTATTTTTTAAGTCCTCATTCCTTAATGAATGCATTTAACATCAGATGTCTTATGAAATGAGCAATAAAGCCCACTTTACTTGAAATTTAAAGTAGTTACAAAGGGAAAAAACACTTTTTAAAAGTTTCAAAGATACTAGAAGTTATTCTTGTCATACTTTGCTTTTATTAAGATTATATGGAGACATTTCTTTAGTCGATTACTCTGAAAGCATTTTTTAAATAACCTTCAATGCCACATAAAGAGAGATGGGGAGAAAATATGTGAGCAGATACAAAATGAGTTGATTTTTTTCTCTCAAAGAGCTTACATCATTTTCTGTTAAGGACCCTCACCTAGTTCTGTCCAGAAGTTAATTTTCACTATGGTTGGAACTGAAATTAACAGTTTGTACCCAATGAAAGAGAGGGCAAAAAATAGTTGAAGTAGCTCACAGAAAGCTCTTAGAATGCTCTTTCTTTTTTGCCTTGTACTATCTAGAACTATCTAGAGAAGGAAATGGCAACCCACTCCAGTATTCTTGCCTGGAGAATTCCATGGACAGAGGAGCCTGGCAGGCAACAGTCCATGCAGTCACAAAGAGACAGACACGACTGCGCGACTATCACTCATTCAATACTTAGAATTGATTCACTTAGAAACCAGACATCTATTGAGTCTAATGAATCATTATCCAATCATTTTAAAAGCAAACAGAATTAGCAAGATGTTTTGTGACCTTTATTCAACAATTATTTTCCCATTATTCTNGCAGTCACAAAGAGACAGACACGACTGCGCGACTATCACTCATTCAATACTTAGAATTGATTCACTTAGAAACCAGACATCTATTGAGTCTAATGAATCATTATCCAATCATTTTAAAAGCAAACAGAATTAGCAAGATGTTTTGTGACCTTTATTCAACAATTATTTTCCCATTATTCTGAATTCTTATGAACTATACATGAATGATGGAACTTATGGGAAAATTTTTTAAAAACAATCAAACAAACAAAAAGCCCAAACCTGACATCCTGTACTAGCCAACTGTGAGAACAAAGTGTAGCAGATTACAAGAAGACTGTAATTCAAGTTTGGAGGTAATACCCTGCAAAGTGTTCTGATGGTATGTTAATAAAATATTTTAGCTTTACATAGATGTTGATAGCAATCTTTAAATGTTCTGGGTTGAGCATTTAGTTACAAAGCATGCTCAAGGAAGATTGGATCATCAGTGAACAAAGTCGCACAGAGAAAAACAAATGATATTGCATATATATGGAATCTAAAAAAATGATAGAAGTGAACTTATGTGCAACACGGAAATGGAGTCACAGATGTAGAAAACAGACTTATGGTTACCAGAGGGGAAAGGAGTGGGGAGGGATAAACTGGAAGATTGAGACTGACATATACACATTCAGTTCAGTTCAGTTCAGTCGCTCAGTCATGTCCGACTCTGCGATCCCATGAATCGCAGCACGCCAGGCCTCNTGCCATGATCTTAGTTTTCAGAATGATGAGTTTTAAGCCAACTTTTTCACTCTCCTCTTTCACTTTCATCAACAGGCTTTTTAGTTCCTCTTCACTTTCTGCCATAAGGGTGGTGTCATCTGCATAGCTGAGGTTAGCAACTTAAATGCCCGCAAATAGATGAATGGATAAAGCAGATGTGGTATGTGTACCGACAATGGAGTATTACTCAGCCGTAAAAAGAATGAAGTAATGCCATTTGCAGCATCAGTGGATGTGCCTAGAGATTATCGTGGTAAGTGAAGTAAGTCAGAGAAAGACAAATAGCCTATAGTTTTACTTACACGAAGAATCTAAAACATGATACAAATGAACCTATTTACAAGACAGAAATAGGCACACAGACTTAGAAAACAAACTTAGGGAGAGGAAGGGGGAGATAAATTATGAACTTGGGACTAAGATATATGTCACTATATGTAAAGCAGATAAACAGCATAGGGAGCAATATTCCATCTTTTAATAACCTACAATGGAAAGAATATGTATATATGTACATATATATACATAAAACTGAATCACTTTTCTGAAGCTAACAAAACATTGCAAATTAACTGTACTTTAATACAAAAATAATTAAAAAAAACCCAAACTTGTGAGCAACCAAGATCCTTGAGGAGGTGAATGGATAGATTACTGTGTTACATTGAGACAATGGAGTATTATTCAGCCCTAAAAAATAATGAGGTATCAGGCCATGGAAAGACAGGAAACTTAAATGCATATCACTAAGTAGAAGATGAGATGGCTAGATGGCATCACCGACTCAATGGACGTGAGTCTGAGTGAACTCTGGGAGTTGGTGATGGACAGGGAGGCCTGGTGTGCTGCCATTCACGGGGTCACAAAGAGTCGGACACGACTGAGCGACTGAACTCAACTGAACTGAAGTAGAAGGAGCCAATCTGGAAAAATCACATACTGTTTTATCTGATTGTATGACATTCTGGAAAAGGGAACCTGTGGAGACAATGAAAAGATTCGGGGTTACGATAAAAAGATTGGGGAGGTGTTGAACTGGTCGAGCACAGAGGATTTTTAGAGCTGTGAAGTCACTCTGTGTGATGCTACAGTGGTGGACTATATCCTCATTCATATGTCCAAACCGATAGAATGAACAGCATCATGAAATGAAACAGCGTAAACTATGGATGCTGAGTAATAATGGCGTGTCAATGTAGGTTCACACACTGGAGCAAACGTACTATTCTAGTAGTGAGTATTTGTAACAAGGAGGCTAATCATGTGTNCACAAAGAGTCGGACACGACTGAGCGACTGAACTCAACTGAACTGAAGTAGAAGGAGCCAATCTGGAAAAATCACATACTGTTTTATCTGATTGTATGACATTCTGGAAAAGGGAACCTGTGGAGACAATGAAAAGATTCGGGGTTACGATAAAAAGATTGGGGAGGTGTTGAACTGGTCGAGCACAGAGGATTTTTAGAGCTGTGAAGTCACTCTGTGTGATGCTACAGTGGTGGACTATATCCTCATTCATATGTCCAAACCGATAGAATGAACAGCATCATGAAATGAAACAGCGTAAACTATGGATGCTGAGTAATAATGGCGTGTCAATGTAGGTTCACACACTGGAGCAAACGTACTATTCTAGTAGTGAGTATTTGTAACAAGGAGGCTAATCATGTGTAGGGGCAGGGAGTACAGGAAAATCTCTTACCTTCTTCTCAACTTTGCACTGAATCCAAAACTGCTCTTAAAAAAAAACAAAAAACTATTATCCAAAAAAGAAAGAGGAAATTAAACTTAAAGCAAGAAAAAAGAAGTGAATAATAAAGTTGACAAAGCCCTAAAAAGATTAATATCAATTAAAATATTACTTATATTAATATCAATATATTATAATAATATATTATACTGTAATAATGAATATATATGTGATATAATAATATTATATAATATTAACATTATGTTAATATTATTATAAAATAAATTGAAAATGTTAGGGTGGCATTTTCATATTTGAATGTTTTAAAAATCTTCAGCTATTTTAATTTTTATTTGTGATTTAATTTTTGCTGTCAACTTGACTGGAAAAAGGGGTGCCCATGTAGCTGGTAAAACTATTTCTGGTTGTATCTATGAGGGTGTTTCTAAAAGAGATTAGCGTTTGAAGCAGTAGGCTGAGTAAAGAAGTTGACTTTCACCTATGTAGGTGGGATGGATCACCAAATCCCTTGAAGTCTGGATGGAGGAAGTGTAAATCTGCTCTACGCTTCAGCGGGATATTGGTGCTATTGGTTGTCGGGCCTTTTCAACAAACTGTGCTGGAAAGTTATATATTGACATGCACAAAAGTTGAATTTAGACACCGACTTTACCCCTTTACAAAAGTTAACTCACAGTGGATCATAGACCAAAGGGCAAAACACAAAACTATAAAGTTCCTGGAAGATAACATTGGAGAAAATCTAGAAAACTTTGGTTTGGTGATGACTTTGTAGATACAACATCAAAGGCATGATCTTTGAATGAAAGAATTGATAAGCTGGACTCCATTAAAATTAAAAACTTCTGCTTTGTGAAAGACACCGTCAAGGGAATGAAAAGACAAGCCATGGACTGGGAGAAAAAAAATTTACAAAAGACATAGCTGATAAAATATTTACAAAAGACATAGCTGATAAAATATTCACAAAAGACATAGCTGATAAAATATTTACATGGCCAAGAGAGATCATCTCTCTTATGTCTTTCATTTTAAGGGTACAGATCCTATTCATGAGGGCTCCACCTTCATGACCTAATTATCTTCCAAAGGTCCCATCTCCAAATCCTCTCACATTGGGGGTTAGAGCTTCAGCGTATGAACTTCGGTGGGGATGGGTGGACACAAACCTTCAGTTCATAGCATACGTGCTCTCCTGAAAAAGAAGAAAAGGATGGCATCTTAAGGGATACTTTGGGAATTATAATAGCCATAGGTATCTCCATGAGAATGTGCCCTGAGCTTGAACACTGCTTGTCATACTTGTTGAGGTAGGGGGAGGAAAAAAGTTGAGAATTAATGAACTATCGCAGCTAATGACGTCTCTGTGTTAGAACATGAAAAGTTGTCAAAGCAAAATTACTTGGAATAAAATCACAGAACAATGATCACAGAACACGATCAAAGGATTAAAGGAAACCAAGAGTCAAGGTCTGCTGGCATTAACACCCATTCCTGTGCTAGAATCCATTAGATCCCAGGCCCAAGCTTGTAAAAACTTCTTCCTAAAAATAAACTCTGCCCTTTAAGTTGAGAGAAACGTTTTCTGTTTTATGTGAATATTTCTGAAAACTTCAGATGGCAGATTTAAAAGCAGCATCAAAATCTTTCAGAGTAATGAAAGTCTGACAACATTACATTCTTAAATAAATATTTCCTTTGCTTTATTCTGATCATCCTATGTTTATTTCTGGTTTATTCTTTTGAATGAGAAAAGACCAAGAGGATTTTACCTATTCAAGGCAGGAGTATGAAATAAAATTAGTCCTGTGTCTGGGCAAGGATTTGGTAAAGCATATTGTCACTAGAAATCCCCCACGCTTCTAACTGTATGCTACTTTGTAGATGATACACGTCTTCTATTCATTCAACAGCAAATTTGTGTTTGTCATTTGCAGCAACATGGAAGGATTCGGACAGCATTATGCTGAAGAAAGTCAGACAGAGAAAGATCAACACTGTCTGATATCAGTGATACATGGAATCTAAAAATGTACAGCAAGCTAGCGAATGTAGCAAAGAAGCAGCAGACCCAGCTGTAGAGAGCAAACCAGCGGCTGCGAGTAGGGAGAGAAGGGGAAGGGACAACCGAGGTTAAGAGGCACAAACTATTAGCTATAAGATAAGCTATAAGGATGGTTGACAGCATGGGGAACATAGCCAATACTTTGCAATAAATGTCAATGGAATATAACCTTCAAAACTGAGCATCACCATATTGTATAAATACCTGTAACTTATATATTATGTATACAATAATATTGTATAGCAATTACACTTCAAAAAAAAAGGAAAAACCAGCAAATGTTGAAGAACCTACTGTGGGCCACATGCCACCAGACGCTAGGGAGATAAAGACAGTCTTCTCTTGTGTACTTGTTGAAACAGAAACAAGCAGTGCTTGGATTTGGGCACCAAATACAAGTAAAACTTGAATAAGGGTGAAGCAGAACAGTGTCACTCTGCCTAGTTACGGGCCACTGTCAGCTATAAATTCCAAGAGAGCAGGCACCGTGTGTGCTGTGCACTTATTTTTTTAACTCTGAGCACCTGGACGTTTCCTGGTGTACGACTGATGCCCAATTAATAATTGTTGAATGAGCGAATGAGAACTAGCAATAAGACCGAACATGGTTTTACAAGCATAGCAGCAGAAGATGAAAACTATTTGAACTGCCCAAGATCCAAGGAGAGCGGAAACTTGGAAGCACAGAAACAAAAATGGTAACACCAGTGGATGTCTGAGTTTTAAACACTGTTGGATTGCTACCCATCTCTGAACTGATCTCAAGCTCAGTAAGGCATGGGAAAGAAAACATATTGATTTTAAAGATATATTTCTTTTTAAAAATTTTATTTATTTTAATTGGAGGCTAATTACTTTACAATATTGTAGTGGGTTTGCCATACATTGACAGGAATCCACCACAGGTGTACACGTGTTCCCCATCCTGAACCCCCTCCCACCTCTCTCCCTATCCCGTCGCTCTGGGTCATCCCAGTGCACCTTGTCTCATGCATCAAACCCGGACTGGTGATTCATTGCACATATGATAATATACATGTTGCAATGCCATTCTCCCAAACCATCCCACCCTCGCCCTCTCCCACATAGTCCAAAAGACTGTTCTATACATTTGTGTCTCTTTTGCTGTCTCGCATACAGGCTCATCATTACCATCTTTCTAAATTCCATATATATGAGTTAGTATACTGTATTGGTGTTTTTCTTTCTGGCTTACTTCACTCTGTATAATAGGCTCCAGTTTCATCCACCTCATTAGAACTCATTCAAATGTATGCTTTTTAATTGCTGAGTAATACTCCATTGTGTATATGTACCACAGCTTTCTTATCCATTCATCTGCTGATGGACATCTACGTTGCGTCCATGTCCCGGCTATTATAAACAGTGCTACGATGAACATTGGGGTACATGTGTCTCTTTCAATTCTGGTTTCCTCAGTGTGTATGTCCAGCAGTGGGATTGCTAGGTCATATGACAGCTCTATTTGCAGTTTTTTAAGGAATCTCCACACTGTTCTCCATAGTGGCTGTACTAGTGTGCATTCCCATCAACAGTGTAAGAGGGTTCCCTTTTCTCCACACCCTCTCCAGCATTTATTGCTTATAGACTTTTGGATCGCAGCCATTCTGACTGGTATGAAATGGTACCTCATTGTGGTTTTGATTTGCATTTCTCTGATAATAAGTGACGTTGAGCATCTTTTCATGTGTTTGTCAGCCATCTGTATGTCTTCTTTGGAGAAATGTCTGTTTAGTTCTTTGGCCCATTTTTTTTTACTGGGTCGTTTATTTCTCTGGAATTGAGCTGCAGGAGTTGCTTGTATATTTTTGTGATTAGTTGCTTGTCAGTTGCTTCATTTGCTATCATTTTCTCCCATTCTGAAGGCTGTCTTTTTACCTTGCTTGTAGTTTCCTTTGTTGTGCAAAAGCTTTTAATTTTAAATAGGTCCCATTTGTTTATTTTTGCTTTTATTTCCAATATTCTGGGAGGTGGGTCATAGAGGATCCTGCTGTGATTTATGTCGAAGAGTGTTTTGCCTATGTTTTCCTCTAGGAGTTTTATAGTTCCTGGTCTTACGTTTAGATATTTAATCCATTTGAGTTTATTTTTGTGTATGGTGTTAGAAAGTGTTCTAGTTTCATTCTTTTACAAGTGCTTGACCAGTTTTGCCAGCACCACCTGGTAAAGAGATTGTCTTTTCTCCATTGTATACTCTTGCCTCCCGTGTTGAAGACAAAGTGTCCATAGGTGCGCGGATTTATCTCTGCGCTATTTTGTTCCATTGATCTATATTTCTGTCTTTGTGCCAGATATATTTCTTGAATCCAGGGCCAATTAAAACATATCTTTTCAGATATATTTCCTTTTGTCAGGAAACAAAAATTAGATCCATATCTCTCTTTTACTTCTTTGCCAAGAAGTAAAACAAGGCTCAACTGTTAACTGCAGCTGCAGCTCAACTGTACATGTCGGTGCTAATATCTTCCCATCGGGGTGTAGTTAAGACCACACATGGCTGGGGGGAGTTCCCTGGTGGCCAGGTGATCAGGAGTCTGGGCTTCCTGTGCCATAGCCCAGGTTCGATCCCTGGTTGGGAAATTAAGATCCTGCAAGCCGTGAGAGGCAGCCAAAAAGAAAAAAGAGCCCATGCAATACGTATGGCGAGAACACGGCACGGCCTCAGTTATAAGGAGGCGCTCACGAGAGTGCCGGTCTTCGTCCTAGAATCTCTTCCGGTCCTGGTGTCTAGAGGTAGGGCCACCTTGCTGTCTTTCTCTGCTTCCTAGTGGTGTGAGTGAAGTGAGTGAAGGCGCTCAGTCGTGTCCGACTCTGTGACCCCAGGGACTGTAGCCCACCAGGATCCTCCATCATGGAATTTTCTGGCAAGAGAACTGGAGTGGGCTGCCGTTTCCTTCTCCAGAGGATCTTCCCGACCCAGGAATCGAACTCCGGTCTCCTGCACTGCAGGCAGGCGCTTTACCCTAAGTGGCTGAGAACCCTGGAGCCAGAGAGTCAGGTTTCTAATTCTGGTTCTGTCACACATATTTGCTCCCGCATCCATAAATGCGGGATGATATTCATGTTTACTTCGTAGGGTTACTAAAAGGGAATACGTAAAGAAGGCTTATGTAATTTCCCCGCACATAGTCAGCATCTAGGAAACATGAACTCTTTCAATAGTTTTGGTTATAATCAGCAGAGTCTTCATTGCCAACACAGCATAGTGATTAAGACCAAGCTCCCCGGGGTCAGGTTGCCTGGGTTTATATTTTAAGGCTTCTACTTTCTTGCTTCTTTTGTGAGCTCAAACAAATTAATGTCTCCGACTTTAAATGTCCTTACTGTTGAAATGAAAATACTGATGGCATCCATGTCACCAGGTTTTGTGAGGAAAGTTAAATAACTCATCTTTCACAAAACAAAATCTGGCAGGTAACTGAACACTCAATAAGTATTGGCCCTTCTAGTAATGAGGACCTCCTTACCCCCTGGAGTTCACAGTCTGATAGGAGTCGAAGCGAGGTGTATCAAATAATTACAGTATACGTGGTAAGCGCTGATAGACACAACTGTCATGTGTGATGGGAGTATAAGACAGGCTTGTTTATGTAGAACATTAAATAAATGATCACCTAATTGATAGACTCAGCAAAATGTATTTACTTGGGTGCTGTACAATCTCTTAATTATCTGATTGGAATAACAAATATTGACAAGAGGAGGACACCCTACTAGAGAAAATAAGCATTCTCTTAAAGGGATGGCTTTGTTTTGATCATAAATGAATTAGATGTATTTTATTTATTCTCGGTTTCATAAAAATTCATTCAACTCTGACAATAAAAGCAAATCTGGCTCTTACGTCTTAAAGGCAGAAAATATGCTTAATTAAGAGGGCAAATCACAACAGTCTCCCTGTAAACGTGCTATTTTCTCAGCTTGACTCACACCTCGTCTATCAGCACCTAGTAATTCCTTGTGTATTTTTGTCCTTAGAGGAAGTTGCTGCCATCACCTCAGACTGAGTCTAAGTAGGTTGCGTACACTCAAGATTTCTGTGTTCTTCTTTCACATTCACTAACCCCATCTGTGCACCCTGGTCCTTCTGTTCCTACCATTTTGATTTCTTTTTCTATGACTATACTGAGAAAAAATCCAAAAACAGATACCCATTCTTTTGGAAGTCAGGAATGTTTAAACCAAAGTCGTCAAAACCAAAGTAGGCTGGATACATGTTGGGGGTTTCTCAGTGGTGCACAGAACTGTCATTACATAAAATAATGATTACTGTACTTGGTTCTGTAGATATGATGATTGGTGGAATGTTCTGGTTACTGGAATTCGAAGCATTTGAAACTGTAAAAGACGTTGCTTGGTTTTTCTATTATTCTATTTGCTTCTTAGCTTTCTTCTTGTTTTTCAGTTCAGATTTGCTTCGAAATGATTTTTCCTTGCCCTTTCTTCCTCTTTGAGAGGAATGTAAAAGTTTACAGTCACTGTCCATGTGTATGATAAAGGTATAAACTCCAGCCAAGTCAACAGAAGCTTTCCTCTTTGAGGTAACAGATGAGTTTGGACTTCACACGCTAGAAACATCTTAACAAAACTGAAGGACTGTTCCCACTGCAAATAATGCCCTGACTCTGAGGGAAGAAAAGACTTATTTCTTAAAGAGCCTAACATCAGTCAGTTTTGGATCATTCATGAAAAGAGGTCTTGAGAACATGCTTAGTCTTCAGCTTAAACTGCATGAAAAAGAAGCCACGTGGTAGTAATTTTGCTCTGGTACTAGCTGGAGTCTTTTCATCCCTCTGGACTTCTCTCCACTGACCTCAATATCCAGGTCCTTGTGGTAATGTGATGGCTGCCAGCAGTTGCAGCCCTGCCTCCTCCCATACGCAGAAGTCCAGCCTCTTCACTGACCTGAGTTAAGTCATGTGGTTAGGCTAGGAGAAGCCCCACCTAGACATAGATGATGGGCTCTTCTCTGAGCCCTAAATATTGACAACTGGGGAAGGACGGCTTACACAGGAAATGTATGGCATTGTTAACAAATGAGCAAAAAAAGGTGAAATGGGGTAGTAGGAACTCAGCGCAAAACAAATCCCATCTATTGATAAGTGATAAGGTGAAAGTTGCTCAGTCGTGTCCAACTCTTTGCAACCCCACAGACTGTACAGTCCATGGGGTTCTCCAGGCCAGAATACTGGAGTGGGTAGCCTATTCCTTCTCCAGGGGATCTTCCTGACCCAGGAATCAAACCAGTGTCTCCTGCATTGCAGGCGGATTCTTTACCAACTGAGCTATCAGGGAAGTCCTGATAAGTGATAACCTGTCACTTAACCATCAGTTAACATGTTGAGCACTTACTAGTTGCCAAGTAATGTTGCATTTGCTCTCAAAAGAAAGTAATTTTCCATTTCTCTATGTTTCAGTAACCAATATAATTAAACAAGTTTTTTTTCTTCCACTCACTTCAGACTGATACTTAAAACTCAGTATACTTGACCAAAAATTAAAATAATAAAATATTAGAGCCTGAAAGATTCCGGAACGTTTTTATAGAGATAGCTACCGTGGTGCAGAATTCTCCAAACCATTTTGATCAAGGTCTCCTATGAATAGGAAACTGTTGAATTTGTGTGCATCACTAATGACTATCATCCTCTGCTGCCGTTTTAGCTTATTGTACATCTCATATTAGACGTGCATGAACACCAGCATCAGAGGAGAGCGCTCTGAGAATGAGCCAGGCGATATCTGATAATGTCTCACTAACCACGACTGCTTCGTGTTACCATGTGTACAGCAGTCACTTTGCAAGAGTCGTCACTAACAACGGTGGATGAAAACCCGTAGTCCAGATGTCCTTTGGATAATTTCACATATTTGGCCAGCTTATTCCCAGGATTGCTTAAATAGACTTTTAAAATGTCATATAATATTGCTAATAGAGAGCTAGTAACCATTCAGAGAAAGGGTCATTTCTGCCATTTTCTGATTTGTTTGTAAGAAATAAGTATCGATTTATTATTAATGTTAATACTGGGTGATTCATTTTGCTTCAGTCTACTACAGCAAACTGTTCTGTTTCTCACAGAAATCTTTGTAAACTGCTGTTCCTTCTGTAATACTTTCTGTAAAATAAGACAGTAATAACTGGCGCTTATCCTCTGTGCTGGGAGTCGCGGTCCTTTGCTGAGGACCACCAACTCTCTGTTCAGGCCCCATCTCATATCCTAAGTGGTTCAGTGGAGGGCAAGCATCCATAGATGGATGCTTAAATATTTAAATATTATTAAATATTAATATATTAAATATTAAATATTAAATATTTCTGAAGATAATGTTTTCAGTTTTTAGATAAAGATAAAAATAAGTACTAGTGTTCTGGCTCCCCCGATTTGGGAACTACCTGGGCAGTCCCTGAATGGATCAGTCCTACATGGGAGTCCAATGGCTAGGAGCACAGAAAGAGAAGAGACAATCACGGTACATACTCTGTTCATCTGAAAAGTGAAGATTATGAGGTTGTCCTCATGGAATTTTTGTGAGGATTACATGGGATAATTATTTCAGTGCTGAGCAACCTTTTCTGAAGGTGCAATAATGTATCACGACTAGGATCTGGTGTGGCCAGAAGTTGGACTGTGTGTGTGTGTGTGTGTGTGTGTGTGTGTGTGCTAAGTCACTTCAGTCACGTCTGACCCTTTGCAACCCTACGGACTGTAGCCACCAGGCTCCTACCTAAGCACAAAAGCCAAGGCTAGCATTTGCCAGTGGTATAACCTTGGGCAGGTCACGTATGCGCCCCGATGCCTTGTTAAGTGGCACGGTCTTCCAGGATTGTTTTGAGGAGTAAATAAAATGACATTTGCAAACTTCTCAGTACAGTGCCTGATATAAGGAGCCCTCTGTAAGTGTTGGGTCTTATTATTGCCATTCCAAGGATCCAATTCAGAAAAAAATACAAAGTTCTGCTGACAGCTATTTTCATTCATAATGAACATAACAATAAAATCCTTGCTTCAAAAATGCATTTATATATGTGGGAATTCCCTGGAAATCCAGTAGTTAGGACTGCATGCTCTCAACTGCCCAGGCTCTAGATTTGATCCCTGGTCAGGGAAATAAGATTCCACATGCTGCATGGTGCAGGCAAAAATTAAAATTATATATATAAGTATGCATATTATATATATATATATAGAGAGAGAGAGAGTCAGAAAGGAAAAAGAAAGTGAGGTCACTCAGTCCTGTCTGACTCTTTGTGACCCCATGGACTGTAGCCCACCAAGCTCCTTCAACCATGGGATTTTGCAGGCAAGAATACTGGAGTGGGTTGCCATTTCCTTCTCCAGGGGATCTTCCCAACTCAGGGACTGAACCCAGGTCTCCCACACTATAGGCAGATGCTTTGCCGTCTGAGCCACCAGGGAAGTCCTTACAATCTAGAGTAACTACTCCACCATAGAATAACAGTTACAAAGGGAATTCTCCAAAACCCTTGCAGGGCCTTTGAGAGGTCAAAGCACTTTCTTCTGACAAAGGAGTTAGTTTTCTTTTGCGCTCTCATTCTTTTGTGAGTTTAGAGTGGTGCTTTCCAGAGGTTCCATATGTAATATTACAAGAGACCAAATGAAGAAGCAGACACGAGAATTCAGCTGTCATCTACAGAACCAGAAGCTACAGAGAGTTATAGAAATCCCCTTCACACTTTCCTCCCTGGATTTTTCAAATTGGAAAATCATTGTTCATAAAAGTATGTCTTTTAGGTAATGAACCTTTTGCTTTTAAATGAATTAATAAATTCATAATTTTAAAAGTTCTTAGCTTTAGTTTCTAATAAGGTAAATTTTCACTGCCAGGGAAATCGCTCTTGTCCATTTTTACATCAGATTGTTTGTTTTCTTCATGTTGAGTTGTATGAGCTGTTTACATATGTTGGATATTAATTATCTGGGGGCGGTTCTTAACAATTTTTGCATAAATGGAGTCCTAAAGCCCAAAAGCTTGAGAGTTACTAATACAGAAGTTCTGGATGAAAAAACTCGACACCATTTTTAGCCGTTAAAATTAGCAATACTTTCTATTCTCTCAACATGAAAGTGAACCCCAAGCTGTGCATGCGTGAGTGCCCAGTTGCTCAGTCACGTCTGACTCTTTGCGACCACATGGACTGTAGCCCTCCAGGCTCCTCTATCCATGGGATTTTCCAGACAGGAATACTGGAGTGCGTTGCCGTGTCCTCCTCCAGGGAAATTCCAGGCTGTAGCATAAGGTTAAGCTAAGTTCACAGCCGGGTGAGGTGGCTCTGGGATGCTGTCTAAAGCACTGAGCATACTGCCCAGTAAGGACCAAGGGAGCTGCAGAAGGTATACTGTACCGTAGAATCACGGTGGCTGAGAAGTGACACGCTCTATTAAACATCCTGCTGCAGGTTACAGGCTGTTAGAGATGGAGACGGAATACTAAGGGGAACGTTCATTCCTCCTCTCAACTTTTATCTGAAGGTGAGATTTCAGATAACAAAGATTTCAGAGATTCTGAAGATTCTATTCCTGCTTTAGAACTCCTCTGAGATGCAGTGGAAGTGATAGAAAAAAAATCATTGTGAAACATTTGTTTATTAAACTGCAATTTCATTTGAATCTTCCTGTGCTTCTCATTTACCATCATGCATTTATCTGGACCTACCAAGCAGAGGCACATTATGGACTTCCCATTTGTAAACTGTGCAACTTAAAGACATCATGATTTGTCGTGTTTTATAGATCCCCTTACAGAATTGCTCAATCTCGAGTCTGGATTTTCTCCATACAATGTCTTATACAAATGTCACATTGAAAACATCTGAGTGTCCTTCCAGGGGCTCCAAAGAGCTCCAATAGCGTAGTCCTGTAAGTCTTAGCACAGAAAAGAATTCAGTAAGAAGTGATTTATTAGAATAGGATGCCTGTGAGGCTTACAAGCAGATGGGCCAGGGGTGCCCCGCCCTGAGAACTTACTGGGCTACAGTTTTACAACCAAAGGAAAAGTGGGGACGGGGAGAAAANAGCTCCAATAGCGTAGTCCTGTAAGTCTTAGCACAGAAAAGAATTCAGTAAGAAGTGATTTATTAGAATAGGATGCCTGTGAGGCTTACAAGCAGATGGGCCAGGGGTGCCCCGCCCTGAGAACTTACTGGGCTACAGTTTTACAACCAAAGGAAAAGTGGGGACGGGGAGAAAAGTTCCTTTGTCTTTCTTGAGTAGACCTCATGACTCATCATCAGCTTCTCCTCCGAGAGTGAGGTGCTCTGGGCTCTGGGAAAAACTGGCAGAAAGGTTTTCAGTTAGATATTTTCAGGAGGAGGTCTTATGAGCTCAATTCTTGCATCTCCTCATATCCAGAAAAGCACTAAAAGCTTTGACAGTGCTGTCTGCTCCTCATGGATTGCAGTGCGTTCCTGAGACCAGCAGCAGCCTTCTGCAAATAGATATATGTATGCTTGGCTGCATGTACTCACCCATCACCAAAATCACGTATATACTGATCTCTTCTCCTCCCTCTTTGGAGCGACTTTTCGGAGCTCTCTGAAATGTGTTTCCTGGAATCCGGTTCTCATTTTGCCCCAGACAGAACTTAATTCACCACTCCTATATTGTGTGTCCTTTCAGTCAACGATATTTAGGTTCTTATTCATTTTGAGAGAGAGAGATTGTTAAATACAGGCACAGAGGAGCAAGGTCACGTTTGTTCCCTTCTTCATCTCTCACCTCAGGTCATTGAAGCTGACCGTAACCCATCAACTAGTGGAAATTAACAGTTAAGGAGTCTCCATTCTGATTGTTATCTTGACCAGTTTAAAATGCATGCTGGGAGTAAGTCACAATTCTCTCTGAAATCAGCTTTTCAAGATGATATGGAACTGTGCCTTATTCAAGTTGGTGGGGGGTGGGGAATAATTTGTTTATTTTAGTCTTTTTAAATTAATAGTAGTAGAAACCACGTTAGAGTTTTCACTGCTGCCTTTAGCTCCCATGAATTCTAAGGATATTCAAATAATAACGGCTGTCAGAGTGTCATAGGGAATTCTGAGGCAGCTTAATCCTCTGCCAGTACAGGCAGTTCTAAAGCAGCTAATAATTTAATAATGTTGTTTTTGTCTTGCAAAAGCGGTCTGTAGGATCAATTTGCTTGCAGCCACAGAAGAGGAATGCTCTCATGTGTACCCCGTAGCTTCCCTCCGGGTTATAGTTGCTGCAATAACTTATAGGAAAGAGTTTTTAAAAAGTAGCTCCCATCTGCTGTGCTTTATGCAGAAAGTCTCAGAGAGCCGACTCATTGGAAAGACCTGATGCCAGGAAAGACTGAAGGCAGGAGGAGAAGGGGACGGCAGAGGATCAGATGGCTGGATGGCATCATCGACTCAATGGACATGAGATTGAGTGAACTTCGGGAGTTGGTGATGGGTGGTCCGGGAGGCCTGGTGTATGGCAGTCCATGGGGCTGCAAAGGGTCAGACAAGACTGAGTGACTGAACTGAACTGAACTCAGAGACAAAAGTGTGGTTTGTAAGAGAGGAAAAATAAGTTTCTGTTCAGTCTTCCCAGTTTTGGGCTGAGAATCCCTCCATAATAAAAGACAAATTAACAGGAGGAAAAAAATGTAACAACGCACAGATTTGTGGGAGCCCCACAACATATGACACTTGAAAGGTAGCCAGATATTTGAGGCTTATACACCATTCAGGGCTTCCCAGGTGGCACGAGGGGTAAAGAACCCACCTGCCGATGCAGGAGATATAAGAGATGCGGGTTGGATCCCTGGGTCAGGAAGATTCCTTGGAGGAGGGCATGGTAACCCATTCCAGGATTCTAGCCTGGCGAATCTCACGGACAGAGGAGCCTGGCAGGCTATGGACCACAGAGTGGCAGAAAGTCATGCACGACTGAGGCAACTGAGCACAGACCCACGCAGATACCATCCAGAGCTAAGGAGAGCTTCCTTGCGACAGAGCAAGGAAGATGACTGACCTCGAAGGGGAGAAGAGGAAGTGTGGCGTAAACCAAGATTTCCCTGGAGAAGTCCCCCAAGGCAACCTTATCTCCAATAATGGCTTGCTTCTGGTACAGCCCCCTTTCTAATATAAATGTCTTTTCAGTTCAGTTCAGTTCAGTTCAGTCACTCAGTTGTGCCCGACTCTTTGCGACCCCATGAATCGCAGCACACCAGGCCTCCCTGTCCATCAACAACTCCCGGAGTTCNATTGGGGGCAAGAGGAGAAGGGGATGACCGAGGATGAGATGGCTGGATGGCATCACTGACTCGATGGGCGTGAGTCTGAGTGAACTCCGGGAGTTGGTGGTGGACAGGGAGGCCTGGCGTGCTGCAGTTCATGGGGTTGCAAAGAGTTGGACACGACTGAGCAACTGAAGTGAACTGAACTGAACTGAACACAATGTAAATGCTATGTAAAAAGTTGCTAGCATACAGGAAATTCAAGTTTTGTTTTTTTGGAACTTTCTGGAATGTTTTCTTTCTGAACATTTTTGACCCCTGGTTGGTTGAATCTGTGAGTGTAAGACCCTGTGATGTGAAAGGTTAGCTCCACTAGTGATTTTTCTCTCTGTGTCACAGTTTCCTCATTTGTAAAATTGGGATGAGAATATTATTCTCTTCATGGGATTATCGCAGGCACACAATTAGCAAAGATGCTTAGTATAATGCCTGTTAGGTGATAAATTCTCAATATGTATTAGCTTTTATTGTTATTTCTAAGATGCTTTCCTGTTTTTAATAATGCTCTTTGATAATCAGGACTCAATTTTATTTCAAGAAATATTCCTGTACCTCTAGTTTGAGTACTTAGTAGATTCAAAAACATTTAATTGTGTTATGAGTGGGAGAAACCCTAGAGAGGAAATATCCTTGAGACTTAAACTTTTGTCATGTGAATGATTGCTATTAATGCCTCTTTCTTTCTGTTTAGAGATCTTATTTTCTCAAATTGTATTTCAAAACGCCAAACAATGAAACGCAAGAATAAAGCATCCCGGTTCCTTCAAACATAGAAGCAGTGAGTCCCTCTCAGGGCATTAATTACCAAGCCCAGCACTGTGTGCTTCCTTCCCCGCCCGGCTCCCTCGCTGGGTCTCCATGAAAAGACCACAGTACAGTCTTTGTCTTCTAGATTTTTGTGCTTCTGTTTGCCTAAGTGTACAGAGTGGAGGATTTCTCTTCAGTTTCTCTTGGGAACATTGTGAATTCAAAAAATTACACTTGTCAAGCTTTTTTCTCTTTCAGAGTGAATAGACATTGTACACATCCCTGTGGAGTTCAAAAACAAAGTGAAATTAAATGAAACATCCGTCACTTTAACGGCTAGGACTAGCAGTTTATTGCCTAAGCTTCTGTTTCTTCATACTTGCATCTCCGACAGACTTGCTTCCATCAGCAGTGTGAGAGAAGTAGAAAGAGAAGCCTGACCTGGGTCAGAATCTGACCTGAGATGCTTAGTGTCCGGGTGAATTTAGGCAAGTTATTTCACTTCTAGAAGCCTATTTCTTTATCTGTAAAATGGGCTTGCACTGCCTATGAAAGCACTCTGAACATATTAGGCACTCAGCCAGTTATCACCAAAGACCAGTCTACAAGCCTTAGGAAGACATAGGAAGGCACAGGGTTTCAAACCAAAATGGATGTGAGTGCTTTGGGTGGGGTGTTTATTCTCCAAGTGGCCATACTACTAACCCAACAGCATCACACATTTGCAAAAACAGGCTTCAAGAAGCCTTCTGAGTTTCCCTGTGGATTCTGTCCCAGGGTTCAGATGGACAAGCTTCCCAAAGGAGCAAACCAACAGCACAGGTTTCTCTCCCCATCCGTTTTACAACCACTCTTGTGGGCTGACCGAGCAGAAGTGGAGACCTACAAAGACGTACAAGGCTTGGACCTCTAGGGCACCCTGCTTTAACTTGCGCCTCAATGGCATGTTGATAATTCTGAATTAAAGTTACCTAAGAAACGGCCAATGCAAAGCAGACACTGACTCTCCCATTTGTCTCCATGAAAGCAGGAAATAAATCTCACCTGTGAAAGGGAACCTACCTGCATCTGGAGGCAGAGGGACCCTCACCCCCAGATGGGGACTCTGGGCTGAGAAGCCTGCAAAGCAACCAAATCACACTGCTTCAATTCTGTTCCCCAAACCCACACTCTGTGTCAGTTCTTCACCAATAAGCCCACAAAGCCTGAGTTTCTTTGTCCTATCAATTCATCATAAATTTATTGTTTCTTTTTTTGATCAGTCTCTGAGCATCATTTTATGATCTGTGCACACAATATTAAATTGATTTTTCTTCACCTAATCTGTCTTGTGTCAATTTTATTCTTATTCTAGCCACATAAGCTCAAGAGAGGTAGAGGGGAATTTCCCCACTCCTGACATTCCTATCCAAGGAACTTTTCCATTCAATGACTATGTAACAGCTGGGATTAAAATTGCATAATATATTATGATCAAATATGTGTGGCAAGATTTAAATGTACACAAATACCAGAATATAAACAATTAATTTTGTTTTAGCTTTAACTCTTCTCAGCCTTCATTCTAATCTCTTTCTCCTAAAGTTTCAAAAATGAAAGCTCTAATTCTTCATCTGTGCTACTTCAGGCACCAATTTTCAGCGTCAGAATGCAGTTTCACGCTGTCAAAGGCAAACGACCCCCAGGACTACTCCTGGACCTGGCAGGGGTGTGTTATCTCAGTGTCGCCCTGTTTAGTGATGGAAGTAATTTTCTCACAGAGTTGTGTGCTTCACTCTTTCAAAACTGTCTTTCTCTTCCCTTTGGTTTGACAGAAAAAGAAGAAAAATTTCAACTATGGAGGCTCCACATTTCCCAGCATGACTCCACTTTTCTACTCAGTAAAAGCAATTTCTCACTTTTTCCAAGTTACAGTCAATCCTCTCCTTCTCTTGAATTTTTTTATAACTGCTGCAGCTTTTTCCCTTGATCCAAGTTGTTCATGTGTAACACAACCAGACTTTCTCTCCAGCTATATTAAAACAATGTTGAAGCACACGTTTCAACAATTTAACCCATTTCGGACTTAGACGTGAATGTGTCTACTGCCATACATTTTAAAATGAAGTAAACAGAAGCCAAACGAAAACCAGGTTTACCTCTCACTACATAAAAATTACAGGAACTTCAGGGTTACAGTCTTGTCCTGACTGTGCTTTTGAAATAGATATGCATATCATATACTTATAAGATTAAGCACTTTTAGAATCATTAAAGAAAAGAAAAGTAAGTTAGAGTCTATAGAAATTTCCAGAAGACCCCATAAAAGAAAGAGCTGAGGTCAAGGGCTTGCCCTGGATGTAGCCTCAGAACATCTCCCTAACACAAGGGCTTTCCAGTCTGTGTTTGGCTTTTACACAACAACCCCAACATTCCTAAGATGGCACCTGGCTTTTGTAGACACTCTGTGAAAGGTAGTTGCTACTATTTCATACACTGATGTTCCTGCCAACTGAACTCCATCTATCCAACCATCTCTCTGTCTTAGCAGCTGGGAAATGGCTCCTTGATTTCATCCATCCATGTCCCCCCACCTCTCTGGATAAAAATCATCACTGTTGGGTTCCGGGAGCCAGCGTGGGAATCCCACCTGTGAAACGATCATGTGGCANTAGAGGGGAATTTCCCCACTCCTGACATTCCTATCCAAGGAACTTTTCCATTCAATGACTATGTAACAGCTGGGATTAAAATTGCATAATATATTATGATCAAATATGTGTGGCAAGATTTAAATGTACACAAATACCAGAATATAAACAATTAATTTTGTTTTAGCTTTAACTCTTCTCAGCCTTCATTCTAATCTCTTTCTCCTAAAGTTTCAAAAATGAAAGCTCTAATTCTTCATCTGTGCTACTTCAGGCACCAATTTTCAGCGTCAGAATGCAGTTTCACGCTGTCAAAGGCAAACGACCCCCAGGACTACTCCTGGACCTGGCAGGGGTGTGTTATCTCAGTGTCGCCCTGTTTAGTGATGGAAGTAATTTTCTCACAGAGTTGTGTGCTTCGCTCTTTCAAAACTGTCTTTCTCTTCCCTTTGGTTTGACAGAAAAAGAAGAAAAATTTCAACTATGGAGGCTCCACATTTCCCAGCATGACTCCACTTTTCTACTCAGTAAAAGCAATTTCTCACTTTTTCCAAGTTACAGTCAATCCTCTCCTTCTCTTGAATTTTTTTATAACTGCTGCAGCTTTTTCCCTTGATCCAAGTTGTTCATGTGTAACACAACCAGACTTTCTCTCCAGCTATATTAAAACAATGTTGAAGCACACGTTTCAACAATTTAACCCATTTCGGACTTAGACGTGAATGTGTCTACTGCCATACATTTTAAAATGAAGTAAACAGAAGCCAAACGAAAACCAGGTTTACCTCTCACTACATAAAAATTACAGGAACTTCAGGGTTACAGTCTTGTCCTGACTGTGCTTTTGAAATAGATATGCATATCATATACTTATAAGATTAAGCACTTTTAGAATCATTAAAGAAAAGAAAAGTAAGTTAGAGTCTATAGAAATTTCCAGAAGACCCCATAAAAGAAAGAGCTGAGGTCAAGGGCTTGCCCTGGATGTAGCCTCAGAACATCTCCCTAACACAAGGGCTTTCCAGTCTGTGTTTGGCTTTTACACAACAACCCCAACATTCCTAAGATGGCACCTGGCTTTTGTAGACACTCTGTGAAAGGTAGTTGCTACTATTTCATACACTGATGTTCCTGCCAACTGAACTCCATCTATCCAACCATCTCTCTGTCTTAGCAGCTGGGAAATGGCTACTTGATTTCATCCATCCATGTCCCCCCACCTCTCTGGATAAAAATCATCACTGTTGGGTTCCGGGAGCCAGCGTGGGAATCCCACCTGTGAAACGATCATGTGGCATAAATTCGATGGGCAAGGCGATTCGGATTTCAGAGATTCCCCCTGAGTTTCCCTGAGCATTTACACCCCAAAAATAAGGAAACCCAAATATGCTTGCTGCCCGGAGCCAGTGTGAGGATTCCACCCGTGACATTGTCATGTGGCAGACTCGATGGGCAAGGACGATTGAGTCTCGGAGTTTCTCCCTGGCATTTCCAGAGCGTGTACCTAGAAAATAAGAATTCTGCCTGACATAGTACTTTTTTTCTAATTCTGACATTGTCTGGAAAAAGTTAACTCAGGGCTTTAATCTTCTGCATTTGGAAGGAGTGTTTCAGCTCAACCCCCTCTGATAATGCTCTCATTTGCCTAACAGGTTCCCCCTTTTGCAGCTTGTGAATTGTTTACAGCCCCCAACTGCCAGGGGCAGGAAGCTTAAGTATCTTAAAGTTACAAGAGCCTCTTCTAAGAGTCAAGAATCCTATTGGTGACAGGATTTCACTGTTGACTCAATGATAGCTGCCAGACCTCCTTATTCTTTGTCTTTTGGGCACCCAGGAAGATGTTAATCAATGTAAACGGGATATGGGAAAAGATACATAGTAGGTTTGATATTAGCAATGCTAGACTTTTGAGTTAATTACCTTTCCTTTGTTATAAATCACTGTACTCCTCTTGTTACAAATTGCTATGTAAGAATGTAACTTTATTTAGTGCTTTCTGAGAATGGCACCAGACTTTGGGAAGAACAACACAAATAAGTCTTCTGGTTAACAAACCCTTATCAGAAAAGAGCCATAAAATGTTAATTGGCCCTTTTGGCCAGAAGATGATGTAAATCACCTAAGACTTGTGTATACATCTAGGTATGCAAAGAGAAAAGCCTGGTTTTTGATAAGAGTTGGGGCTGCTAACACTGAAATTTGTATTACCCCTTGATCTCTATGTACAATCAGAAAAGATATAAAAGGCCTTGAAGGACAATAGGGGCTGGAGCCAGTCATTGGGAGGACTGGTTTCCCCCGTGTTTTTTTCTCTCTCTCCCTTTACTCTAATTTCTGGCTGAATTCCCATCTGGGGCGTGGAAGCTCGCCACGTCACTTACTTGCCCTGGCTTTCTAAGATCCACGCGAAAGGGAGCCCAAGTGGGGCACCCTTAGAGATTCAAGTGGACGCCAGTGGCCCAACGTAGATGGTGCAAACCTCTTGTCTCGAGGTTTTATTGGCTTTCCACGTAAACCAAGTTATTCAGCCTCTTTTCTCCACTTAATTTTCCTACTACACTATTATTTCCTAATCTAATCTTATATTTCTGAATAAATGAGTTTTTCCTCGCCTATCCGTCTCCCTTCAAATACACCCTGGATCCACCGGGGCTGGACCCCGGCGGTTGGGAATGTCCAAGCATTATGGCACAGCAGATGTCTTCTGTGAAAAGAAACGTTTGCAACTGTCTTAAAAGTTATGTTTTTAAGAGTGTAAGGCCCTCACTTAGGCAGCGTCTTGTTCAACCTGCAATTAACGTGTACCAAGGAAGTAATCTAGCTGTGGCTATTTAAGCATTTCAAGATACATCTCTCTTCACATTTACAGCAGCATTCTTTGACATTATTTGCCTAAGTGCAGACATTACTATAAGGAGTCATGGTGACTTAACAAACGCGACACATTTTCAATCAGAAGCATATTGTGAATGTTTACCGTGTGCCAGCTTCCAGGAGATGCTGAGATTACAAAGACAAATACAGCCTTCAACACAGAATCCTTTCACACCTTGAGGAAATCTCATGTTATAAGCAGGCTTGCTCCAGAACTTTCAGGAAGGCAGATTGCACGATTCTCACTGACAGAGTGTGTGAGGCCAATAACATCACAGCCCTCATCGCCCAGGCTCCTGCCCGCCTTGGGTTGATGGCTGTGTACATTGTCTCCAACATTCCTCAGCATCTGCTCCGTAAATAATTTATGAGTTTTGCTCGCCAAAATTACTGTATGTGATTGTGAATCATTCGGCATTTTCTGTCAATCAACAGGCACTCTAGAACCCACCTTGGGAAGCATGCGTGCACATCTCTGTTTAAACTCCTAACTGTGCCCAGCAAGCTGGCAGTTGGCACTCCTCACCATGTTTGTTTTGTGGCCAAAATATCCACTGTAGCTGTTTATTCCACTTTACTGATAATGAAGCAGGGAAGAAGACAGGAGTTTTACAAATAAATTGAAGGTGTGAGGCTCCTTTGAAGTTTAAAAACTCTAGGTAAACACCATGTCAAAAGTGAAGGATTAAGAAATATTAATGCTGGGCTTTGACTTATGATGTTAGGATTTTGAAAATAAATATTTACAGACAGCAAATGAATTGTTTCATACCAGAGAGGAGCAGCTGCCCTATCGTTTACCTGTAGGAAACGCAAATGGTGCTGGAACCTCCCTGTCTCTTTCTCTCTTGCTCCTCCAGCCTCAAGGCTTTGTGAATTGGGTTCAGGGTGGTTTGTGCTTTATTGTAAACAATGCTCAAAGTGTTTCTCAGATCCACTTTCCAAAAATATACTTTTTGCCTAAGTGTTCAATTGTATATTTTCCTTCTTATTAAGACTTGGAAACATTTTTGAAAGGAAAGCATCTCCATTTAAAAGTGAAAAAGCTTGGTGGGGAAAATATACCTTAGTTTTCAGAAACACACTACTCTGCAAGTTTATTTTAAACTGTTTAGGGAGATATGCTAGGTGGACACATCAACATTAGACTGCGTGTTTGACTGAACAAGTGACAGAAAGAATCTTGCCAGCTTGAATAACAATCCTTTAGGTCAAATTTCCTGTACCCTGCTCTTCCTTTTGGAAAAATGTAAAGTTTGGTTGGCATGGCGAAATAAGTTATTTCTATAATTTTACTCGATTTAAATATATTGAAAGGTTGACTTTTTACATATGGGTCCTTGTGTGGAGTTTCTGTTATTAAAAACGGAGTTAACATTTGCAGGGCAGAAGAGCAGCTTGGTGGCAGCTGTTTGGGACATGACCCCTCCAACTTTGTGCTCCTCCATGTTTAGCTCCCAGACCAGAAGCAACATCTCAGGAGAAGAGGCAGAGAAGGGAGCTCGGGTGCAGTGGGTGATCCGCTGGCGCCCGGAGCCGTCTTCCCCTTTGTTCCCTCCAGCACTCTGTGCTTCTCCATATTGTGGATTATTTCTTATTTTCCATACTAGTAACCCTGTTCTCAGCTGTGAACATCTTCTCCTTTAGTTTGTCCATTAAAACTTTAACTACTCATTATATAATTTCATGATTAAATAATTACAGTAATTAATGGAATTAGTAGAATATACAACTCTATGATATACATTATTGTATATTTATATAATTACATGATTTTAATTAAATATTGCATGGAAAATTATTAAATACAATCATTTAATTGAACAATGTATACCCTTTTGCCCAGAAACTCTATTTATTCACTCTAATGTCATCTTTTTAAGATTTATATTTAATTCTGTGTGTCTTCACTTCTTCTTCAAAGGGAATGTTTGTTCCACTTTTTTTCGGGTTACACATCCTCTTAAGTGTATTCTGATTTTGCTTTGCTTGCTTGCTCCTGGTACGTTCCCTGTTTGGGATGCTCCATCCTTGTCAGCAGGGAGTGTCTGGGCAATTAGGAGACGGCGTGTCCTCATAAGGACCGAGGTAGCAAGCCAGCAGATTCAGCCCCACTGCAGCCATGCTCACGCTGAGAACCACAGACACTCCGAGCCCCCTGAGTCCTGGGGGAATGAACCCAAGTAGGACCCTACAGGGCCTTCTAGACTGACCCCTGTCCCACATCCACTGCTTCCCCTCCCCACCGAAGTACCTAAGTAATGGTGTCTGATGCATATTCCTTAGCTGTTTCACAGTTAGTTTCAAATGATAGAAATTAACTACTTGGTGACCGTGAGCACCTAGCCCCCAGACCTCCTAGAGTCTGACGGTTGATGATTTTAACCCCTATGACGCAACCCTGTGACCTCACCTCAACCAGCCAGAGAATTGTGCACAAGCTGATCACACCCTAGGATGCCCCTCCCTCACCTGGCCTTTAAAAATGCTTCCCTGAAATCCATCAGAGTTCAGGCTTTTTGAAGATTAAGCTGCCTGGGCTCCTTGTCTGGTTCCTACAGTCTTGTAGAAAGTGCTGCACTTTCCTTCACCACAACCTAGTGTCAGTAGACTGGTTTTACTGCGTACAAGCTAGTGGAGCCCAAGTTTTGATTTTGTAACAGAAAGACAAGGCCTGAAACCAACTCTGATACATCAGATGTCTTAGACATCAAGATGACAATTCCTTATTAGAGTTAGAACATAAATCAAAACTACAAGTTATCACCTCATTCCCATCAGAATTTGTTGTTCAGTCGCTAAATTGTGTCCAACTCTTTGCAACCCCATGGACTGCAGCACGCCAGTCTTCCCTGTCCTTCACCAACTCCTGGAGTTTACCCAAACTCATGTTCATTGAGTTGGTGATGCCATCCAATCATCTCATCCTCTGTCCACCCTATTCTCCCCCTGCCTTCAATCTTTCCCAGCATGAGGGTCTTTTCCAGTGAGTCAGCTCTTCACATCAGGTGGTCTAAGTATTGAAGCATCAGCTTTAGCGTCAATCCTTCCAATGAATATACAGGGTTGATTTCCTTTATGATTGAGAAGTATTATACCCTTGCTCCAAGAGACTCTCATGAGTCTTCTCCAGCACCACAGTTCGAAAGCATCAGTTTCTCTGCTCTCAGCCTTTTTTTACCGTCTAATTCTTACATCCATACTTGACTACTGGAAAAAATCATAGTTTTGACTATACGGACCTTTGTCAGCAAAGTAATGTGTCTGCTTTTTAATACACTGTCTAGTTTTGTCATGATTTTTCTGCCAAGGAGTAAGCATCTTTTAATTTCATGGCTGCAGTCACTGTCTGCCTGGCCATCATCAAAAAGTCTACAAACGAAAAATGCTAGAGAGGGTGTGGAAAAAAGGAAATGCTGCTACACTGTTGGTGGGAATGTAAATCGATGTAGTCACTATGGAGAAGACTAGGAGGTTTCTTAAAAAACCACAAATAGAGTTGCTATATGATCCAGTAATCCTGTTCCTGGGCATATAATCTGAAAAAGAGACAAGCTTTAATTGAAAAGATACATTCATCCCTGTGGGTGCAGGACTATCGCAGTACAGCACTATTTACAATAGTCAAGACTTAGAAGCAGGCTAAATGTCCATCGATAGATGAATGGATAACGGTATGGTATATATGCACAGTGAATTATGCACCACAAGAGGTGAAATAATGTCACTTGCAGCAACATGGATGGAACTCAAGATTATACTATGTGAAGTAAGTCAGAGAAAGACAAATACCATATGATACCATTTACATACAGAATATGAATGACAAAAATGGACTAAAACAAAAAAAATGGACTAAACAGTACAAAACAGAAACAGACTCACAGACGTGGAAAACAAATGGTTGCCAAAAGGAGAGGGAGAAAAAGATAAATTAGGAGTCTGGGATTAGCAGGTACAAATAACTATAAATAAAATAGATACACATCACAATTCTATAGGACTGCACATGGAACTATACTCAATATCTTTCAACTATAATGGAAAAGAATCTAACAACCATTATGTATATATTTCCTGATGCTGATAGTTCTAATAGATTATTTTATATTTCCTATATATGCAGAAGTAATATACATGTGATATCTTTATTCCTTTTTATGAACAAAGGCTGAGATTTTAATTTTATTACTTTTCCAAAACAGCTATGGCTTTATATGTGGAATCTAAAATATGACACAAGTTAGCCTTTCTATGAGACAGAAACAGAATCATGGGCATAGAGAGCGGACTGGTGGCTGCTAAGGCAGAAGGGCTTGGGGAGGGACGGAATGGGAGTTTGGATTTACCAGATGTAACCTTTTATATATAGGGTGCATAAACACCAAGGTCTTACTGTATAGCACAGAGAACTGTATTCAAGATGCTGTGACAAACTATGATGGAGAAGAATGTTTAAACACACACACACAAACACACATTCACTTTGCTGTGTAGCAGTAATTAACACAACATTGTAAATCAACCATAGTCAATAAAAAAAAAAACAAGTGTGGCTATTGGTTTTATACAACCTAGCTCAAACTCAAGCTGTGATCCAATTTAACCCGGTTGTTACACTAGAAAGAAAATGGAGACATTTCATTGTATTTCTAGGTAAGCATCATATTTAGGTTAAGAGTCAGAAAAGCTTAAGATATAATTTAGCAGATTTAGATCCAATTCTGAAGCCATAAATAAAATTTAAAATATTTTACTGTGGTTGTTGTTTAGTTGTTAAGATGTGTCCAGCTCTTTTGAGATCCCAGGGACTATAGCCCGCCAGGCTTCTCTGACTGGGGAACTTCCCAGGCAAGATTACTGGAGTGGGGTGCTGTTTCCTTCTCCGGGGAATCTTCCCAACCCGGATATAGGATCTGCACACTCTGCACCTTTGCAAAGGGTCAGTTGTCTTTCAATGCTTGGATGTATTTCTATAATCTCTATTTATTTCTACTGAATTATTTGTTCATCTTTATGCCAGGACTACCCTATCGCAATTAATTGATAATAGTTTTGAAGTAAGATATTGTAAGCTCTCCACTCTGATTCTCTTTAAAAAATTTTTTGGCCCTTTGTTTTTTTATATTTTACAACTGGCTTGTCAATTTTCACAAAAATATTTACTAGGATTTTGATGAGCTTTTACTATAATCTACAGATTAATTTGAAGTCAATTGCTATCTTAATGATATTCGGTCTTCTAATTCATAAACACAGTACTGTCTTCCCATTTATATAAGTCTTTAATTTTTCTCAGCAACGTTTTGTAGGTTTCAGAGTACAAGTCTTATACATCTCCAGACTCACTTATCCCTAGGTATTTCAAGAAGTGAAGTGAAGTGAAGTTGCTCAGTTGTGTCCGACTCTTTGCGACCCCATGGACTGTAGCCTGCCAGGCTCCTCTGTCCGTGGGATTCTCCAAGCAAGAATACTGGAGTGGGTTGCCATTTCCTTCTCCAGGGGATCTTCCTGACCTAGGGATCGAACCCAGGTCTCCCGCATTGGAGGCAGATACTTTAACCTCTGAGCCACCAGGGAAGCCCCCGGTATTTCATAGTTTAATGTAATTGTAAATGGTATTGTTTAATTTCAGTTTCTAGCCATTCATTGCTATAACAACTGATGTTTTATACTGACCTTCAATTCTTCAACCTTATTTAAGTGACTTAATTGTTCCAANATACTTTAACCTCTGAGCCACCAGGGAAGCCCCCGGTATTTCATAGTTTAATGTAATTGTAAATGGTATTGTTTAATTTCAGTTTCTAGCCATTCATTGCTATAACAACTGATGTTTTATACTGACCTTCAATTCTTCAACCTTATTTAAGTGACTTAATTGTTCCAAGATATTTTTTGTAGCTTCCATCTGCAAAGACAGTTTTATTTCTTCCCTTCCAATATGAAAGCCTTAAGTGTCTTTTTATTGCCTTTGGCATCTCCAGTATGCAAATACAATTTAGAGGTCAGTCAATGATTTAAAAGAAGTTTTGCTTTTTTCTTTTTTTGTGGATTTTGGGGCTTCTTCCAATGAATGACTCCCTTCTTTTCAGAGTTTTCCCTCTCAACTTCCAGCCACTCTGATGGCCCCAAATTCTATCCTTTGATGCCTCAAGTCAATAAGATATTTTCTGCCTAAGGTCTAGTGTCTCTGCTGGTGTGGGCTGAAGAGGGCCTCAGGAAAAAACTGTCTGAAAATGGATCTTTATGCATGTCCAGTCTTCCAAGGATCAATTTCCTTCTCCATTGTTTGCATGCTTTTGGTCACTCTCCATGGCTTTTAAATAGTCTTTTTTTTAATGTTTATGTTTTGTTCAGAACTTCTAATTTTGTATGCAGGAGGGTGTTGAAGGGCATGTTTCTACACATTTCATGGCAGCTTTTCTCCCAGGTAATCTTTATACTGATTTTTGAATAGGAAAAAACCTTGGAATATAGAAACAGGAGCTGTTATGCCATGAGAAGAAAAGTCCTTCGTTTTTGACCTGCCAGTCTGGTTTATTGCACCCAGCATCTACGAAAACTGTGACAGACTTAACTTGCTTGCTTCAAGAGAGTTAAAATCTGACTGCCCTCAGCCCTTGACAGAGGGCTATTCATATACCTGTTTGTAGTTTAGTTGCGAAGTTGTGTCTGACTCTTTGGGACCCCATGGACTATATAGCCCACCAGACTCCTCTATCCATGAGATTTCCCAGGCAAGAATACTGGAGTGGGTTGCCATTTCCTTCTCCAGGGGATCATTCCAACCCAAGGATGGAACCTGTGCTTCCTACAGTAGAAGGTGGATTCTTCACCATTGAGCCACCAGGACTTTGTACCTGTTAATCCACTATTAACATAAACCCTGCATGACAGTCCGTGATGTATAACGTTTATTCAGTTATTCTCAGACTGATGGGAATTTTTTTTTCTCTCTCTCTTTCCCTCTGGCAGTACAAATAGTAAATATAACAATAAATACACTCTTGTAAAAAATCCATTTTGTTCTAATTTTTTTTNAGTTGGTGATGGACAGGGAGGCCTGGTGTGCTGTGATTTATGGGATCACAAAGAGTCGGACACGACTGAGTGACTGAACTGAACTGAACTGAACTCACTTTCCCAATCTGTAAAGTGGCAATAATAACATTATCTCCCGTATAAATATTGTGAGGACTGAAACGGTTAACATATGTATACTACCAAGTGCATTTTAAGTAAGAAACTGGCGCTTGTTATTATCATTATTATTATTTATAGCAAGCTTAAGTCACAATTTCTTTAGGCATTAAATTGAGCTGTAAATTATTTACCTACAGAGGTATTGTTAAGAGTAGTGAGATGGTCTTTGTGAATTTCATTATAAGCTATTATTTAAAAAAAGACATTAATTGAATGTTAATTGAATCATGTATCTAGTATTTTTCTAAGACTTCCTGTGTGTTGCTTCAGTCACTTCTCCCTATGACAACCCTATGATCCTATTTTAAATGGAAGCCCAGAAAGTTTAGCTTACTTGCCTAATGTTAAGTTATTAAATGGTAGAACTTGAATTTGAACCCAGATGTCTAACTCCAGAGCATAAGTGCTTAACCCACCTCACTGTGATGCCTTCACAGAAAAACACAGCTAAGGGTGCAGTCCTAAGCAAAGGCATTCCAGTGATGTTTGCAGTTGCCTAGGTAACCTCCAGATGCCCTCATCCAGGACCACAGAGGAACAGGGGGCGGAGATGAGCAGCCTGACTTTGTCTGGTGATGCTGCCTCTTGCTAATTGTGCCGCCTTGAGTCAGTTGAATGAACCTTCCTGCAGATGACCCTCACAAACCCCACACACTGAGTGTGATTCACCTTCCAAGATTCCTTCACACAACACTGGGCACTTAATAGAATGAGGCACAGTGATTACTCTGCTGCGAGGTAGGCAGGACAGCCGTGAGGGGCAGAGGAGAGGAAACAAGGGTGCCAGGGCCAGAAGGAGGGACAAAGCTGGCCCTCAGTCAGCTGAGGTTTTGTTTCATTAAATCCATTTAAGAAGCCCATGAGGACGAGTGCATTGCTCTGGAACTACAAATGGAGGAACAGGTACCTCTAAAAACAAATGTACTGTTTTCAGATTGGAATAGCTTTAAATCCACACATGTATCTGGGAGAGACTTTTTACCATAAGGCACCCTGGCAACTCACTCCAGTGCTCTTGCCTGGAGAATCCCATGGACAATGGAGCCTGATGGGCTACTGGCGGGAGTCCAGAGGGTCCAAAGAATCGAACACAAAGCAGCGACTAAGCACACACCTTATGTCTTACCATAAACAACACTCTAAAATTGCTTTGCAAAACAAATGGGTTATATGTGTCCAACAGGAAAAACCAGAAAGAAACTCTACCCCTTAGTAGCTTGTCGCCATCCATGATCAGGGCCTGCGGCCTGCTGGTCCTCCCCCTGCACTTTTGCTCTCAGCTTCCCCCCACGTAGTCCGGTTACCCCAGCTCAGTTCTTCCCGCCAAGTCTCTTTCGGGGGACCAGGCTGTCTTGAAGCCCCACCTCTGATGTGCCAGGGGTCCCATGTGGCAGCCACAACAACTTCAGTAACCCTGGTGGACAGCTGCCCACACCTGGGGGGCCGACAGCCAGCAAGGTAAGACTCCCTTCAGCATTCTCCACCAGTCCTTTCTTCCCTGCAGTGGCCCTCTTCTCTCCTTATCTGAACCTAAGAAGTGATGGTAGTATTTTTCAAACATCTCTTTCCCCAGTTTCTACCAACATTCAGCCCTTTGGATTTCCACAGAAGCGTTCAATCTGTACTAAGATGGTGAAGTACCTATATGAATTTATAGGTATATTTGAAAGTAAAAAGTGGTTTATACCACTTCATCTTATGAACGTAGAGTTCCTGGCTTAGTGCTTCTTTGTATTTTATTTTTAAATAGGTGACAGCAAAATCCAAGAGGCTCAAAGAGTGTACTAAGAGACATGCCTGTTCTCACCAGGTGCTGGACGACCGAGGTCTCTTCCTGAGAGGGTCTCAGAGGTTTCAGTTACTCAAATACTAGTCTAAACTTCGGAGAAGGCAGTGGCACCCCACTCCAGTACTCTCGCCTAGAAAATCCCATAGATGGAGGAGCCCGGTGGGCTGCAGTCCAAGGGGTCGCTAAGAGTCGGACACGACTGAGCGACTTCACTTTCACTTTTCACTTTCACGCATTGGAGAAGGCAATGGCAACCCACTCCAGTGTTCTTGCCTGGAGAATCCCAGGGACGGGGGACCCTGGTGGGCTGCCATCTCTGGGGTCACACAGAGTCGGATACGACTGAAGTGACTTAGCAGCAGCAGCAGCAGTCTAAACTTATTTTATATTTGTAAAAGCAAGCAACTAATGTATTCCCACTCTCAAAGAGAGGAGAATTAATTGTGCTCTGACTTTTCAAGGGGAAACAGTCAAAGAACTTGTCTATAAACCTTCAAATCCTCAAATTTAGTACAAAAATACTCTTCTTTTTAATTTGCTATACTTAATATATTCTAGAAGTGAAGTGAAGTCGCTCACTCATGTCCGACTCTTTGTGACCCCGTGGACGGTAGCCCACCAGGCTCTTCTGTCCATGGGATTCTCCAGGCAAGAAGAATGGAGTGGGTTGCCATTTCCTTCTCCAGGGGATCTTCCTAACCCAGGGATCGAACTCAGGTCTCCTGCAATACAGGCAGACACTTTAAACTCTGAGCCACCAGGGAAGCCCAATATATTCTAGAGATAATTCCAAATCTACACATCTAGAGTTCCCTTTGTTTTGTTTAGTTACCCAGTATTTTCTTATGAGGATGGATATACCATGATTCATTCAAACCTGCCTCTGACTGATGGGCAGTTAAGTTGCTTCCACTCTTTTGTTCCCCAGAATATTATCATTTCACACATGTACACATCTGCATAGAATAAATTACTTGAAGGAGAATTGCTGGATCAAAAGATCTGTGCATTTGTGACTCTGATATATACTGCAAGATTTTCCTTCATAGAGGATTGTCTGCGCTGTTCCCCCACAAGCAGTATATGGCAGGGAAAGCCTCATTTAGATGAAGAAAACTTCTCTCTGCCTCTCAGTTCAAAAGATGTGAAACTGCAGTCATTGTCTTCTTCTGTAATGGCAATGGAGTGAAAATGCAAGATGATTAATGGCCTTCATGTGTTTTTCTATCAGAAGCAGAGCCTAGAGTTAGATCTGTGCAAAGAAGTCACTGTGAGGAGGCATAGATGAGGAAATTCCGCTGTGCTGGAGGGATTTGCACACCCAACGCGTCACCAGCTCCCACACTCCTTCCGTGCTGCCAGCTGCGAGAGCAGCACCATCACTGGGCAAAGATGGAATATGCGACCACGTGTCCTTCCATGCCTTTCAGAGATGTCTGGTGAGACACACCGCAGGCAGCTCAGAATGAATTTACTCTGTCTACAGAACAAGGCCAAAGTCAAGTCAAACCTCTCCGTGGGTGATGGGAGCAGGACCTTTGCAGGATCCATAATGCGAAGACATTGTGTTTTTGGAACCCCAGTGATGCTGGCAGAATGAAACTACTTTTTTTGGTCTTTGCAATCTTAAGACACAGTGGTTCAGAGCATGGTCTTTGAATTCAAATCTTGCTTCTGTATATCTCAATTGGAGAAGGGAGTGGCAACTCACTCCAGTATTCTTGCCTGGAGAATCCCATGGACAAAGGAGCCTGGTGGGCTACAGTCTATGGGGTCGCAAAGAGTTGGACACGACTAAGCAACTAACACACACACATGCATATCTCAGCCCTTCTGTTTCCTCATCTTATAAAATGCAAATAAATGTATTAACTCTCTCATGGGTTATAAGGTTGTTTAATTTATAACATGCTATTAAATAGAATAATATGCTAACTATTCTTAGAATGGTGATTTCAACATATGAAACTCACTAGTAATAGGTTTCTAATATTATAATTTACATTGCATTCTTTTATATCATTCTTCAGTACAGTTCAGTTCAGTTACTCAGTTGTGTCTGACTTTGTGACCCCATGGACTGCAGCACGCCAGGCTTCCCTGTCCATCACCAACTCCAGGAGCTTGCTCAAACTCAGGTCCATCGAGGTGGTGATGCCATGCCACCATCTCATCCTCTGTCATCCCCTTCTCATCCTGCCTTCAATCTTTCCCAGAATATAATTTAATAATTTAAATTATTATTATTATATTGATATATCACATTAATAATATATTCTATTATATTAATAATTAATTATAATATTATTTACTATCATTACTCATTTTTGTTGTAATAGTTATTCTTTGCTGCGTAACAAATTACCCCAACAACCTTTATTGTCTCAACTTCCACAGATCAGAAATCTGGGTATGGTTTAGCTGGATGCTCTGCTTCAGGGTGTCTCTCAAGGGTAAAATTAGTGTGTTAGCTGGGGCTACAGTCATCTCAAGGTTCAACGGGGCTAAGATACATTTCCAGGCTCACTCACATGCTTGTTGGCAGGATTCAGTTCCTTGTGACCTGTCCGAAGGCTGCTCAATTCTTTTCAGCATAGACTTTTCCAACATGGCCGCTTGCCTCACCAAAATAAGCAAGACAAGACAGCAAGAAAAAGAGCACCAGGCAGATGAAAGGCTCAGCTTGTATCCTTTTAGCTCAGAATGAACACACTATCTCTTCTGCTGTGCCTATTCATTAGAACGAGTGAGGAGGTCCAGCCCACACCTAAGTTGGGAGGGGCCTTAGGAGTCATTTTAGGAGTAGCCTTCCACGATCGTTCTCCCTCGTGGTTTGTGCTTGGGAGACAAAGATAAAATAGAGACATTTGCAAGCACTATCATCTGAGTTAAAGACCATGCTGATTATAGACTGTATTATAGTTTGACATAAAGATAAATGTCTTGGTTGCTTAATTTTCTTTATGGAAAAAAATGAAGGTCACAATAACCATAAAACAGAGCACGCTTGAGACTGACCCAGATAAGTGTGAAGCCTAAGACTCAGACGTCAGCCTAGCTGTAAATGACAACCACAAAATTTCACGAGCAGTTTCCAGTCTCAAGAGCGCTATGAGTGGTTAGCTGCTAGCACCAAGTGGGTGGATCGCTCCTGGGAGTAAGGAAAGAGGACATCTTATAAAAGTTAATAATGCTTTCAATCTGGGTAAATCAATGGCGACACGACCAAGTCAACTTTAGTGACTACTTGGCACTCTTTTGTCTTTTGGAAATCTGCTGAAGTTCAGAGAGCACCGGTGTATTCATTAAGGAATGGATCAACTAATGCTTTTGATACAGTGAAAACTTCTAGATAAAATAAAATAAAATTCCTACTTTCTTTCTTATACCAAAATGAAATTTTAAAGGTTTCTATTTCAATGGAAACAAATAAACTCACAAGAGAAAATAATTTTTTAGCTTTCCAGTAGAGAATGCATTTCTGTGTGCTAACCAAACTTGGAAATCAGAAAATAAAAGAGTCATTGGTTTTAATCTGTAAAAAGTGAAAATTTCTTGTTAGTGAAAACTTGGTAAAATAAGATCATAATGCTAAATGACATAAAACAAGCTGAAATGAATATTTGAAACATATATTATTGCCAAGTTGATAACTTCCTGTATATATAAACTCTTCAGTAAGCAATAAGAAAAAGTCCCCAAAAGACCAAAAGTATATTCCAAGATATTCGCTGAAGCAGTATTTAAAACACAGAATATTAGAAATAACCATAAATAAGCTCTTGAATCAATAAGACTCATGAAAAATGTATAGTGTGTAAGTGCAATAGAATGTCATTTGGCCACTAAAAGGAATGAGGTAAAGCTCAATAAATAAATAATGAATGATCTCCAAGGCATATTGTTAATGCAAAACTAAGAGGCAGAGCAGTGTGTGGAGTATGATGTCATTGTGTTTAAAAAGTAAAAGATAAAAAGTAAAAAGATACAGAAACACGTATAAACATGTAAATATATGTGCATGTATATGCACAGACTGTTTCTGGTATGATACAAACAAGCAGATAGCAATGATTTGCCTTTTACTGTATACTTTTACGCTTTTAAAAAAATTATTTGTATGTATCTCCTATTCAAAATACAAAAATCATTTCAAAAAGCCTTTAAATATGATACCAGCAAAGACAATCGATAGCACAGGAAAGACCATCCAACATCAAAACTGCTTCGGTTGGCTTAAGCACCTTTCAAAGAACAGTGATTTGGATACAGACTCTCGTGTTTAGCTTTGTTGGAATTTGGTGGTGAATTCTGAAACAAATTAAATATACAAAAGTCAGAAAAATTTGGTAGAATCATTTAACCTAATTTTGGTGCTTTTTTTTTTTTTTTAACTAACATCTCTTGCTCACCTAGCATGGGTCAGGCGGGGTGCTAAAGGATAAAACAAATGGAAGCTCAGTGCTCTTCATGGAGAATGTTTACACTGGAGAGATCTGGCAGACGACGTCATAACCAAAGGATTCAGGTCAACATCCCCAGTAAGAAGGCCTGTCAGCGTTCTGCACCTCCTGATACACGACGAAGCACACACCGCTTCTACAGTAATACTGCCCCAAATACATCTTGCTGTTGTTCAGTCACCAAGTCATGTCTTCGCGACCCCACAGACTGCAGCACACCAGGCCTCCCCGGCCCTCACCATCTCCTAGCCTTTGCCCAAGTTCATGTTCATTGAAAAGACACAACCTCCATCGCAATCAAGAAAAGCTCAGACAAATCCAGTTCGGAGGTTGTTCTACAAAATAAAGATTCGGTATCTTTTCTAAAATGGTCGAAGTCGTGAAAGATGAGCAGAAGCTGTCACAGTTTGACGTGCCTAAGCAGGCTGATGACTAATCTGTGCGTGGACCCTGGGTTGGATTCTGGAAGAGAAGTGGAGCTTACGTGTGGAAGCTGGGGAACTTCGAATCCATCTGTAGATGTTTTGATGATGTTGTATTTAGTGAAGAGCATTAATTTCCTGGTTTTAGTAATTGTAGGGGCTTTTCCAGTGGCTCAGATGATAAAGAATCTGCCTGCCATGTAAAAGACCCAGGTTTGATCCCTGGGTCGGGAAGATCCCCCGGAGAAGGAAATGGCAACCCACTCCAGTACTCTTGCCTGGAAAACCCCATGGACAGAGGAGCCTGGCAGGCTACAGTCCATGGGGTCCCAAAGAGTCAGACATGATTGAACGACTAACACTTTCGCCTCACTGTGTTCACATCTGATGTTAGCATCTGAATAAACTGGGTGAAGGTTATGCAAGAACACTTCATACTATTTTTGAAACTTTTGTGTAAGTCTAAAATTATTTCAAATTAAAAAAAAAAAAAAAAAAAAACTTTGGGAAATGCCATTCCTTACCCTAGATTTGGACAATTGGGAGCACTTTAATATTTGTCAGAGCAACCTGGCTGTTTCTCTCACTGAGAAAATTCAGCTTTACTCATTTTATGGCAAATAGGCTGAGACCAATTTATAAAAAGAAATGCTTCAACATTAGTAAGGGCTTCCCTGGTGGCTCAGCGGGTAAAGAATCCACCTGCAATGTGGGAGACCTGGGTTTGACCCCTGGGTTTGGACGATCCCCTGGAGAAGGGAAAGGCTGCCCACTCCAGCACTCTGGTTCATTTCCTCATGTAATGTTTGATGTATTAGAGAGCTTTATCGAATAACTAGCAGAATCTGGAAGTATACCCAGAAACAAACACTTCTAAGACAGACTAATGCAGAGAGAAAAACTATTAAGTGTATTGTTTCCATATCCCCAGATTTCTCTCTCTCTCTCTTAGATGGCAACTGGCTACAATCTCACTGCAATCCCTGACCAGTTTACAGTGACATGGAAGGGACAGCCCTGGAGACCAAGGATAAGATTCACAGGTGGTCCAGAAAAGTGAAGTCTCCAGAGTTATTGTCTACACAGTATTAAAAGTTGACTCTTTTAGAACTGTAAACACTTCTAGAATCTAAGAGCTCCTAGAGAATACGATAAAATTTGAAGACTCTTTGTGATTTTGTTCACATATTAGATTGGTTCAAAAGTAATTGCCGTTTTGCATTGTTGAAATTTGCTAATTCGTATCGGAATACAGTCTTAAATAAGTGTGGTTATGTTATATATCATTTTAATGCACATTTCTCGCTTTCTTTTTTTTTTCTCTAATGACATTACTTGATGTTTATTTTATATTTGTTTTAGACTAGGGAAATGATGTTAGATAAAAAGCAAATTCGAATGATTTTTCTTATTCAAGTTCAAACTGGGTCGTAAAGCAGTGGAAAAAATTTGCAACATCAACAACGCATTTAGCCCAGGAACCGCTAATGAGTATACAGTGCAGTGGTGTTTCAAGAAGTTTTGCAAAAGAGACGAGAGCCTTGAAATGAGGTGCGTGGTGGCCTGCCATCAGAAGCTGACAATGACCAGTTGAGCAGGTCATCAAAGCTGATCATCTTACAACTACAGGTGAAGTTTCCCCAAGAACTCAACGTCAACCATTCTATGGTCATTTGGCATTTGAAACAAATTGGAAAGGTGAAAAAGCTCAGTAAGTGGGTGCTTCACGCTGCTGCTGCTACTGCTGCTAAGTAGCTTCAGTCATGTCCGATTCTGTGCGACTCCATAGACGGCAGCCAATTGGGCTCCGCAGTCCCTGGGATTCTCCAGGCAAGAACACTGGAGTGGGTTTCCATTTCCTTCTCCAATGCAGGAAAGTGAAAAGTGAAAGCGAAGTTGCTCAGTCACGTCTGACTCTTCGTGACCACACAGACCACACGCAGCCTACCAGGCTCCTCTGTCCATGGGATTTTCCAGGCAAGAGTACTGGGGTGGGTTGCCATTGCCTTCTTCAGGGTGCTTCATGAGTCAAAAGCAAATTTAAAAAGTCCTCATTTTGAATAATGTCTTCTCTTTGTGCAAAAACAGTGAACAATTCCTCAATTAGATTGTGACATGTGATGAAAAGTGAACTTTATACCACAACTGGCAATAACCAGCTCAGTGCTTGGACTAAGAAGAAGCTCCAAAGCACTTCCAAAGTGCTTGGGTTGCCATTTCCTTCTCCACGGGATCTTTCTGACCCAGGGATTGAACACGATCTCTTGCCCTGCAGGCAGACTCTACCACTGATCCACCTGAACTCTGGCCAATTGACTACCATTTTTTCAAGCATCTCCACAATTTTTTTGCAGGGAAAATGCTTCCACAAACAACAGGAGGCAGAAAATGCTTTCCAAAAGTTCACCGAATACTGAACGACAGATTTTTATGCTATAGGAATAAACATTTCTCGTTGACAAACATGTGTTGATTGTAATGGTTCCTATTTTGATTAATAAAAATGTGTTTGAGTCTAGTTATAATGATTTAAAACTCACAGTCTGAAACCATGGTTACTTTTTTACCAACCTAACTCATTGGAAAAGCCCCTGATGCTGGGAGGGATTGAGGGCAGGAGGAGAAGGGGACGACAGAGGATGAGAGGGCTGGATGGCATCACCGACTCGATGGACGTGAGTCTGAATGAACTCCGGGAGTTAGTGATGGACAGGGAGGCCTGGCGTCCTGCGATTCATGGGGTCACAAAGAATCGGACACGACTGAGCGACTGAACTGAACTGAACTGAACATTGTCAAGAAAAATAACCTGTGTGAAAGGACTTAAGAATGAAATACACGACAATATATTAGAGTTCCACCTCAAATAAATGGAATGTAGCTCGCCAGAACCCTTATTAGCCTTTTCCCTTTCCACTCTCTTCCTGTAGGAGAATGACCACAAGAGAACACAATGGGAGGGTTAAGAAGACAGAAAAGGTATCTGGGACTTGCACAGCACAAACCACTCACGACCCTTCTGGGTCCGTCCCTGCCTGCACCAGGCTTCTGGCCCGCACCCCGGACCCGCCCTGCTAACCCCCACCCCTGCCCCGGCCTCCTTGTTTTCCCCGCACTCCACCGGGAGCTCCAGCAGCATCCCAGGACTTCTCTTCCCTCTTCCTGGATCGCTCTTCCCGCTCCTACTCACAGGCTCACACCTCTCACTTCGGGTCTCTGCTCAGACAACACCGTCCCCCGGGTCTTCCTTGGCCATCTAGTGTCAGCAACCAGCTCACTCTCACCCCACAGTCCCCACTTCTCTTCCTCAGCTCTGTTTTTCTGCGGAGCTCACTTGACATCTGTGCATTTAGGTGTATTTGTTGGCGGTCTATCCCCCGCCTCTCTAGAAAGTCATCCCCTTGAGAGCAGAAACACTATTTCTGTCACTGCTGTATCTCGGGCCCTGAAAGTTCGGACACACAGTCAGTGCTCAGTTATTGTTTGTTGAGCGAATGGATGGACATGGGTCTCTGGTTATCTCAGTGACCTGCAACCTGAGGGTCCTATGCTTAGGACAATCTCACTTCTCCACTAAGGCACTTAGTACATTTTGTCCCGTGAGTGTTACTCTATACAAGGATTATGTTCCCCTGATGGATTCTAAGATTTCTTAAGGCAGAACCTCTTCATCATTGTGGACATGGTCTAGTAAATACTGACAGAATGTGTTAACCCCTAATGATCCAGTGCCTCAAAACACAGCAAGAACCAAAACCCCCGAACAAGAGTCGATCCGTTCACGAGTCTGTGAAAGTGGAAGTGTTAGTTGCTCAGTCGTGTCTGACTCTTTGTGACCCCATGGATTGTAGCCCACCAGGCTCCTCTGTCCATGGGATTCTCCAGGCAAGAATGCGGGAGTGGGTTGCCATTTCCTCTGGCAAGGGATCTTCCCAACCTATACCTGGGTCTCCCACATTGCAGCCAGAATCCTTATCATCTCAACTATCAGGGAAGTACTATTATACTGTGGTTCCTCCTTGTTCGTGAGAATATGTTCCAAGATCGCCAGCAGANTCCAGGCAAGAATGCGGGAGTGGGTTGCCATTTCCTCTGGCAAGGGATCTTCCCAACCTATACCTGGGTCTCCCACATTGCAGCCAGAATCCTTATCATCTCAACTATCAGGGAAGTACTATTATACTGTGGTTCCTCCTTGTTCGTGAGAATATGTTCCAAGATCGCCAGCAGATGCTTGAAACCACAGTTAAACCTAACCCTACACACACACACACACACACACACATATTTTTTTCCTATACTAATGGGCAAGTAGCATATACAGGGTAGATATACGGGGCAAAAGAATGATTCGTATCCCTGGCAGGACCCAGCAGGAGGGACCGGAGGGCACGGGATTTCATCGCATTACTCAGAGCAGCCAGGAGGCATGCACTTCAAAACATATGAATCGTTTATTTCTGGAATTTTCCATTTGATACTTTGTGCTTCATGTGACTAAGAGTAACTGAAACTGCAGGTAAGGAGGGACTACTTTGTTTTGTTTCCTGAGGCAAAAAATATCTCTGATACCTTACAAATGTTTCAACAAAGGGACAACTGAAAGGGTGACTTCTTTTCTCAGTCTTCCTCTCACTATGAAATCCAATTACCTGAAATAATGCATTTTTTTTTAAACATTCTGACTTAGCGGAGACAAAGTCTCATTGGGGAAAAAAAAAAAAAAAGAAGAATCTTACTTTCATTAAACCAGGGAAATGAAACAAAACATATGAATGAGCACAAGCACATTAAAGATATTCAATGGAAAATAACATCCATCTCCTTCGGGCGCCTAACTTGGCAGGGTAGTGTGCGTGCTTTACAGCTTTTAGTTTCCTGTAAAATTTGTGACTGTATTTCTACTGATTTATAGAACCATGAGCATGATAGATACAGCCACCACTGGATACTTGAATGAGGCCTTTCTGACCCAAAGATGGACAGAGCAAGGAAAATCAGATCAGAGCCGAGAGAGCCCTGCAGCAGAAAGTCCGGATCAAGCAGCGGATGCCTCGAGGAGTCTGACAGAAGGACAAATGAGGCCGTCTGGGGAACAGAGTTTCAAAAATCCAAACGAAGATGAATGTTTCTGGGCTTACTGCTGAGATGGGCAGGGCAAGACGTTCAGACTCAGCATTCAGGAACAGAACTTCTGTCCCTGAGAGGATTGTTTCGTTCTTTAAACTGTACAGCAAGGCATTAATCACAGAGATTAATCTGCGGCTTGGTAACCCACCCAGTGCCCCAGGCCTGGGCAAACAAGGCATTTGCACACTGGTACTGAGGTGCAGCAAAGCAAGAGCCAGTCCCCCAGCAACTGCACCTGACAGCAAAGTTGACTTGATGCCTCAAGGCCTCGAAGTGAGAAGAGGGCTTGGTCTCAGGGGACAGAAGGCTGTAAGAGGTAGACGGTGTGGAGCTGGCAATCTGTCCTTCCACGAGGGAACAGAGAAAAGCCAGGCCGGGCTGAAGGTCTTCCTCCTCGTCTCCATGCATCTTCCCACCACAGAGATTATTTTAGGCTTTGAGGCATCTCATTTATCTTGAATACCAAGAATCTTTGTGACTGTCTTTGGGGGGTGGGGGATAGGACAGGAGCCTGGATGCTGGAATTCTCTTTCCTAGCATTTGGTTTCTTCATTTTTAATGGTAAGCATTAGAGTCCAAATGGAGAACCCGCTAATTCAGGAAATGAAAGATTTGGGGCGGAATTATTTAGATAGACTGTGCTTTTAGATAATTATACAAGGCTCTGCTCTACTTAAGCATTGCCCACACAGACTACGGAACGTCATGAGAAAACTGTCCCTTCTCCCACAGCAGGGTGATTACAGAGTTCTGGAAATAAACTCTGTATCAGTGTGAGGAAGGGGGGAGAAGAAAAAGGAAAGCACAGACACTGAGCCCAGTTGCAAACAAGATCATAGCCATGCCATTTTTTGTTTAACTAAAGGGGCTATCTGCGGTCCACGGGGTCGCAAAGCATCAGACACGACTCAGCGACTGAGCTGAACTGATTATGATGAATACAGTTATCTGCAGACGTGGACCTAGCTAGAATTCTGCGTCTGATTCAGGAGCAACTGAAGTACGAAATCCTCTAGTCGTGTTGGAGGATTTCAAAAACGGAGGACCAAAATCAAGGTAAAGGTGAAGGAAAACCTGGCGGGGAAAAAGAACCCAAACCAAAAGCAAGCCAGAAAACAAAACAAACAAACGAAAAAAATCAACAGCAGCAAAGGAGACGAGGCAGAGAGCGTCTAGGAGGGTGAGCGGAGGGGTAGGTGAGGCCGTGACGGAGCAAGGGCCCTGCTGAGCAGCTGCGGAGCAGATTGCCCGGAGCGGGACCGAGCTCAGCTCACACAGAACATGCTGCCGTGGCCTGTGGGTGAGGCAAACTGGCCAGTGCTGCTCTGAGCGCCCCTCACTCTACCGCACCCCCAAACTGTGTGGGAAGCCGTGCTGGGGTCCTGGGTTAGCATGGACCCAAGTTGAGTGGAAATCTTATGCGCCCTCGTAATGGTAACAAAGATTATAAGAACTATTTTCTGCTTGAAATTATAAGCAAGAAGAATTTTTTTTTTCCTTTTGTCTTTCATAATACCTGAATCTTTTTCTGTCTTTCTCAAAGCATGTTAGAGGAAATAAGACAGAGGTGATTATCCATGGAAAATACTGCCATGTTTGCAAGATCCTGAGACAAAATTTGAGGCTTTACTCCTTTCTTTCATCCTTACGTGTCTCTCTCAGGGCTAGGCACGTGTATGTGTGTGCTCTCATTTGCCTGTTCCTGTCCATCTCTCTGTAACCCTGAGGACGGTAGCTCACCAGGCTCCTCTCTCCATGGAATTCTGCAGGTGAGAATATGGGAATGGGTTGCTATTTTCTACTCCAGGGGACCTTTCTGACCCAGGAATCAAACTTGCATCTTCTGCACTGGCAGGTGGATTCTTCATCACTGAGCCACTGGGAAGCCTCTTCTAGGCACATAGGGGGACTTAAACATTACTGACTAATTTCCTTTTTGTTGAGGAAACTGAAATTGTGTTGTGTCCCAGCTGTAGTGTTCTCAGGGTTAGTGATGAGAGCCAACTGATGACTCTTGGCCAAAGTCACTGGATCCACACTCTTCTTGAATGCATGGGACATTGCAATTCTGCATTAAAATACTTCCTATAACAGTTTTCAATAAGTAGATTAGTGCTAAAAATCTATTTTACAGTTAAACTTCTAGCTCCTTATATTCATAGCAAGAAAGAGAACTAAATCCTACTGCTGAAATAATTTTTAAAAGTCCACCTTCAAAACCATGAGAAATCTGGGTTTGTAGTTTTTAAGGTTTTAATCTCACTCCTCCTCCCTCATATTCTGATTATTTCCTTCGTACTCTTCTCAGCACCCCAGCTCTTAGGCTTATCTCTTCCATTCAAATAGTTGTTTTCTTTCTAATATTTTCCAGCATGTGATTTTTCTTTCTTTCTTATACCATCCTTTCTCCTTCCCCAAACTGGCCTTTGGCGAATCAACTGGTCTATGTGAACTGCTTCTTTATAGAAACAAATCTTGCTTTTCTCCAAAAACCTTACATACTAAAAGTATAACCTTTAATTTCCTGATTCATGGAGCTGCGTTTTATGTCCTGTTTCTTCCCAAGGATGAACATGCTTTGAAATAGTTGCTCCTTGGAATCTCACTTTATAAGGTAATAGCAACCACTTGTAGTTTTCATGTATCCGACTCATTAAACTCACTGATCCCTCTACTTCTAAAAATCCCTCTGTTGATCAAGTTAGTATCTTCCTGATTCTGAAACCATAAGTTTCCATTTAAAATTTTTATTTTACAAATTAAAAAAAATTATTTTACAAATTAAAAAAATTAATTTCTTTTACAAAAAAAAGCAGATAGATACAATTCTGAACTTTATCTCTGCAAATGGAGCATAAAATGTGAGGAAATGGAGTGATGAATCATGAGCTGCTGGTTCTTATGAAATCATTTGTGTGAACAATAAAAATACTGGCTCCTCAATCCAGAGAAATGCCAACACTCGAGAGTGTTCTCGTTTAAAGTGCTTAGTTTATAAAATCTTACAGCTAATATTTTCTGAAATTTTGAGTAAAGTATGGATAGATAGGTAGGTAGGTAATAGGAGATACATCTGAAGTGCTTGGAATGATTTAGTACTGATTTTTGACATAAAAGTAAAACAATATACTTGATACTATAAATTTTTATGCTGCTGCTGCTGCTAAGTCACTTCAGTCGTGTCCGACTCTGTGTGACACCATAGATAGGAGCCCACCAGGCTCCCCCGTCCCTGGGATTCTCCAGGCAAGCACACTGGAGTGGGTTGCCATTTCCTTCTCCAATGCATGGAAGTGAAAAGTGAAAGTGAAGTCGCTCAGTCGTGTCCGACTCGTAGCAACTGCCTGGACTGCAGCCCACCAGGCTCCTCCGTCCATGGGACTTTCCAGGCAAGAGTACTGGAGTGGGCTGCCATTGCCTTCTCCAAATTTTTATGAAGTTACTTATAATTAAGTGGTTACAGATAAGTTTCTTCATTAAACATACTGCATGATTTCTTACATTTGTCTAGTTCTGAGACAGGTCTACTACTAATTGATGCAGTTTCGATCCATTTGCTACTGAGAATGTGTATGAGTTCTAATAGTACCATGGAAGATGAGAGCTTTTTCCAAGCCGATGTTGAGGCGGGGTGTTCCAGCAACTCTGGCCCCTGTCTAAATCCTTCCCCCATCTTACAAGCCATGTGACTTTAAGTGTGGTGCTTCATCTTCCTGTGATTCAGTTTCCTCATTTTTAAGTTGGGATGACAAGAGTATTACCTCATTGGGTCATTAAGGGTATTAAGATGAGTCAGTGATTGGTTTGATATATAACAAAGACTCAGTAAGTGATTGACAAACGTTCAACCCACGAAAGATATCCTTCGTGTTATACTCCTTTGAAACACCATCAGGAACTCACTGCAGAACTTCTCTCTCTCTCTCTCTCCTTTTTTTTTTTTTTTTTTAACAAACATGACTTGCCATATTTTCAAATGTATATTATTAGTTTTCACTTTCAAAGTTTGTCTCCTTGCAAGCACAAGTAAACCCTTCATCTTGTGGTGATCATGAAGCAATTCTCATAAAGCAATTCCTGTAATAAATATGTGTGTTGGTTAAAAGGGGAGAGGAGCTGGACATGTGAATCCCAGGGAATAGGAAAAGTCCATAATCCTTAAGTATTAAGGACCAGGGTGGATTGAGTCCTAACTCCTAAATAGTGAGCTCTCTCCTCCTTCTTTTCTGAAGTATTAGTCTCATGAATGGCAAAATTTTTGATTTTTAAAATTTGTCTGTAATCTTTTAGTTCTTTCCCTAAGGCAAATAACAACTTTTTTTTTCATTAAAGATTTTCTTAAGATTTTCGAAAATTTAAGAAAATCTTTTTCTAAATTCAAACAAAGCTCTGTATACAAATAGATTTTTTTTTTCCTGGTTATTCATTCTCCACTTCTGTTATCAAATAGGGCAGAGAAGAGGTTTGCTTAATTCTGTCCTTGAACTTCTCCTTCCCAGAAGCAGAAGTGAGTTAAGTTAGAGGCCCAACAATTAGGTTTTGCCTGGGGGAGAAAAATTCACAGAATAGGTGATACTTGTAGTACAACTTTTATTTCTCCCTTAGACAAGAAGAAAATAGAACTATCTCGTGAAGCTGAAATAGTTCGGGACTTCAGTGAAGAAAATGCATCTTGAAAACCATCTAACTGCTCCCAGTGCTGGGTACCTGCAGCAGTGGACAGCAGGAGGGAGAGATGCTTTCACTTTTTTCCCTTAAAGAAATGGGCTTGCTCAAAGACGTTCTGGGCCTAGAACTCAGAGTGACACTTAGACTCTCTCTCCAGCAGAGGCAGCAATCTGGAGGCGACTGCTTCCCGCAGATGTAAATTCTGGAGCTCTGGGCCCAAGTGGTCTTCGGGGCTCCATCAATATCGAGTCATTAAGAGAAGAAAAGTCTCGAAATTCTCAGATCCTAAATCATTAATAAGCAAATGTCAACACATCTCAAATGCCATCTGAAGTGTAACCCTTTCGAATGGACGTTTTTGGATTCATAGACATGCTCTTTCTGAAAATAAAAATACACAAATGTGTATTTCTGAATGAACATTATTTTACTGTTAGACCAAGCGTTCAGATCAGCGTAGACCATGGGAAAAATTAAGTAGAGAGAGAATGTCTGCATGCAAGTAGAGAGTCTACCAGTCATGCTAAGACTTGGAAAAAAAGAAAATTAATATTTAGAACACTGCTGTTGCTGCTGCTAAGTTGCTTCAGTCGTGTCCGACTCTGTGCGACCCCATAGATGGCAGCCCACCAGGCTCCTCTGTCCCTAGGATTCTCCAGGCAAAAACACTGGAGTGGGTTGCCATTTCCTTCTCCAGTGCAGGAAAATGAAAAGCGAAAGTGACGTCACTCAGTCATGTCTGACTCTTCACGACCCCATGGACTGCAGCCTTCCAGGCTCCTCCGTCCATGGGATTTTCCAAGCAAGAGTACTGGAACGGGGTGCCATTGCCTTCTGAGATTTAGAATGCTAGGTATATTCTAACCTCATCCTTGGACTCATTGACCAGGAACAAACAAATTGTTATTCCTAAAGCCAGAAATAATGTCTGTCTGCTGACCTCATTAACCAGGGGACTCAAATGATGTCACTGTATTTTTTAGACTCACCTTTCTNAGTACTGGAACGGGGTGCCATTGCCTTCTGAGATTTAGAATGCTAGGTATATTCTAACCTCATCCTTGGACTCATTGACCAGGAACAAACAAATTGTTATTCCTAAAGCCAGAAATAATGTCTGTCTGCTGACCTCATTAACCAGGGGACTCAAATGATGTCACTGTATTTTTTAGACTCACCTTTCTGCTCAAGGACACTATTCAGACAAATCCCAGGTCCCCTCTCCCTCCCTCTTTCCTGTGAGTCTCCCCAGGGATGATCCCTGTGGGCTCATGAGCAGGTCCGAATGCAGCATCCCCACGATGTACAACAGCCCAGGCTTCAACTTAAATAAGCAGAGAGCAGTTGCAGCCTTGCAGTGTCCGGGACCGTCGCGTTCCTGAGTGCTACTGCTTACCATGGGTCATCACTTGACGGCTCTTTGGAAGATGAGGAACGGCCTCTACCTGTTTGGGGTTGGCAGAGATGTGTGTGACCCCACTGGGAGAGCTCACTAAGCTCCAGTCCAAACCTTCATCCCCACAGTGTGAGGAGAGCTTCAGGTCTGCTGTGGCGGGGGGCCCACTGACAGCCCACCCTAGACCCAGATCTCCTCCTTCCCTCCAGTTCTCATGTTGGATCAATCCTCCCAAGGACCCCTTTGGCTCCTCTTTAGAATTTGTCTTCTGCTATTCTCCCCTCTCCTGAGGGGTTTGGGATTCTCTGGTGGCTCAGACAGTAAAACGTCTGCCCACAATGCAGGAGACCCAAGTTCAATTCCTGGGTTGGGAAGATCCCCTGGAGAAGGAAATGGCAACCCACTCCAGTGCCCTTGCCTAGAAAATTCCATGGATGGAGGAGCCTTGTGGGCTATAGCCCATGGGGTTGCAAAGAATTGGACGCGACTGAGCGAATTCACTTTCTTTTATTTCCCTCTCTCCTAGTTAATCAGGCACAGACCCTTATTAGGTCCCCATTGGAGACAACATTCTCACAAGTTTCTTCTTGATCAGGACAAACCCTAAAAAGCTAGTGGAACTTGAATTACTTCTATTAAAATGACCCCATCTGTACCATATATAGTGAGACTTGGAAAATTAATTACACATATTCAGATATATTTACATATCCCAGAAATACATATTAGATATGTTTTACATTCACCACCCAACAGATACAGAAGATATACACCCCCTAAGAAATGATACCTGTGTTTCATCACTTTACACAATTTTGGCTGAGATTAATGAAAATCATAGTTTCCATTTCTTTATCTTTGATCTACAAAAGTATAGGAAAGTACCAGGTTTAGTTTGTCTCCAGAAAATGGTTTAGGCGGTTACAATCAACAAGGAGTTGCTACTTTAAAGTCGATCTTACGTCAGAGAACCGCTCTTTCCTTTTTGGTAGCTGCTTATCAACTAAGATGAGTCCCTAGTAAAGTTTACTTCTTTGTGAATTGACAGGAAAACCATAAACAAATCTCAAAGGAGACAGATGAATAAAGTTTCAAGGGCATTACTGCTCCTGCCTGAAACTTTAAGCAACTGAAAGCCTGAAAATATGCAACTGCTTCTTCGTATTGCAAGTGGACAAACGTGAAAGATATTAGGACTTTAGCCTGACGTTAGCCTGACTGCTCACAAAACAACTTAAAGCAATGACAGTGAGTCAGTGTATAACGGATCTTGAAAGCAAAACTAACATCTCAAAAAAGAGAGATGACAGCCCCTATTACGGACTGAATTGTCCCCCCATTCACATGTTAAATCCTGACACCCATATCTCAGGATGTGACTTTATACCTAAACACTAACCCTTTAAAGAGGTAATTGAGGTAAGGTGGCGCTAGTGGTAAAGAACCCACCTGCCAATGGAGGAGACATGAGAGACGTGGGTTTCTTCCCTGGGTCGGGAAGATCCCCTGGAGGAGGGAATGATAACCCACTCCAGTATCCCTGCCTGGAGAATCCCATGGACAAAGGCTCCTGGAGAGCTGCAGTCCATGGGGTCACAGTCAGACACAACTGACGCAACTTAGCACACAAAGTAAATGAGGTCACTGGGGTGAGGCCAAATCCAACGTGAGCGGTGTCCTTACAAGAAATGAGAATATGACGTAGACACGCACAGAGGGAAGTAGTACAAAGACACAGTGAGAAGACGGCCATCTGCGAGCCAAGCAGAGAAGTCACGGGATGAAACCAGCCCTGCTGACGCCTTATCTTGGGATTCTGGCCTCCAGAATCATGAAGAAATACTTTTCTGTTAAGTCCCTCCGTCTGTAGTATTTTTTATGACAGCACTGGCAAATGAATACACTCCCACACCAAAAATGTTCCCCCAAAGCTCATACAAAGGCGGGAGAACCATGACTCTCTTGGAATCATGAATTCTATTCATACTGTGCTTGTAATCTGCAAAGCATCTTCATGTCTACCATCTCCTGTGTGCCTTGTAACAGTCCCATTTAATGGAATTGAGGCTGAGAGGAGAGCCTAGTTTTGCTAGATGGCAGGCTAAATTGGCACCAAGCCTCTTGATTCAGTCACGAGGCAACAGCTAAGGTTGAAGAGCATGGGTAGACCAGTACTCCACATTCCTGACGCCTGACAGAGGACAAGGTTCGAGGTGACCTGCCCAAGGAATGCCCAGCAGGAGTAGCCTGCCGGGGACTTAAGGCAGGTCTTCAGACTTGATCTTGTCACATTCCCACTGCCCCATGAGAGAAAGGTATACACTTCCTCTGCAGTCCCCAGGGATTCCACACTTCCTTTTTCCCGCCTTGCCAAGGAGATGCCAGCTCTCAGGACTTTAGGGAGGACAGCCAACTAGGCATATACCTGATAACTTTTGAAAGAAATCTTTAATGTCACAAGACAAATTCATATACCTAAACATCCTTAACTTTTGCTCCTAATGAAAAAGAAAGGGTCAGTCTCTATATGATAAAAATAAAAATAGGTAATAATAACACAGAACACCCCCTCCCTAAACTCGTACATGCTGTTATGACTTTTTAGGGAGGAAATACATTGCTCTACATATAAAAAGTCAGCTAAAAAGATAAGCTTATCGTGGGGTTGGGGGTATACAGAGACTTGAATAACCACAGAGAATTTGCAGGATAGAAAAGGATATCTAATAATGAATTTTAAGTCTAGTTTATAGTGTATTTATAAGTCTAGTATATAAACTCCACTCTGTAATTCCAACTTGGATGTCTTCATGTACTTTTCAGTGGGGGGCGGCATTACTTTCCAGTGACTTTGGAGTCGGAATTGCCTTTTTTTTTCTTTCGCTTTTCTTCCTTTCCTTTCTTTCTTGCTTTCTCCCACATGTCATAGCAGACTGGTACTGGTCATGAAATGGGCCAGTTTTACTTGAATCACAATTGTTTTCCCTTGGGTTCACTGAGAAGTAAGTGGGTATTCCTGCCCACTCCAGTATTCCTGCCTGGAGAATCCCATGGACAAAGAAGCCTGGTGGGCTACAGTCCACGGGGTTGCAAAGAGTCGGACACAACTAAGCGAGTAAGTGGGAGTAAGGATTCAGGTGTGCAAACTACTGGTAACCAATAAGAAAAATTTGGAACTGTTCAGACCACAAAATGTGACTTTTGCACAAAGTCTTCTGGATCAGCTAATACTTCTTAACAAAAGTCCCTCCTAGGATTAAAAAGAAGCACTGGTCTGCTTGTTTTTCTGACTCTCTCTGTCTCCTTTCTCTCTCTTTTACCATGTATCACTCCATCCATCCATCCACCTCTCTGCTCTCATATCTATCTGTATATTCTATTAAGATATTTCTCTTCACTGACTTTTGGCTTACCAAATTTTCCCCTGTGAAACCTTCAAATGAGAAAAACTGTCCATAATTAAAATAAAACAGAGTGAAAATCAGAGCTCTTGTTTACAGCTTAACTTTCCCTGCTAGCTGATGAGTGACTCACTGTCTCTCACCCACATGAAATAGAGCCTAGGGGTGAAAGAGCTAAGGATAACACAATCTTTAACCTAAAGGGGGGAAAAAAGTCTTTACAAAGCAGGCCCCAATTACCCTAAATGTTTTATCAGAATCCTCTCTCAGTCTTTTTAATATTGGTCAGTTCCCAGGTATAAAATGAAACCATCCGGAGAGCCATCATTGCCAGCCAGGAATTCCTAGAGAGGAAGGCAGGGTCTTGGTCAAAAGGATGCTTTTGAAGACTCCTTCAGCAAGTCCCTAGGTAATTGTCCGAGAGTCTAGAGAATTGGTGGCTGTTTGCACGAAACTCACAGGGNTAAAGCAGAAATAGGTGTTTTTTTTGGAACTCTCTTGCTTTTTCCATGATCCAGCGGATGCTGGCAATTTGATCTTTGGTTCCTCTGCCTTTTCTAAAACCAGCTTGAACATCAGGGAGTTCACGGTCCACGTATTGCTGAAGCCTGGCTTGGAGAATTTTGAGCATTATTTTATTAGTGTGTGAGATGAGTGCAGTTGTGTGGTAGTCTGAGCATTCTTTGGCATTGCCTTTCTTTGGAATTGTAGTGAAAACTGGCCTTTTCCAGTCCTGTGGCACTGCTGAGTTTTCCACATTTAGGTTTGCATGTATCCCCTCCCTTGTGAACTTCCCTCCCATCTCCCCCACCATCCCACCCCTCTAGGTTGATATAGAGCCTCTGAGTTTTCTGAGACATACAGCACATTCCCTTTGGCTGTCTACTTACATATGGTGATGTAAGTTTCCATGTGACTCTTTCCATACATCTCACCCTCTCCTCCCCTCGCCCCATGTCTATAATATTCTGTTTTTTATAGTTCACTTTAGATGGTGGGTTATGAGCATGTAAATACATTGCATCAAGTGGTGAGAAGCACCAAGAAAGCGGAGCATGCTCCCAGGAGAAAGGGGAGCTGGCGGTGGTGGAAGGCTTCCCGGCTGAGTGACATTTGAGCAGAGACCTGGGGGACCTGAAAGCCAGGTGGCTGTTGGGAAAAGAGAGCGCTTCATGCAGCAAGAAAAGCAAGTGCAAATGGCCTGAGAAAAGAGATGGAACCTCAGAGGACTGGGGAGGTCAGACACGGACCTTGGTGGTGGTGGTGGTGGTGATCAGTTATTACATAATATTAGAGATCATGGCCAGTAGTATAAAATAATAGAAAGGAATATATTGTGTAAGAATGGAAAAGTAAGAAGCAATTCATTAGAATTAATAAGGCTTTAGAATAACTGCAGAATACGAGATCAATGTTTTTCTCCACCCTGTGAATTTGCACACTTTTTCTAGAAAAAGCAAGTTAGTAAATGCTTTCTCCTTTGCAGGCCTTACTGTCAGTGTGCCTTTGTGGTGTGAAAGCAATAACAGACAGCATGTAAATGAACGGACATGGCAGCATTTCAATAAACTCTACTTACAAATCAGGTGGGGGGTCAGATTGGCCCCTACGCGCTTTGCCAAACTCTGTGCTGCATCAACAAGTACCAAGCAGAAAATGGCACAGAAAATGCAGTGCTTTTCACAATAACGGCAAAGCTCTACAATATCTAGGCATTAACTTAGAGGAAACAGTGTAATGCCTTCACAGAGAGCATTTTAAAATGCTCCTAAGAACAGTAAGAAAGATGTGAATAAGTGGAGAAATATACCATGTCACAAATGGGTAACTTTCATAGTAAGGTTGTCATTATGCCTCCAGAATAATCTCTGAATTTATTATAAACCAAATAAAAATTTTACCAACATTTTTTGAAATATATAAACACTTACCCTATATTTAATATGGGATGTAAACTCCACGAACAGCTCAGCAAGACTAAAATAAGAGCAAGAGAGGAGCCATTTCAGCCAGATATTAAAGTTATGATGCCTTAATAATAAGAAGAAAATGGCAGTGGTGGAAAACAGACGAATAAACGTGTAAAGAAAGCTAATATGCATGCGTATATATTTCATATCTATATAATTTTACACGTATGTAAACTCATAAAAACCAACGAGGAACAATTCATTGTGTAGGAGAGTATGCTGGGAAATCTCAATCAGAATGTGCAGATTAATAAACTGGATTCTATATAAAGAAAGTGAAGTCGCTCAGTCCTGTCCGACTCTTTGTGACCCCATGGACTGTACCCCACCAGGCTTCTCCGTCCATGGGATTCTCCAGGCAAGAATACTGGAGTGGGTTGCCATTTCCTTCTCCAGGGGATCTTCCCAACCCAGGGATCAAACCCAGGTCTTCCGCATTGCAGGCAGACGCTTTAACCTCTGAGCCACCAAAGGTATAAACATAAACTTATAAAGTCAATATAATAAGTGTAGGGATGATGTTTATGGCCTTGTGGTAGAAAATATTTGCATTTAAACAAGACAAAGTCATATAAGATATGCCTATCGAATTTATAAATTTGACTATATCAAAATTAAGGATTTCTCTTTTACAAAGATACTATAGGCAAAGTTAATATATGATAGACTGGTAGAAGATACCAGTAATATCTAAAACTGCCAAAGGATTAATATCTTAAACATAGGAAACTTTTGCAAATCAAACGAAAAGAAAATGGACAAGCACTAGAATAAGAATCACACAAAAAATGAAACTGAATGGATAAGAAATCCTCAAACTCATTGTAACCAAAGAAACGCAGATTAAACAATGAGACATCGCTTTAGAGCCGTCAAATGAGAATATTTTAAAAATCTGGATACTGCCCAGTACTGATGAGGGCGTGTATAAACGGGAAGCCTCGTGCATTATTGATGAGAGCAGAAGATTCAAGTCACTTTGAAGAAAAATCTGACAGTACTTAGTGATAGCCATCAGCAAGAAGCCTAGAGACCCAGCAATCCCACTGTTGGCTATAAATCCCAGAGAAATGCTCTCAAAGTCCATTTTGTAACATTTCCCTGGGTATTCATTGCAGTATTATTTGTTTCCTGGAAATCAGATATTATTTGTTTGCAACAAAATGTCACTATGTACATTTACTTCAGTTCAGTTCAGTCACTCAGCCATGTCCGACTCTTTGCGACCCCATGGACTGCAGCACACCAGGCTTCCCTGTCCATCACCAACTCCCAGAGCTTGCTTAAACTCATGTCCATTGAGTTGGTGATGCCATCCAGCCATCTCATCCTCTGTTGTCCCCTTCTCCTCCTGCCTTCAATCTTTCCCAGTATCAGGATCTTTTCCAATGAGACAGTTCTTTGCATCAGGTGGCCAAAGTATTGGAGTTTCAACTTCAGCATTGGTCTTTCCAATGGATATTCAGGACTTATTTCCTTCAGGACTAACTGATGGTCTGGTATTCCCATCTCTTGAAGAATTTCCCAGTTTGTTGTGATCTGCACAGTCAAAGACTTTGGTATAATCGATAAAGCAGAAATGGACATTTTTCTGGAATTCTCTTGCTTTTTCTATGATCCAGCAGATGTTGCCAATTTGATGTACATTTAAAACTCTTACAAATATTGTATACAAACCTAGTAAAAAAAAATAGGTGTTTCTCAGAGAGGAAGATGTCCTCGGGGGATCAGGAAAAGTGTGGATGAAGGAAAGGGGACTGGAAAGGTCTTGATTACAGAGCGTGAGGGAGTGTCATAGAGGGAGGCATGATCAACTCTGCACATGAGGTTCAAGAAGAGACAACATACCATGATATTTCTCTACTACAGCAAAAGAAAAATCACGGGCAAGAAGGATACAGCAATGTAGGCATGCCAAAAGCAAAGTAGAAGGAAGTAAGGACTGCTGTGACTGAGTGATGAAAGTGAGTGGAAAAGCTTCCTTTTATTATTTTATGCTGTGAGTGTTAAGGAGATTTTTATTTAAAAAGTAAACATAATACGAGAGACACTCTTAACATTGATACTTTTTATGAGTGCTTAAAACTTTCACAGGCAGCAGAGAAGCAAAACGGACTGTCTGAGTATAATGACTGCTTCTTTTAATATAACTTAAGATTACTGTATTTCCTTATAAGAGGAACATTTTAATGTATTTTACAAGTGTCAACCTTTGTTCAAATTGGGCACACATCAAATCTAACATTATGGCAGTTTTATTTGGAAGTGAACTTTTAACTCTCAACACAAATGCCAAGAGTACTATACAAAACATCCACCGGAACGTTTTTCATCTATTTTTGAAATGTTCACAAATATTTCCTACATAACCCAATGTACAACAGAGAAATGGTACATCTTTCTCTTTCGACTTACATTCAGGGGAAAACAGGAATATATATATATATAAATATTGCAAAGTTTAATGAATGGACGCCAACAAGCTGACAGTTCATAGGTGAGAAATTATTAAGTAAAAATAATCAGAATTTATTTAGCATCAGTCACTTCCATAAGCAAGCATTATTCTGGTTAGTGGAGCTTGCTGCCATTAGGCTTCTGGCATGTACTTAAACCATTATTCCATATGCTGTGTTGCTCCCCAGCTCGGTTCTTCACAATTACAAACAGAAAATCATTGCAAAGTAGGGGCAAGCATTTGCAAAAACAAACAAAAGTCCCCCGCTTATTATAAGCACGAACGTGTGGTGGAATCTCCTCCCAAGCAGTGAACATTCAAATCATTAAGAGAACACCAGAACTGAATGTGTCAAGATATTTTGCCTAAGTCCAAGAAGACATGCATTTATTTATATGCAACAGAGGGCTAAAAATTAGTGTCCAGTTTGGGGGACCTGAGCCATTTGAAAAATGACCGTCTTGGAAAAAAAATGACAACCAAAAATAGTTTCACTAAATTTATTCTACAAATCCTAAGACATTTCTTACAAAAGTGCATTAAACTCTGCACACCACTTGGAATAGAAGCCAAGGACACATAGACTATTTTTTCTCCCTGTCCCACTCTCCAAATGTTACAGTGGCCACACCGCAAAGTGTTCACGATAATTACCTGGGAGGGTTTTTTTGGTCCTTCTTAAATGTTTTGCTTCATAATACTTATCATGAAAAGTACTTTGGCTCTTTCTAAGATGACATCATGATTTTATTTCTTTCATTTATTTAGCAACATTTTATTCACTTTTCAGTGCTGAGCATGGTTACTCCCGGTCATGAACCTTGAGACCGAGGAGGGCTCTGGGCTCTGCTTCAGCACCTATACCCAGTGGGGTGAAGGCTAAAGATCTTTCACGCAGCCCCCTAACTCCTACACCAAGAACTGCAAGCCCCTGCCTTAGTTTTTCTTGAGAAACCACAGAACCTAAATTGACTCACTCAAGCCCACCAAGGCCCATTTTTCTCACTTAACTCATACGGAATGATCTTGCTTGTCCATGGCCATCTACGAACGTCTGCCTCACTCTCTGTCACGTTCTTTGTTTCTTTGTTCTTTTTTCCTGTCCAACCTCAGTTCCTATAACATATAAAACCTCTGTTCACTACCAGACAGGGCTGCCCCACTTTTAGAATGCCATTCCTGCAAACAGCAGAATAAATGGTTTCTGGTAGTTGCTGCACTTTGATAGCCTCACATTTAGGACTTCTCTAAAGTTAAGGCTTTAGAGTCAGTTATGCACTTAGTGGCATCATACAAGCATTGGGCACACTTTCATAAAGTCCTGAAATCTACTCTTAGGACCAATGGATTTTCTACCACTGAGTCTTCCTTGGGGCTTCCCTGGTGGCTCAGATGGTAAAGAATCTGCCTGCAATGAGGGAGACCCAGGTTCAATCCCTGGATTGGGAAGATCCCCTGGATTAGGAAATGGCAACCCACTCCAGTATTCTTGCCTGGAGAATTCCATAGACCCAGGAGCCAGGGGGGTTTAGTCCATGGGGTTGCAAAAAGTCGGGCATGACTGAGTGACTAACACAAGTCTTCCATATTCTTCCCAGGTGGCTCACGTAAAGAATCCACCTGCCAAGCAGGAGACGTGGGTTTGATCCCTGGGTTGGGAAGATTCCCCAGGGAAGGAAATGACAACCCACTCCAGTATTCTTGCTTGGGAAATCCATGGACAGAGGAGTCTGGCGGGCTACAGTCCATGGGGTTGCAAAGAATTGGACACGACTTAGTGACTAAACCACCACCACCACCACCCACCAGATCTTCGGTATACCTGCTGTTCTTTGGCCTTCAGACTTGAAGAAGAGCAGATATCCCTCTTTCTTAAAGCGAGGGAACGTGATTCTCAAGCCCCTTTTGTGGCTCAGATAGTAAAGCGTCTGCCTGCAATGCTGGAGACCTGAGTTCTATCCCTGGGTTGGGAAGATGCCTGGAGAAGGAAATGGCAACCCACTCTAGTATTCTTGCCTGGAAAATTGCATGGATGGAGGAGCCTGGTGGGGTCGCAAAGAGTTGGACACAACTGAGCGACTTCATTTGCTTCCTTCATTCCTTCACTCTCCTCCTTTCTAGATTAATGGGTGTGTATAAGCCTGAAGCCAGATGCCTCAGTTGGAATACCATCTCCACTGTGTCTCCTTGGGCAAGCTACTTCACCTTTTTGTGTCTGTTCCCTTATCTGTAAACTGGGAGAAATAACAGTTGTTAGGACCTAACATACGTTATGACAGGCTTTAAGGTCTGAGTTTTATTTATCAAGAAGCTGAGAGATCGCCTAGGAGGAACTGAGATCATCTTCCGTGGGTGTCAGGACTTGACCAATTAGCATGTTTTCCGTAACCTGGTTTGAGCCTGTCAGGACATAATGGACATCCCACAAAAAAGCCCATGTGCACGAAAATTTAGCCAATTAGTAGATGCCTGGAAACCCTTGCAACCAATCCGACTTTGTCAACTAACTCCCTGTCTTTGTTCTAAATCTATAAATACTGTTGTAATTCAGGGCTCAGGGCTATTGCTCGACTCCACTATGCTGGATGCGATTTGGGCCCTAGCTCGAGTTAGCAATAACCCCCTTTTTGCTTTTGCATTGCTGTGGAGGTCTTGTTCTCTCAGTTTTGGAGACTTGGACCTCGGGCATAACATAGTAACAATCTGATAGATTTGATGTGAAGACTAACTGGAAAGCTTATCAAGTTTGCCGTGTGTCAGCGCCTGAAGGTTCTGTGCCTGGGTTGTCGCTGAACCAGAAAGACAGAGTCCCTGCCCTTAGGTTGCACCTGGCTTACTGAGAGCCATCGATCTGAAATCTAACATCCAAGTTACAAAGACTGAAAGCAAAGTCCCAGATCCACATCCCAAACACTAGGGTTCTTGGTGTCTTCAATCACACTCTCTGCCCTCTCAGTTGGCACCAAGGCTTTCAGAGATCCACGCTAATTTCCCACATCTCTGTTCTCAAATCTCTCAGCTCTGTGGATGCTAAGTCAGTTCAGTCATGTCTGACTCTGTGTGACCCCATAGACAGCAGCCCACCAGGCTCCCTTGTCCCTGGGATTCTCCAGGCAAGAACACTGGAGTGGGTTGCCATTTCCTTCTCCAATGCACGAAAGTGAACAGTGAAAGTGAAGTCACTCAGTCATGTCTGGCTCCTAGCCTCAGCTCTGGACGTTGTTTAATATCACAGCCATCTGTTTTGATATCCCCTCTCTCTGGAAGCGCAAACACAGGGGTATGAGAAAGAGAATACCTAGCAGGAAGTTGTGAGTCCAGTTGTAAACAGAGCAAAAGCAACATCCTTATAAGCCCCTGGAATGGTAAAGGAACAACTGATGTAAGTGGCATCTTTTTCATTGGATTTTTATTAATATACCAATGAGGAAAGATATCAAAGGTAGTACCATTGGTTAAAGGAAGTGTGGAAAAGTTTTATGAGAAATCACAAAACTGAATTTGGTTCAAGAAAAGCTAAAAGACAATCCATCCACAATGTGTAGCCTATGTGAGCATCCACCTGGTTTATGTTCATCCAGGGGTAAATCTGACAACTGATAAGAAGTCAGCCTCATCACAGGTGAGGTGTAGAAAAGAAAACAGACTATTGGAAGGAAGACACTGGCCAATTCCAATGAAGACTTGATGGCTGCAAATGGCGATGTAATTAATCCCTTCTGGATTCAGGCATACTGTTAACTGTTCAGCCCAAATGGACCTGGCCTAGCTGCTGTTCACCAACCCTCAAAAACGATACAGAACAGGTGTGATATGAATGTGAGAGTTGTGTGTATATAAATCAAGTCATGAAACAGCAAAGCAATCAAAGTAGCACAATCAAGACTTTAACACTTGGAGCTCAGCTCTCTTGGTGAGTCGTATGAGACTTCATCCACCCTTGAAGTCTTACATTTAAAGATAAAATTTGCTTTTACTTTCCAAGCTTGTAGCTAAAATCTCAGCCATCCTTTGTCAGCTGTTTTTTAAGACAATGAAATATGGGATATTAGGTTCCCTTAGGAAATGGCACCCCACTCCAGTGTTCTTGCCTGAAGAATCCCAGGGACGGGGGAGCCTGGTGGGCTGCCGTCTATGGGGTCACACAGAGTCGGACATAACTGAAGTGACTTAGCAGCAGCAGCAGCAGGTTCCCTTATGCGGACACGGAGTTGAGAAGGTCTGGATAGTCTGAGAGACTGGCCTGTCCTTAGGGGAGGATTCAGGTCCTGAGATTAGAAATTTATTTTCAATAGTTCAGGTTCTGGAACAAATCTGACCTAAGACATAAAAATAGTTGGTATCATTGGGTGTTGAATCTGCCAGGTAGGTAGGTCTGGCGGAATGGGAGAAGGATCAAAGTATGCAATTAACTTTCTTTATTAATGGGGTATTGACCACTGAAAGCTACCCAACAATCATGAGTCTCCAGTCTTGCCTGGAGGTTTTTAGAGGCTAATGCACATAGTCCCTTATGTCTGCATACACTGTCCAACCAACAACCAAAGGAAAGTGCGAGATTTAAATGTTCATCACTAACCTCTGCCGATCTGCAGACGAATACACACTGACACTCAAACGTTCATTGTTATTAAGGATAAATTATAAAATCTGGACCAGTGGCTAGAGAGATTTTGTTTATTCAGAGAGATTCTAAGAGGATGTCACTGAACTTCTTACAAATAGATGTGTTTCTTTACATTGGCGATAGATCTAATCAGGAATTTTAGATTCCACAACTGTGATCTCTTCGGCCAGGCCAAAGTTCCTTTTACTGACAGAAATGTTGGCTCACAAAAGAAAGGCATAGGAAATATAATTACATGGTCCTAAAGATGGCTCAAAAAAAGAGATAGTCTTGCCTGAACCAATACCACTAATGTAGCTTAACCATACCAAAAGGGCAAGAATTTGTGTCTGGAAATACTAAATATAGATTTTTTTTTTTGCATGAATGGATTCCAGTTTTTTTAAATACTTTTTCTTTTTTTAAAATATAAATTTATTTATTTTAATTGGAGGTTAATTACTTTACAATATTGTATTGGTTTTGCCATACACCAACATGAGTCTGCCACAGGTATACACGTGTTCCCCGTCTTGAACCCCCCTCTTTCCTCCCTCCCCGTACCATCTCTCTGGGTCATCTCAGTGCACCAGCTCCAAGCATCCAGTATCCTGCTTCGAACCTAGACTGGCGATTCGTTTCATATATGACATTATACATGTTTCAATGCCATTCTCCCAAATCATCCCACCCTTGCCCTCTCCCACAGAGTCCAAAAGACTGTTCTATACATCTGTGTCTTTTTTGCTGTCTTGCATACAGGGTTATCATTACCATCTTTCTAAATTCCATATATATGTGTTAGTATACTGTATTGGTGTTTTTCTTTCTGGCTTACTTCACTCTGTATAATTGGCTCCAGTTTCATCCACCTCATTAGAACTGATTCAAATGTATTCTTTTTAATGGCTGAGTAATACTCCATTGTGTATATGTACCACAGCTTTCTTATCCATTCATCTGCTGATGGACATCTAGGTTGCATCCATGTCCTGGCTATTATAAACAGTGCGTTTAGAAATATAAACTCTACATCTCATTTCCTAACATTTTATTTTATTTTTCTTACTCTTCCTCCTTTATCACTCTAACAATATCTTTGTCTGCCCCCAAGATATACATCAACCAACAGCCTGATTTGCTGAAAATTCATCACAGGAAAGTTTTCAAAATACAGAAAAAGAAAGACTTTGGGGTCTCGGAGGATGAAACCTTGTCCNCGTTTAGAAATATAAACTCTACATCTCATTTCCTAACATTTTATTTTATTTTTCTTACTCTTCCTCCTTTATCACTCTAACAATATCTTTGTCTGCCCCCAAGATATACATCAACCAACAGCCTGATTTGCTGAAAATTCATCACAGGAAAGTTTTCAAAATACAGAAAAAGAAAGACTTTGGGGTCTCGGAGGATGAAACCTTGTCCTTCAGAAACGAAAACTATATAGATGAAAATATATCCACAAAAATCATATACTATAGAATCATTTACTACCCTGGAAGGTAGCAGGGAACAAGCATTGAGCACGTCTTTGCTGAGCATTTTTTATTTAACCAGTAATTTTGCAATCATGAAAATAAAAACAACAGCAAGCAATGATCTCGTGAACATGAACTAACTCCCCCGAAAAGCCCATAATTTTTAATTAGCTCAGAGACATACACGGAAAATGTGTCCATCTAAAGCTCTTTACTGGAAAGAAATGTATTTCATAACAGCAAGTTCAAACACTGACGAAACTGCCAGTCTATCAGGATGACCTTTTTGAGTGTGCCCATGTTGACAAAATCAGGGAACTCTTGAAAACTTGGAAAGGACAAGCAAATGAGAAACTTCAAGAGATCATACAACATATTTAGGTCAACCAAACCAAGCTTGTTTATACCTTGACAAAATCTCTATGCGTCCAAAATTATGACACCTTTTTTAAAAAGAGTCTTAGTCAGTTTTTCTTTGGTGATCTTATTTTATGGTATTTTTAAGAAATCACCATAGACCAGTAATTAGCTCAACTAGTTCTTTAATAAATATACATTCAAGCCATTCAAGATTAAAATTCTCTGAATGATTTAACTATGTTGAGACCATTTCCAGTATTTGCCTAGAAGTCATGAAATTACATGTATATTTTTTCATTTATGTGTGTATATAGGTGTATATATGAACACGTGTGTCAATGTATAGGTTTATTTGTGTGTGTATATATGTGTGTATATGAACACGTGTGTCAATGTATAGGTATATTTGTGTGTGTGTATGTGTGTATATATGATCACGTGTGTCATATGTATGTATATATATGAACACGTGCGTCAATGTATAGGTATATTTGTGTGTGTGTGTGTATGAACACGCGTGTCATATGTATGTATATATATGAACACGTGCGTCAATGTATAGGTATATTTGTGTGTGTATGTGTGTATATATGAACACACGTGTCATATGTATGTATATATATGAACACGTGCGTCAATATATAGGTATATTTGTGTGTATGTATATATATGTGTGTGTACATATTTAATACTTAAAAATATCATTAACTACAAAAACAACAAAAAAATCAAATCGACGCTTGCAGCTGTATTAAGGCAAAGTGAAACAGGAATTCCTACTGTCGGCTGTCCCGGAAGCCTCTCCTTACTGCAGGCCTTTTTCAGGCAACTGTCCCTCAGCTCATTATTCAGATTTGCCACCTAGGAGACTTCTTTCCCCCATGTCAAGGGTCTGACTGCATCTGTTCTGGCAGCTTCACTGTAGTGTCATGCTTCCGTGATTCCTCACGTAGCTAAAGGTCAAACATGCTTTAATGTCTATAGCAGGTTCCAGCTTTGCAGGGGGCATCATACAAGACAAACAGACAAATGTCAATTTTTTTTTTATTTATGAAGAAAATGGTAGAAGCTCTTTGCTTTCTCTGAGGGCTTCTGAGAGGACGTGGTTTTAAGCGAGGGAGCCGTTTCACAACCAAACTCTCATTTTAACACAGAGTGTGCCACTCAGGGCTCCCCCTCTGTGCTACTTTTGCTGGTGTGTAGTTCCTAAAGAAATTTCTAGGTGAAGGACACTGCTGTCTTTGTCTCTGGAAAGTGCTCAGAAGACCATTTCCACCCGGGCAGCCTGCATTTGACAGCTCAATAGCATACGCTTGACAAAGCCAAAGGGATGAAAGAGGACTACAATGCCGCTGTTTGGGGAGTGAAGCGTATTTTTAAGGAAACTGTGATGAAAAAGAATAGGCTCTATCTAGGGTACAATCATTATTTGAAGAAACTTAGAAAACATCACAAGGGTAGGTCTCTTGTGTTAGTGTTAACAATGAAGGACATTTCTCAGACCTCTAGATGACAGCCAGCCTTCAGTTCCTCGGCACTGCTAACGAGTCTCGGCGTTATTCACAGCGTGTGCACCTCCGTGGTCCTTACCAGATCTTTCTTCTCTAATTTCCACTTCTTCTCTCCGGTTCATCAGGATAGCCTCTACTCACTCCACAGGTCTCGCCTTGGCTGTCTCTTCTCACCAAAAATCTTTCTGGTTCCATCCTCTCCCAACTGCCTTTCTCCACTGCAAAGTGTCGTAGGTAGTTCAGACTCAACACACACCGATCAGAGGTCCCCACGGGCTGCAAAACCTGTTCATGGACGTCCTGTGCTCCCCGCCGCGCGGTGGCTGGCTCCACAGCAGGCCGCGGCCCTAGGCAGACACGAGGGTGCCCTGCTGCTTCTGCTGTTCCTGTTCCCAACATCAGTTTGATCACCAAGTTTAAGTCACACTCAGCCCCTCAGGAGCCTTCTGCTTCAGGTGCTCATCATCAGGATGACGTCACCAGCCTCTCTCACTGGCTTAACGACAGTCTCCTATCCCCTCCCACTCTTGGTTCCCTCACATCCGCCTTCTCCCCTCCTGCCAGCTGTCTTTCTTACACGTGCCGGTAGTCATTTATTCCTAAGTTTTAAGCCCTTCATTAGTCTCCATTGCTTCAACCCAACCTTCTTATCACAATTTGGGGCTTCCCCGTTGGCTCAGACGGTAAAAATATCTGCCCGAAATGCTGGAGACAGGTTCGATCCCTGGGTCGGGAAGATCTCCTGGAGAAGGGAATGGCTACCCACTCCAGTATTCCTGGCTGGAGAATTCCATGGACAGAGGAGCCTGGTGGGCTACAGTCCATGGGGTCACACAGAGTTGGACATGACTGAGCTACTCAAACTTTCGCTTTCACTTCAACATAGTAAATCATGACGATAGTATATTGATTTCTAAGATGCTTCATGATCTCTTCTGTAGATTCTTCTCTTGAATTCGACTCTCCGAGGTAGATTTTATCACACTTAATACAGAGATAATCAAATTAAATTTCCATGAGGTTGGAAGCCCTGGTTTGGGTCACAGAGTCAGGAATGAATGGTGTTGCAGCTGAATTCACACTAGAAGTCTGAATAAAGTCTTTAGAGATTTGATTCAGTTTGAATTTGTTTTTTTTTTGGGAGAGGAAATCCTAGGGTTCCATTTAGCATACCCGTGATTTCAGATGCAGGTGATGGGCCAATCCCATAAGAATATTACTTGTGTATGAATTACTAGACCACCCTTACCTGTTATCTTAGTTGGGTTCGCCTGAAAACAGTCCTGATGAAGACTTTGTGTGCAGGCGACTTCTTTGGGAGGTGGACCCAGGGAGCATGGTGCACGAGGACTAGCCAACAGAAGTATCCATTAACAGTCTCTAGGCGATGACGACAAAGCTCAACTCTCCCAGGAGCAGGAACTGGGTACCTCCTAGAGCTGTTACCTGAGGGGTCAAAGACAGAAGAAACGCCCCATTAGCTTCTGGCCCCGTGGGTTGGGAGTTGTCCTCAGGCATGTTCATTGCCCGCAAGTTTCTGATGTAACATATGTAATAACCAAGCAAAGCCCTGCCAGCACCTGGGCAGGGCCCCGGGGCAGGAGGCAGGAGCAGGGAGCACACACACAGAGCCCCTGGTCAAGGGCTCCTCCTTCCCGTCTGTGAGTCAGAGCCTGCGTAGACCTTGTGGAACAGCCACAGGGGAAACCGACGAAGCTGGGAGCAGGGAGGAATCTGGGCACCAGAGGCGCCTAAGGCACCCGGTATCAGGAAGTGAAACAATTGAGAAATAGAATGCCATTCTATTCACGAATATTTTTAGACTCACACAAATTTCAAGAGGTTATAGATTAGCACAAATACATTTTTCACTGATTTTTCTCTGTGGAAAACAAAGACAACTGAAGTATGTGTAGGTGGTTCTGTTAAGTGACTCATTTGTGCAAATAAGTACCAGGTACTTAGTTGCAAAGCTAGGGCTAATCAATAAGTAATTCTCTCTGAAAAGGAGACAGAATTATCTGTTTCTATAACAGTCCATTTATAGATATGTTAAATATTAAAAACTCTGAATCCAAGATTAATCATACACAAAATAATTTTAGCCATACTTTTAGAACTTTGGAAATCATCTGACTGATTTTCACTACTCTTTATTCTAGGTCAGATCTTAAGCTTCTTTACTTGTTTAAGTATTAGGGCACAAGAACTATGCTAGGGTAAACTGTAACTTTCAAAAATGAAATTCTTCATATGTTCTCGGAACATGAATTCTTTTTATCTATTTCATCTCATTCTAAAATGTATGTTAATATATCCACTAAAGATATAATCAAACTAAAGATATAATCTAAACATATAAACTAAAGATATAACCTAAAGATATAATCAAAATACTAACAGTGGTTATTGCCTTGGGATGAAATTAAAGGAGCTTTTATTTTCATCTTTGTGTTTTTTGGAACTTTACAAATTTTCTACAGTTCTTTCATGTCATTTTTGTGATAACAAGCAGTCCTACACAATACATCATTTTTTAAGGTCAAGTTAAAAAGAAAGCACTTCGGTAACCATTTTTAACTAAAATGTGGTGCATATTCATATTGTTATTATGAAAAATTGTTACAATGTGGCTCATGCCTGTAGAGAATTTTCCATCACAATGAAAAAGAGTCAACCATTAGATTTTATCCTAAGTTACTTCTTTCCAGGCATAGTAATGCCTTAGGTTAAGAAGCCATGTATGAAGAGCCTGGGAGGTGATGAACTACATGTACAAAGAAAGGGGGGAAGTCTACAGTTTCCTTTATCCAAGATAGACTCATGGCAGGAATTTGGTATGGAATTTGGCACTTTGACCATACATGGACAAGTCCATACATAGACTTGTCATTTCATGTCTGGATTGGTGATGACCTCTGGAGAGATTTATACCGTATTCTCCAGTTAGGAATGATCTTCTGGCTCTACTTCTCCACACTTCTCTGCCCATACAGATGGATAATTCCAGAAAGGCACCAGAGAAGTCTTGCATAAGGGAGCTGGTGAATTCATTAACCATTAACCACTGCAAACTTACCAAACCAGCTAGAAAGAGACAAGGCTGATAGGCCGATGGGCCCACTGCTTTCCACGGGCAAACCTTGGGTAGATGCCTGTCTAGTTAGCCCTGGGTCAATTCCCGTTCTCCTGTCCCAGAAACTCCTGGCGTTGGCCAGCCGTCACGCGCCTGCAGAACTGCTCTTTGCTGCCACGCTCTCCTCCAGCGCTGGCTACCGAGCGGGGCTCAGCCTGCCTGGCTCCCCTGTGCCGGGCTGTTTTCAACGTCAACCACACCACGTAGGCTCTTTCGGGTTGTCACTGTTTAGGAAGAGAGGTGATTTGTACTTTTGCTTTGTTTTGTTGTGCTTCTCATCTCAAGAAAATTGGAGGCAAGAGAAATAAATATGAAGCCAAGTCAAATTTCTCATCGTCACATTTCTTACCCTGATAGTATTATCAAGGAATGATGGTACTATTGATAACATATCAATATTATTCTTTGATAATGATTGTATTTTCAAGGCATGGTCTTGTTCCATCCTCTACTTTCATTCCTCAAGATGCGGCTCTGCAAAAATCACCTCATTTTCTGACTGTCTCATTGGAGAAGGGAATGCCACGCTGTCCCTATTGGAAGCCTACACTGCTGTGTGTGTTGACAAGTAAAGAAATCAGGATAGACCAAGGATACCCTTTGTCTTTGGGGGGTAACTCAGCTCTGTGTGAACTTCTGTACGGATGGCAGAGAGGCCTTACCTAAATTCTTACCCCCTCATCATTTCACTGCTAAATCCGCTGTGTCTTTCTTTCTAGTAGGGTTCCTTGACCTTGGCACTACTGACATTTCAGACTGGGTGACTCCGTGTGCAGGAGAGGACTGTCCTGTATATTTTTGGGTGCTGAGAAACCATCCTAGATGCCAAGAGCACCCTAGTTATTTGTGACAACAGTGTCTCCAGACATTACCAAATGTCTTCTGGGGAATACAATCACCCCTGATTGAGATTGTAAACCATGTGTCTAAAGAACTCAATTAATTTGTAATTAATGTTTATTTATGTGATTGTTAGGCAGTTAGAATAGGAAAAAGGAGTCAAAACGGTGGTGGCTAAAAGACAAAGAAAGGAAAAAGCCTGTGAAAATGCAACAAAAGAAAATCTGCGGACTGGAGAACCTCAGGTGATGCAAACAGCCCTCCTGGCTAGCCCAGTTTACGCAGGGCAGGCTCAGGGGGAGGAGAAAAAACATACAAAAAAAGGTGCCAAGATGGAGCCTCTCCTTCAGGGTTGGCCCACCCTCACACTTCGAGGATACACTATCCTTTCCTTGCCAAGTCAAACTGAGCTGTAACTGAGCTGTAACACTGGTCTGCCATTTCAAACCTTTGCTGCGGTGAGACAGAACCGAGGAAATTACACACTCCCTTCCCCACCCCCGACATGATTATAAATATTGTCTCTTCCACTAGAAAGTAAATTCCACAGGGGCAGGATCATCTCTACTCTAAAATCTGCCCAACTTCTGTTCCTGGCATGTAAGTCACTAAACACATGTTGACTTAATCAATGGCTAGTCTTATAAGATATTACAACTATCCTAAGAATTCCAGGGTAATTAGTGTCAGGAGAAAAATGATTATTCTGGCTACACAACAAGTGATATTTATAAACTCTAATGATATCTAAAAGACACGACACTTTGGAAAATATGTCATGTTTTTTTCTTATAACAAAAACTTAGAACTTAGATATACAAGATTTTTATATTATTCCCAAAATTGATTTGAACTTTAATCTTTGCTTTATCTCTCCATAAACTATACCTAAATGTCTGTGGATATGAAGGTATATTTATTAATACAGATTTCAAATGGATAGCTCAATTCTCTTAGGGCATTTTCATCCTTAAATTTAATATAATTTTAAAAAATTATGCAAAATTAATATTTACTCATTGTGAAAAGTAAAGAATTCAAATCAGACAAAATAAAGCTACTAACTTTTTCACAAACTGGTGTTCTCTCCTGATTTCTTTAGAGTTTACATATATATATTCGTGAATAACTATATATATATATATTTGTTTTGCTTTTTTGTTTCAAAGTGTTTTTATTTGAATAGTACGGTACCGTACTTATTTTTCCACAACATGCTTTCTTAACAATTTTTCCAAGATTCACATCAAATTACCTCACTCTTCTTATTTGATGCCTACTAGTTTATAGTAGGCTAATTATAGTTTTATTTTTTTAAAACAGCAAAAAGATCAAATATTAATATAGTAATAAACATATTTCCCCCACAGACATTTATCCCCTGACCCTTGCTTTTGTTTAGTTAGCAGCATTCCTTGCCTCAGAGGAGTGTTAACACACCCAATGGCTTAGTCAATTTCTTAACTTTTAAGTTTCTAAGTAAGCTTTGGGGAATCTCAGCCAAAAAAGTCTTAAAAGTCACTTTTTTCTTTTGACAAAATGTTGGTTTTTGCTTTTTTTTTTTTTAAGGTTTGATACTCAAGGCTTCCCTAGTGGCTCAGATGCTAAAGAGTCCGCCTGCAATGCAGGAGACACAAGTTCCATCCCTGGGTCAGGAAGATCCCCTGGAGAAGGGAATGACAATGCACCCCAATATTCTCGCCTGGAAAATTCTATGGACAGAGGAGACTGGCGGGATACAGTCCATGGGGTTGCAAAGAGTCAGACACGACTCAGCAACTAACACTTTCACTTTCACGTGATATTCAAACATAAAATGTGGGCAGAGCTAACAGAATAAAAATGCATGAACAATAGGCTGTAAAGAGAGCAGCTGAAGAGGCAGAATAACTAATTCTCCGCCATCCCACAGGCACAGCTGTTAATGTTGTTACTGCTGGGAAAGGAAGGGATTGAAAGGTCAAGTGCCCCCGAGGGTCTTGGCCCCCGAGGGTCTTGGGGACAAAACATGTAGACCAGGTGCTAGACAGTTAATGCAGGAAAGGAAAATTGAAAGTGAAGTGGCTCAGTCGTGTCCGGCTCTTTGTGAGCCCATGGACTGTAGCCTACCAGGCTCCTCTGTCCATGGGATTTTCCAGGCAAGAGTCCTAAAAGATTGCCATTTCCTTCCAATTATCTGTTCTCTCATAACAAGTTACTGCAAAACTTCAGTGGCTTCAAACAAAATCAGTTCTTTTATTATCTCTGACAATTTCTGCAAGTCAGAAATTTGACACAGGTCTGGCTGGTCCTGGCCCGGGATCTTCCTATCCAGTTGCAGTGGCTTGTGGGGCACAGAAGCTGCAGCAGCAGGGGCGGGCGGGCACCTGGCCCTCTTCAGGAAGCCTCGGGGCCACCCTGGGGTGTCTGCCACACTTGCACTGGTTTGGGCTTCCTCACAGCAGAGTGGCCTCAGTCAGACCCCTTACATTCCAGCTCAGAACTCAAAGGCAAGTATCTCAGAGAACAAGGCCGAGCACATGACTCTTATCAGCTTGCTGGGAGGTCTCACGGTGCAGTTTCCACCACACTCCACTGGCTGAGACTGTCATCATGTCCTTTCCAGGTTCAAGGGGAGGCAACACAGGCTCAGCAGACCTCTCAGCGAGTGAAATGTCAAAGTCTCACTGTAAGAAAAGCAAGCACGTTGGGAGACAGGCCTGTGGCTATCTTCTGCAAAGACAGTCCGCCTCGGAGAAGAACAGTAGACGTGCGGACCGTCAGATAAGCTTTGTGTCCTCAGAGCGGGAGACGACTCACTCCCCACACTGTCCGGGGCCTGACGGGCAATAGGCCTCGCATGGCTCTCAACCCTATCGCAGCAAAGGTGGGAGCAGTTGGTGGAAGGTGACAAGCGTGGTTCCAGGAAGGGCGGGGCCCTGAAACAGCCCATCAGACCTCCTGCTGCCCAGAGTGGGGAGGAGACCCCGTGGACTGTAGCCCACCAGGCCCCTCTGTCCACGGGATTCTCCAGGCAAGAACAGTGGAGTGGGTGGCCATGCCCTTCTCCACGGGATCTTCTCGACCCAGGGATCGAACCTGGGTCTCCTGAATTGCATGCAGATTCTTTACCACTGAGCCACTAAGGAAGCCCTCTGGAAAGGGTGCCTAGAGGCAAAAATTCATATAATTCTTTGTGCTTTTCTGCAAGCAGCTGTCCCACCCAACCATTTGCCTCGAACAACCTTTATCGAATTACTAGAACGAATTTCCTAAAGGCAGAGATTTTGCTTGTTCCATGTTATTTGCACAATAAATATCTGTTGAACAAACAATTTATGTTTTTGTATCAAATAACTCTGTGCTCTCTTTTCAAAATGTTTATCTTTGAGATAATCTCGTGAGCCACTTTTTTTTCAAGACAGTTTCCTATTCTCTGAATAAAGCTAATGCCAGAAACAGACAGTGCGCCAACTAACGAAGTTTGAGCAGGAATTTGAGAGGGAAGCAGGGCAGGGATTCCTGTTGAAGAATGTCACTGTGATCACCACTGAAACTGTAATTTTTACAACATATTTGCTGGGAGTCTTGGAGAGGTTTGGATTTTTAATAAATACTCTCAGTAGGTAACATAGCTGCCTTCCCTACCCATCTCCATAACTAAATTTTGGTAGTTATTACTGATCATTTAGATGACGATTGACAGGAACAAACACCGTCCATTTTAATTGGCATCTAGAGGAGTAAGGAGGCCAGAAGGAAGAAGGGACGCCAAGGACAAAGTCTCCCCTGACTTCATTCTGCCTGGGGCACAGTGTGCCTGAGATTAGAGAGGACAGAGCAGATTTACAGAACTTTAGCTACCTGGCAATTAGGTCTCATCTGTGAACATCACTGACTGCCTACTTCCCAGATGTTAGTTCACCAATCTGTTGGTCCAGGAGAAGCAAATCTACCAGACAATGCTCTACCTACTTTTACTCCATATATAAAGCCTGCTACATTATCAGATGTCAGTATTCTGAAAGAGATGGGAATACCTGACCACCTGACCTGCCTCTTGAGAAACCTATATGCATGTCAGGAAGCAACAGTTAGAACTGGACATGGANCTCTGATGCTGGGAGGGATTGGGGGCAGGAGGAGAAGGGGACGACCGAGGATGAGATGGCTGGATGGCATCACTGACTCAATGGACGTGAGTCTGAGTGAACTCCGGGAGTTGGTGATGGACAGGTAGGCCTGGCGTGCTGCGATTCATGGGGTCACAAAGAGTCGGACGCGACTGAGCGATTGAACTGAACTAAACGGAATATTGAAGTATTAACACGATGTTGTCATCCAAATGTTCAGTTTTCATTTCTTTTCTAATCCAGGTTAGACCAAGTGATTAGAACAATGTTTGCCCTCACAGTCACACTGGAAACTGAGTTCTAAAAGTCTCCAACCAATGGCTATAACAAAACAAGGAAAATGCAGACCAGGACTTTTCTCAAACTGATATTAAAAATCTAGATAATTTTTTCTGTGAATTGGAGATTTAAGCTTGGAAATAAACATAAACATGGAGTAGATAGACCTGGAGGGGAAGAGAGGTAGGAGGGAAAAACACATTGCGAGAGAACCCCTGAGAGTTTTAGGTTTACAAAATGTGTTCTCGTTCTCTAAATCAATAGCTATAGCAAGGGTCTCACGGGAATATTCTCAGAGAGAGAGAAAAAAGCAAGGCTAGAGAAATAACTAAAAGGCAAGTCTATAAGATAACTTAAATAGTTTTTCATTCTTGTTTATTTCACTTTGTCGGTTGACTGTCAATAGCGGATGAGATTATTTCAGCTCTGCATGCAGACTAGGAACTTGATGTTTTTCTGGGTTTGGATTATGTGTGTGGTTCTAGTGAGGGGAGCTCTTAGCATTTCAAAAGGGTCTTAATAACACAAAAGTTTGCCAGATTGAGCAGACCTAACTGATTCTTTCTGTTCACAGGGCTCTCGCTTAGACAATCTCCAGGCCTCAGCTTAGATGCCATTCGATGGTGATTGGATATCAGTGTGTACTGAGCACTCTCTATGCCTTGAAATTTACATGGGCTATCACATTCCATTCTCATAACAACTTTATGACTTGACCCCATTTTATAATGGAGGAAACTGAGGCACGACGTGCTGTATCCTGTGGATGAGACTGCAGCTGGCCTGGCTGTGAGGCTTACGCTCAGTTCAGTTCAGGTCAGGNTCTCTATGCCTTGAAATTTACATGGGCTATCACATTCCATTCTCATAACAACTTTATGACTTGACCCCATTTTATAATGGAGGAAACTGAGGCACGACGTGCTGTATCCTGTGGATGAGACTGCAGCTGGCCTGGCTGTGAGGCTTACGCTCAGTTCAGTTCAGGTCAGGTCAGTCGCTCAGTCGTGTCCAACTCTTTGTGACCCCATGAACCGCAGCACGCCAGGCCTCCCTGTCCATCACCAACTCCCGGAGCCACTCAAGCCCATGTCCATCGAGTCGGTGATGCTTAATCATGGTGCAATTAGTTCCTCTAAGACAACGATACTGAAGGGCCCTAAAATCAAGACGACCTTGGTCCACATCTTGGCACTGATACTTACTGTGTGACTGTAGGCAAGCCACAAAGCTCTTAGTATCTGCTGGCTCAGGAATAACAGTAGTACCTGTTTCACTGTGTTGTTGCACAGACAAAATGCTAGACGAGGAGAGCTTCAACAGGGCCTGGTGTTTGCGAACAGTTTAGTGAGGAATCCAGCTCACAACTGTATTTCCTGAATGAAGAAGGCAATACATCCACATTAAAAAATGTTCACAAGATTGCTAAAGGTCTGCTGCTGCTGCTGCCGCTAAGTCACTTCAGTCGTGTCCCACTCTGTGCAACCCTAGAGGTGGCAACCACCCAGGCTCCCCCATTCCTGGGATTCTCCAGGCAAGAGCACTGGAGTGGGTTGCCATTTCCTTCTCCAACGCATGAAAGTGAAAAATGAAAGTGAAGTGGCTCAGTAGTGTCCAACTCCTTGCGACTCCATGGACTGCAGCCTACCAGGCTCCTCTGCCCATGTGATTTTCCAGGCAAGAGTACTGGAGTGGGGTGCCATTGCCTTCTCCACTAAAGGTCTATTCAGATTCAAAGGAAGATCACATGTTATTGATGAAAGAAAAGAAGGGCATTTTATATAACAGATGAATATTCTTCACAATTTAGCTATCGTAGAATTTTATGTATTCGATAAATATTATCCTTTACTACACCTGAGGGCTTCCCAGGTGGTCTAGTGGTGAAGAACCCAGCTGCCAGTGCAGGAGACATAAGAGATGTGGGTTCGATCCCTGGGTCAGGAAGATCCCCTGATGGAGCAAATGGCAACCCACTCCTGTATTCTTGCCTGGAGAATGCCATGGACAGAGGAGCCTGGGGGGCTACAGTCCATAGGTGTGCAGAGAGTCGGACACGACAAGTGACTTAGCACGCACTACACCTTGCACTTTGGAATCACGATTAATGATGTCAGAAGAAGCTCCCTGTAAGGATCAAAGTGCTGCCTCCGACAGCAGCAGCTCAGATGGGCTGAATCACCTGGGAGCTTTCTGTAGACCACATATATCCTGGCCTTTATCCCACAGCCTCTGATTCTTCAGAAGTGAAGGGGACCACCAAGATGTTTGCACTTGGCGTTTGGTTCTGTTGCCTTTTTTTTTGGTCTGAAAGTCACTGATTTAAGAGTGTTGGATGCCACTTAGCTGTGTTTTGCTCCTGCTCCTCCGCTATATTTTGAGAAATGCCAGGGAAAATCAGGCCGCAGCTGAGCGATGACCCCGCTGCTGACTCCATCCTGGGTTTTCCTGACGTCATCACTCTTCTGTTCATGGGTTTCTCACCCACCTCAGCCCCTTCTGCTGCGAGATTTTTTAAAAAACATTCCACTAGAAACATTAGGAAATTAATATTTAACTTTATTGGTGATTAAAACTGTGGTTGAGATTACCAACAACAACAAAAAAAGAGAAATGTTTTTGGTAAACGTTGTAGTTTTAAAGCAATTAAAGCAGGTAATTTTCATTTCCAATAAATAATGAAGATACTACTATAGCAGCTTACTTTTTTCCTTACGTTAATTATTTTCTATAATAAGAATCCTGTGAAATAGGCATTATTTCCCTATTTTGTTGATTAGGAAGCTGACATTCATAACTTATTCAAAGTCTTGGTCAGTAAAGGCAGAAACTCAGGTTCATGCCCAGACTTCTGAGTCCATGTTCAGAGTGGTTTCTTCCTCACTAGACTAAAACGGGCTCCTTTCCCTCTCTGTGGTGAAAAATACATTAAACTAGGCTTTTTTCTAATGCATGATCATTTTTCAAAATGTTTTTTGTAACCTCACTTCTCAATAGATAGTCTTTTTTTGTTAGAATTAGTGCATAACCGCCCACCCCCCCACCGCAATGAGTAGGCAGCAAAAATTGGCTGCACAGTCCAGAGTCTGCTTTAGTCAAACATCAATCCACTTGTAAAAGTCCTTGGAAAAGAAAAAAAAAAATGTCTTTAACACTTTGCCAAGAAGTGGAGAGGAGGCTGGTTTGAAGGTTATATGCGCTTTCTTCCCACAGTTCAGAACGTTCTATTTCACAGCTCCAAACGTCACTACGTAATTTTTTTCTCTCTCTCCTTTCATTTATTTTCATACACGTGGAGATGAAGTGTTCCCAGTAAGACAGGAAAGCTGTCGGGTAGCCCTTCAGGGGTTCGTCAGCTGCGTGCAACCCCGCATTTTGGGTTAGGTGCCCTCTCGCCTTGCTCTCAGAGGGACGGCGGTCCTGAAGCAGGCGCTTCTTTCCCTGCTGAGGAGTTGAATCCAGCTGCAGGTCCAGCGAGGGCTAGAAGCAAAGAGCCCTGGCTCCTGCCAAGGTTTGAAAGCAAAAATGTTTCAAGGAGGCAAAAGCTGCAGAAACAGATACAAAGTTCATTATTAGAGACACAGCACGACTTCTGGGAGAGCGCACGGCGAAACAGTCTAAGTCAGAATAAGGCAGAAATACACCCTTGGAGAAGTCCGCAGGCCTCCTGAAGGAGGAGTGCGGTACCCCTGAGGTTTAAACGCGGGGTGTAGGAGGCGAGAGGGGTGCCCACGAGGGAAGGGATGTATGTATACCCACAGCTGGTTCACGATGGGGCGCAGCAGAAGCGAACACGGCATTGTAAAGCAAGTATGTGGTGCGGTGTGTGCGTGCGAAGCGCTTCAGTCGTGCCCTACTCTTTCCGACCCCAGGGACTGCAGCCCACCAGGCTCCTCTGTCCATGAGACCTTCCAAGCAAGAATACTGCAGTGGGGTGCCATGCCCTCCTCCGGGGCATCTTGCCAGCTCAGGGATCAAACTCGCATTATGTTACATTTCCTGCATTGCAGGCAGATTCTTTACTGCGGAACCACCGGGGAAGCCCATACTCCATTTTTAAAAATATCTTACATAAATAAATCGTCTATATAGGACAGTCCTTCCAGGTGTTTGTTTACCTTTGACCAACTATATTCTTTTCTTTTTCCACACCTGGCTGGGCCTAGGACCCTCCCCAACAGGAGTGTGCAGCTTTTTGCTAAGATGGATTCCACTGCAGAAGCCTGCGGGGTTGGTGTCAGTGACTCAGTCATATCTGACCCCATGGGACTCCGCGGACTGTAGCCCACCAGGCTCCTCTGTCCATGGGACTGTCCGGGCAAGGATGCTGGGGTGGGTTGCCATTCTCTTCTCCAAGGGATTTCCCCGACCCAGGGATCAAACCCGGGTCTCTGGCACTGCAGATGGCCTCTTTACTGCCTGAGCCTCCAGGGAAGCCCTGTGGGGGTATGTCCACACTTAGTCTAGGGTAGTGCCTCCTCCCTTTTTGACCCCCAAGGAGCCTCCCTGTGCAAGTACAGACAGCAAAGCTTTCCTTGACCCCAGCAGTGATCAGCTTACCTCTTTACTTCAGCAGAGCTTAGCTTCTGCCACTAGCTTTGTTCTGAGAATGGAGGAGAGCAAAGCTTTAATTTTACTCCAGTTGACAAACACCAGCTGTCCGTCTCAGGGCTCCATCTAACTCTTACCTCAGCCTGACTCAGGACACTGTCACCAAAAAGGGGAACGTTTGGATGTAGTCTCTGACCAGGGAGCTTTTCTCCTGACAGCCCCTGCTCCCCATCCTCACTCTAGGCCCTCTGTCTCTGCTCATCCATGGAGTCTGTTGGCTGAGCAGATGGAAAAATACCCTTAAAATATATGACCAGTTGCTTCTGATTCATTTCATAAAATCTAGGTGTGGTAAGGTGGCTTAGTGGCTGCCATCAGTTCCCAGCTTCACCCTATTTTCCATTTCCCTCCCTTTGTTTATTCATTCACTCGTTTATTCAGTACGTGCTGTTTAAGGGGGAACTGTGGGCCAAGTACTCTGCTAAGAACTAGGAGTGATTTAGTACCTACTCTCTGCCCTCAAGAAGCTGACCAAGAAATGATTCACAGAAGCAGACTGATAGCTCTAGTAACAGAGCCTGTCCAGGGCACTTGGGGGTGGGGGGAGTGCACAGAGGAGGTGCCCCTCTCCCAACCCCGGGCCCAGCAGGGGCTGCAGGGCAGAGATTCAGGGAGAGGTCACCCCCTAGTTCATCCTGATAAAATGTTTCTGAGGAGCTGAACTAAGGTGAGAGTCCCTTGGACTGCGAGGAGATCCAACCAGTGCATCCTAAAGGAGATCAGTCCTGAGTATTCATTGGCAGGACTGATGCTGAAGCTGAAACTACAATCCTTTGGCCACCTGATGCGAAGAGCTGACTCGTTGGAAAAGACCTTGATGCTGGGAAAGATTGAGGGCAGGAGGAGAAGGGGATGACAGAAGATGAGGTGGTTGGATGGCATCACTGACTCAGTGGACATGGGTTTGGGTGGACTCCGGGAATTGGTGATGGACAGGGAAGCCTGGCGTGCTGTGGTTCATGGGGTTGCAAAGAGTCGGACACGACTGAGCAACTGAACTGAACTGAACTGAACTGAGACAGCAGTGGACCAGGACTCGATGAGGCACATTCTTGATGATAGAGATGTTATGGGCAGAGGCTTTGAAGAAGGAAAGGGGTGTGTGTGTGTGTGTGTGCATCTATATGTTTGTAAGTATGTGTAAGTGCAGCAGTGAAAGTGTGCACTTGCGTGTATGTGCGCGTGTGGGGGTGTGTGTGTGAAACAGTTACTGAAGCCAGTTCACTGTGTCATCAGGGGGCAGAACAGAAAAGCACAGAACAAAGAAACATTCACAGCTACTGTTTGCTTCCAGTAACCGACTGGTCGGGAATCCTGAGATGCACAGGGATCTGCTAACACCTAACACCTGGAAAGGCAGACCGACGCTCCTCAGAAGGCGTGGTAACTCTTCTCCAAAGGCTTCTTCTTTGAGCTGTAGTTTCCTAAGTTGTGAAATGGAAAGCTAGGACTCTGGAGTGACCAAGCACCAAGACTCAAACTGACAGTCCGAATCGAAATCCTGACTCCAATGACCAGTTCCAAGCTGAGGCCAATTACTTAACTCTCTGGAGGGATGGAGAGCTGACTGGTGAACCACGAGTGATGCCACCAGTCAGGAGGCACTAGATACTACAAGACCAGTTTCGTCTTCGCCCATCTCAAGACTCACATCCTGCTCCCATAGGTATAGAACATTTTGATGCTATAAACCAAACGCTGTATTCCTTAAATCTGAGCATAATACCTTGTGTGCTGTGGTTATTCATACATTTGTACAGATGATGCATGTTATAGGTTGAATCGTGTCCCCATCAAAAAGTTATGTTGACATTTTAGCCCCACAATATGGCCTTAACTGGAAGTAGGATCTTTCCACAGAATATTAAGCTTAAATGAGGCCGTTAGGATGGGGCCCTGATCAAACTTGACTGGTATATAAAAGGGGGAAATCTGAAGACAGAAATAGATACACAGGAAGGATGATGATAAGACATACAAGCAGAATGCCACGTGGCCACAGAGGGCCCGAGTGACACACCTGCAACCGAGGAATCTCGAGGTGGCTGGCCAACCCCCGGAAGCCAGGAAGAGACGAAGGATCCCCCTTCTGGGTGTCGGAGAGCGTGATCCAGCACCGTGAGACAATACACGTCTGCTGTGTCCAGCCTCCCAGTGTGTGGTACTCTGCTACGGCAGCCCTAGGAGACGAATATAGCATGGTACAATTTCTTTTATTTAGTAGAGTCTTAAGAATGATCAACTGCCAACATGTCATTATTTGCTCAAAATATTTGCAATCGGGGGGAAAGTGTGGAAAGGAAGAGTCAAAATATATCTTTTCTTTCTTTTTTTTTTTTTACAGAGCCACAAAAATGCAATAGATAGTAACATATTTTCCTGTACTTAGTTTCTAATAACTATCATCCGAGGTGCTGATGTAAGTTTGGCTAAGTGTCTGCTTCCCGCTGGAATGTGACCACACAAAAATAATGAGGAACTCAGGGGCTATTCCCATTTTTCCAAAGGAGGAAGCTGATAATGGTTAGGGATTGTTTCAAACTTGCATAATTGTTACAGGCAAAGAAAAGATCGTAAGCATGTAGGAAGTTCCAGTGTTCCTGAATCCTGAGTGTAGCCCCCTCTTGGCCCACTGGAGGTAAAATTGTTTGTGAATTGACAAACGTGTAGCCAAAATAAAATGGTTTTCTTTTTCAGGTGTTTCTACCCTAACTCTCAAAGACTGTTAAAGTCTCTAAAGTCAACTCAGAACTCATTAAACATTTTGATCCTCTAAAACAACACAAAATCTGAGCCATATTGTTGCAAATCACAATTAAGCTTTGTATAACTTAAGACACACTCAAAATGTAACATTTCACCTTAACCCCAAAATAAGCAATTTTTCCAATATATGTATCATGATCTATTGATTCATACACTCACCTCTTCATAATACCAAGGATGAACTGAGCACCTGTTTCTTCTTTTAAAGGACATATTATCATTCAAATATTTGTTAAGATGACAGTTTGATCAGAATTCCTGAAAAGTACCCTAAGGGGAGTCTTTATTTAGTAGCTGAAATTTTAAAGTAGAAATTTATTTTAGTGTTACAGGAATAAAGCCTCTGCTTTTTAGTTCTCTTTTAAAAATAAAACATTATTTGACTTTTGTGAGTGAATCAAAAACATTGTAAGGAATTACTCTCTAAGGGATTTAATAAAATGCTAAACAAAACTTAGTTTGCCTTTTAATCCTGAACAAAACAAAAAGCAGCCGACTGTGATCTTCTCTACCCAGAGCCCTTTTTGGTTCTCCTGGGACTATTTGGGAAATGAGAGCTTTCATTTTCTGTTTTATTTTTTTGCCTAAAAGCTCTCCAGTCCTTTTTTTGGATTACTGTTACCTTTGACCCCAAATCTTTTCTCCATTAATATATTTGCCTTTGCTCCACAAATCCCTCATGAAAGTCATGAAAGTCACCTAGGAGTCTTAGACGTGGCTAAAGGGAACAAAACATTCCATAAAAGTTTAACAGGCACTGTTGAAGTCTTCTTGATCCCCAGTTGCCCTCTGGGTCCCGGAAAGCTCTTCTTCAAAGCTCTTGTTTAGGGACTGAGGTTTGTGCTGCCGGTCGCCCTGTGTCTCTTACAGCTGCCCTGCCAAATTTGACAGTGATGCAGGTACAGGTGTGATGGCTTTTGCTTTCCTCTTATCAGTTAGTCTGCAGGTGGTCCTTCTGTGCTGTAGATGTCTTTCAATGAATGTTGCAAGAGCTGTGCACAGGCCTGAATCTCAGAGGAAATCAGCCTGTTAATTTTCAGCTGTTTTGCAAAAGACAAAAAAAACCTTCCTGAGAGAGCCCTACCACCCCCCCCCCCATCCCAATTTGAGCACTGGGTTACCCGTGCCATAAAAATACAGAAAATACTTTTGAAGTCGGTGACTTGAATTTTTAAAGTCTGTCGGATGGACTTTCATTTTCATGATATTTCAGCTCAGTTTAGTCACTCAGTCCTGTCTGACTCTTTGTGATCCCACGGACTGCAGCACGCCAGGCCTCCCTGTCCATCACCAACTCCCGGAGTTTACTCAAACTCATATCCATCCAATCAGTGATGCCATCCAACCATCTCATCCTCCGTTGTCCCCTTCTCCTCCTACCTTCAATCTTTCCCAGCATCAGGGTCTTTTCAAATGAGTCAGTTCTTTGCATCACGTGGCCAAAGTATTGGAGTTTCAGCTTCAACATCAGTCCTTCCAATGAATATTCAGGACTGATCTCCTTTAGGATGGACTAATTGGATCTCCTTGCAGTCCAAGGGACTCTCAAGAGTCTTCTCCAGCACCACAGTTCAGAAGCATCAATTCTTCGGCGCTCAGCTTTCATCATGACTTTTAAAGTCAGTTAATGGCAGATAAGTCAGATATGTTCCATTCCAAGACTGGGTTGGGAGGATCCCAGGGATCGTTCCCGTGTCTCCCGCATTGCAGGAGGATGCTTTACCAACTGAGCTGTCAGGAAAGCTCCCAAGACTGTTTACACGTTTATTCAAATTGAGTCTCCCTCTGGGTTGGATGAGTACTTGCTTTGCTCCTGCGGAAACCAACATTTTGGACTCAATAGTTTTCTCTCACCTGATTTTCAGAAAGTTTGCTGTGAAAGAATTACCTGCCCTGGCCCTGGCCTGAGACTGTGTAACACTTGCTTACATTCCTCTGCCCAAGTGAGGATTAAAGCTGGAATCTGAAACTCCTATCACGTTCAAAATGTTGGTTTTCTCCAGAAGCAGGCCTTAAAGGCATGGTCTAGGAAAGACTGCACAAATTAAGCAGAAGCCTGGGAATGGTGAATGCCAGGAGGAAAGTCAAAGATCTTCTCCAGGGGTCTAACGTTTTATTCCAACAATTGCCTGGACACGAGGGTAGAGTTGACTAAAAACTGGAATGAAGTATTTTTGCCACTTATTCTTCCCTTATAAGTACCTCTACCTTCAAGCCCTTTATAGACTGGCCATACGAACAAAAAATACCAAACGAATACTGATTTTCACCCAGCCTGTGTTAGAATATAACTTAAGAGAACTGAAAACTGTCCTGTTGTTTTACGACAGAAGTGGAATCGATGGATTTCTGATCTCTGCTGAGACAAAGTTCTAAATAACAGCTCTGTTTATATATAATTCATGTAACATAAAATTTGCTCTTGAAAAGTGTACAGCTCAGTGGGGTTTAGTCCATTCAAATGATTGTGTCACTGCCAACATTATCTAGTCTTAGAACATTTTTACTAGCCCTGAGGAAAACCCTGTGAAAATGAAAGTGTTGGTCACTAATTCGTGTTCAACTAATTCGTGTGTGTGCGTGTGTGTGTGCGCGCGCGCCCGCGCCCTAAGTTTCTTCGGTCATGTCCAACTCTTTGAGACCCCGTGGACTGTAGTTTACCAGCCTACCCTTTGTCCATGGGATTCTCCAGGCAAGTATACTAGAGTGGGTTGCCATTCCCTTCTCCAGGGGATCTTCCTGACCCAGGGATCAAACCCAGGTCTCCTGCGCTGCAGGCAGATTCTTTACCATCTGAGCCACAAGGAAGGCTCAAAAACCCCCTATACTCTTCAGCAATTACTCCCCATTTTTCCACCCCACAAGACCCTGGCAAGCACTAACCTACCTTCTGTCTCTATAGATTCGCCTCTTCTGGAATTTCCACACAAATGCAGCCGCACAATACATGGGTCTTTAGTAACTGGCTTCATTCACTTAGCATCATGTTGTCAAGGTTCACTTGCACGGTACTTTGTTCTCAGTATCATTACCTCATTCCTTTTTATTGCCAAGTTGCTAAACTGAAAAGATCAAGCTCAATAGCCTGAGAAAAACTATTTGTTAGATATTTATCACAGAAAAAAAGTCTTTTCACATTAGCCTGATGTGATTTGCTCTAATTCTGACCCAAAGGCCATGCGGTAAGTATAATCCCACTTCTGCCAGAGTCATGGCTAGAAACAGAGTCATGTGCCAATTTAGTAATTTAACAAAAGGACTCTCCAGAAAGTGCGGGTGAGCTGTGGACTGTCCACGGGGAGAGTAACCTCCCAGAACCAGTAGGAGCAAGGGGCTCCTACCACACCTGGGCTTGCAGGGCAAGGCGCAAGCAGTGATGAGATCCCAGAGAGAGAGGGGACTGCATGGGGGGGGGGACCACCTGGCAGGAGCAGGGTGGGAGGAGAAGGGGGTTGTTCTGGAAGTTGACGCGCTGGGAGGTCTGTTTCACCTGACCACCTGACCCGTCGTGGTACTTCCTGGGATCCGCCTATGCAGAGAGCCAGCTCTGCAAGGGAGCAGTTGTGGAGAGTTTGCTGGGGTGGTGAGAGTGTGTGATTCGCTCTCCAGTGATGCCTTTAGATCTTCAGGAAACTCATGAACCCCAAGAGATGCTTGCCCAGAGTGTCTTTTTCACTTTGTCTTTTTCATGGAAACCAGATTCAGGCTGCGCTGAGACCGCAGGTTTGGGTGCAGGAATACAGAGAGAAAATAATATTAGAAATCCACAATTATGGGAGAAGGCTTATTTTTTTTCCAAGCCCATGTAGATCCCCCCAAAATGAAAGGAACTGAGTGATATAAAGTGGGACCTGGGTCAATTTATATCAAGAAAAGAGAACTAATTATTTTTAGATACAATTATTCATAATAATAAAATTTACCTTATTATGATCTCCACAAAAGATGTTCCCTTATGCTTCTTTAATGAAATTAAATTTTAATGCATATATCATTATGTATTATTCCATATCATTAGTTTTTTCTCTTGCTTAGTTATTCCTGTAGTTTAATATTGTAATAACATTGCCTTATTCTCCATTTCATTGCAAATGAACAGTGCTACAACTATGTTAAAGATTAGGTAAACATTTGCTTGCTAGTTTGGAAAACCAACCATTAATTTTACTAGACCCTGTACCTTATGATTCCAAGTAACAAACTTTAAAATAACCTTTTGTAATATATCTGTTTTTGAACTGGAAAGTACTGGTCTTAACAGCTGAATGAAAGCGGCTTGGCAGAAGAGGGTCAGAGAGAAAGATATGGGGAGACGCAGTAATGAATTTTTTATAGGGGGATAAGAAATTTAGAAAGCCAATAAGTCAGTGGAAGGATTTTGAGTAGTGCTGCTCAAAAGAGAAACATTGCTTTGAAGGAAGGCAGCGTACTAGATTAGAAAGGTTTTGTCAATGAATTTTGAAGTATGTACTTTTCATCAAGACATTGAGACAAACTAGATAAAGATTATAGAATGTTTACATTCTTGCAAGCTACCAAAGTGGGGCCAGCCAAGTTTGCAGGTGAAATCAGTCCAAACAGAGAGAGAGTTCAGCTAAACTCATTGTATCCGAACCTTTCTCACTTAGTCAAGTGACTGAGCCCCTCCTATTCTTAATTATTTTATAGTAAGGCTACACCTTCTCCAAGCCTCCAAAAGCCAAACTGCCTGCAGGGAAGTGTCCTCTCCCCCAGCATCTTAGGCATCTGAACTATGCCAGTTCTTTGCAAATGGTGTAGCATTCTGTGTAGAAAATCCTAAAGCCATCAAACAAAAATCTGTTAGAACTAATGAGTGAATTCAGAAACGATCCAGAACACAAAATCAATATACAAAAATCAATTGTATTTCTCTACAGTAACGACTGACTGTATAGGAAAAAAAAAAAAAAGAAAAGAAAGAAAGTCTTATTCACAATAGCATCAGAAAGAGGGGAAAGTCTTATAGACAGAAAACTAGGAAACACTGATGAAAGAGTAAAGAGAAAAATTAAAGAAAGGAAAAAAAGAAATTAAAGAAAAAACAGATAAATGGAAAGACACTTTGTATTTGTTTATTAAAAGACTCGTGTGTATGTGTTAATTGCTCAGTCACATTTGACTCTTTGTGACCCCATGGACTGTAGCCCACTAGGCTCCTCTGTCCATTGAATTCTCCAGGCAAGAANGAAAAAACAGATAAATGGAAAGACACTTTGTATTTGTTTATTAAAAGACTCGTGTGTATGTGTTAATTGCTCAGTCACATTTGACTCTTTGTGACCCCATGGACTGTAGCCCACTAGGCTCCTCTGTCCATTGAATTCTCCAGGCAAGAATACTGGAGTGGGTAGCATTTCTCTTCTCCAAGGATCTTCCCAACTCAGGGACTGAACCTGAGTCTCCAGCATTGCAGGCAGACTTTACCATCTGAGCCACCAGGGATGCCCATCAGAAGATATAATGTTGTTAAAATGTTTTTATAATCCAAACCAATCTACCAGTTCAATATAAGCCCCAATAATATCCCAAAGGCAATTTTTTAAATAGAAATAGGAAAAAAAAAAGCCCTAAAATTCATATGGAATAACAAAAACTTCAAAATAGCCAAAGTGATCTTGAGAAAGAACAAAACTGAAGACATCACACTTCCAGATTTCAAAATACATTGCAAAGTCATAATAACTATAACAATATGGTATTGGCAGAAACATATATAGACCAATGAAACAAAATAGAAAAGCCAGAATTAAGCCCACAGAAAATAAACTCCAAATGAATTAAAGACCTAAACACAAGACCTGAAACAGGCAACTATTAATATAAGAAGAAAACATTGGGCTGGGAAGGACTTCTTTGTCATGACACCGAAAGTACAGACAACAAAAGACAAAGTAAACAAATGAGAAGAGATCGGATTTAAAAACTTCTGATCAGCAAAGGAATCAAGCAACAGAAAAAAGCAGGGCAGCCAAAGGAATGTAATGATAAGGGGTTAATTTCCAAAATATGTAAGAACCTCCTGCAACTCAGTAGCAAAAGTCAGATAACCCAATTTTAAGAAATGGACAAAGGACTTGAAACAACATTCCCCCAAGGAAGATATACAAATGGCCAACAGGTATGGTCATAACCATTCATCAGGGAAATGAAAATTGAAACCATAGTGCAAGATCATCTCACATCTGTTGGAATGGCTATTTTATCAAAAAAAAAACAAAAAAACAAAAGCAAACAAAAGGCAGCAAGGGTTGAGGAGAATGTGGAGAAATTGGAATCCTTGTACACTGTTGGTGGAAATCTAAGACGGTGAAGTTGCTATGGAAAGCAATATGATATGTACACAACAAGTTAAAAATAGAACTACCACAGGGTCTAGCAAGCCTACTTCTGGGTATATAGCTAAAATAATTGCAATCAGAATTTCAAAAGATATCTATATTTCTGTGTTTTTTGCAACTCTGTCCACTAGCTGAGTTACAGAAATAAATGCTATTGACCAATAAGCAGATAAAGAAATTGTGCCAAATACATATTCTGCAATGGAATATTATTCACCGTTTAAAAAGAAGGAAAGCATGCCACCTGCAACATCATGGAAAAACCTAGAAGACTTTATGCTAAGTGAAATATGCCAGTCATTGAACAAATACTGCATGATTCTACTTATACGAGGTGTCTCAATTAGACAAACTCATAAAAGCACAGAATATAGTAGTGGTAACTGGGAGAGGGGTTGGTATCCTGATTTTAGTTAAGCTATCAATACAACACACAATGGCCTTGTAATCTATTTTTTTAACTATAACTGGAGAAGGAAATGGCAACCCACTCCAGTATCCTTGCCTGGAGAATCCCAAGGACAGGGGAGCCTGGTGGGCTACAGTCCATGGGATTGCAAAGAGTTGGACACGACTGAAGCGACTTAGCATGCATGAATATTGTCAGTTTGAACAGTTTTATGCATGAGACATGCAGATCAATTACAACCAAAACACATTCATGAATACAACTATAATAACACAAAGCACCACGAGATATTCTTCAGTATCTTTAGAGTCATCAATCAATCCTCAAAACTACTTTTTCTTATCTGTGTAATATGCCAAGCAATCCAGGCCAGGGAATAAATTATAATTTATATAACTCACTTCAAAAATGAATTGCAAAAACAGAGCCAAAGGCAAGTCAGAGTTGCCTGCTGTGACTAAAATCCAATTCTATACAGAGGAGAAGAAAGCAACTAAGACATAAGTCAAGATTACCCACAGCAGACATCTATAACTCAGTTTTGCTATCCTAAGAATTTATCTCCCTCACCGATGCTCTGGCTACTTTTGAAAAGATGAATTACTTATTAAACAATTTTTAGAAAGCTGCTTGTAGCTCTTTCTTCCAATCCCAAGAGCAATGGTGCAAACGAATGATGTCACAGAATAAGATGCAATTAAAGTTTCAGTTGATTTTAGTTATTGACTATTTCACCTAAATTAGTACTTTAGGATTCGTTTTCCCAACTAAATTTCAGTTCAGTTCAGTTCAGTTGCTCAGTCGTGTCTCACTCTTTGCGACCCCATGAACCGCAGCACACCAGGCCTCCCTGTCCATCACCAACTCCCGGAGTTCACTCAGACTCACGCCCATCGAGTCAGTGATGCCATCCAGCCATCTCATCCTCTGTCGTCCCCTTCTCCTCCTGTCCCCAATCCCTCCCAACATCAGAGTCTTTTCTAATGAGTCAACTCTTCGCATGAGGTGGCCAAAGTACTGGAGCTTCAGCTTTAGCATCATTCCTTCCAAAGAAATCCCAGGGTTGATCTCCTTCAGAATGGACTGGTTGGATCTCCTTGCAGTCCAAGGGCCTCTCAAGAGTCTTCTCCAACACCACAGTTCAAAAGCATCAATTCTTCGGCTCTCAGCCTTCTTCATAGTCCAACTCTCACATTCATACATGACTACTGGAAAAACCATAGCCTTGACTAGATGGAGGATAGATGTTTTAAACTTTTGGATTATTTATAACATGCATTGTAATGTTTTTGACACTACAGCAACTATTATTACCCATTGTTTTTCCATGAATAGAGACCCCTCCAATTAATAGGTTTATTGATTTTTCAGAGTTATTCTAGAAAGGATTGATACTTAATTCTGTCAAGGAAAAACAAAGTTCTTAAAATGCTTCAAGAAAGGACAATGGATGGGAATTCCCTGCTGGTCCAGTGGTTACGATTCAGTGCTTTCACTTTGGTGGCTTGAATTCAATCCCTATTCCCCAGGCTCCCTGCCCTGAGTGTCATGCCACACAGTCAAAAAGAAAAGGTACAACGGAAATTAGAAGCTAGTATTTAGAATTGACTGTCAATCTGTGAGTATATTTTCAATCATTTAAAAAACATCCTGACTACAACTCTGGTTGTCTGATATGATGATTTCAAAATTAAATTCCATGTTTATATACTAATAAGAAACCTGAGATATACTTGCAAGAGGAACCAAATTAAAATCTTTGTACTGTATTCAAAGTCATCAGATATTAAATTACAACCTTCCTTAGGTTCTACTCAAGGTAAAGTTGACCTTTCCAACCAAACGATTTCTTTGCATGAATCATTTGTGCAACTCTTTCCGATCAATGTTAATGACAAAAGAAAATTGTAAGAAGCATTATAATCACAGCTAATACATGTGTCATTTAGAATTTCTTTTTTTGTTGTAAGTCACTGACACCCCTTAGATAGTAGGCTTAGATAGTAATAAGAAGTTGATTGATTCACTGGGTCCTCAGTGCAAGTGCCTTCAACGTTTCCATTTCATTTTCCTGTTCTCCTTCAGCTGTGCCCTCCTCTAGACTTTAGTTTTCTCTTCAGCCTCTTCAGTTCAGTTCAGTCACTCAGTCATGTCAGACCCTTTGCGACTNTAGTAGGCTTAGATAGTAATAAGAAGTTGATTGATTCACTGGGTCCTCAGTGCAAGTGCCTTCAACGTTTCCATTTCATTTTCCTGTTCTCCTTCAGCTGTGCCCTCCTCTAGACTTTAGTTTTCTCTTCAGCCTCTTCAGTTCAGTTCAGTCACTCAGTCATGTCAGACCCTTTGCGACTCCATGGACTGCAGCACACCAGGCCTCCCTGTCCATCACCAACTCCCAGAACTTGCTCAAACTCATGTCCATGAGTCAGTGATGCCATCCAACCATCTCATCCTCTGTCCTCTTCTCTTCTGGTCTTCAGTCTTTTCCAGCATCAGGGTCTTTGCCAAGGAGTCAATTCTTCTCATCAGGTGGCCAAAATATTGGAGTTTCAGCTTCAGCATCAGTCCTTCCAATGAATATTCAGGACTGATTTCCTTTAGGACGGACTGGTTGGTTCTCCTTGCAGTCCAAGGGATCTCCACAGTCTTCTCCAGCACCGCAGTTCAAAAGCAACCATTCTTCGGAGCTCAGCCTTCTTTATGGTCCAACTCACATCCGTACATGACTACTGGAAAAACCATAGCTTTGACTAGACGGACCTTTGTTGGCAAAGTAAATGTCTCTGCTTTTTAACAGTCTGTTTAGGTTGGTTACAGCTTTTCTTCTCAAAGAGGATCATATATTCCAGGTGTCACACTGGTACACCAAAATGTCTCAGAAAAGATCGCTGATCAGAGTTACTCACTCTGCAAGAGAGTGCTCAGTCCTGTTCGACTCTCTGTGACGCCATGGACTGTAGCCCATCAGGCTCCTCTGTCCATGAAATTGGTTGCCATTTCCTCCTTCAGGGGATCTTTCCAACCTAGGGACCCAATCCGAGTCTCCTGCAGCTCCTACATCGGCAGGCAGATTCTTTATCATTGATCCACCTGAAAAGGCTCTCTGAAAAGCAAGCAAGTTCCTTTTCAACAAAAAGTCTTACTGAATTGGTTAGAACTTGGCCACGTGCAGATCAATTCCTGAGGCGAGAAAAATGCCCTGACTGGCTGGTGTCTGAGTGCCTTAGCCAATCACCGTGGCCAGAGGACAGGCTGCCTGACTGTTCAGGACCAATCACAGCGCCCCTCCGGACCCAGTAGCGGGGCAAATCTCACCCAGACCGCAGGTGGCCACACAGGATACGAGAGGAACAGATGCCAGCGAGGCTGCTGCGTGAGCTTTTCAGTTACTCAAATTTTTTCAGGCTTTGTTGGTTCTGCTGTTGAACTGTATTCACGGAGAAAGGGGGGACCATGATGTGAAACCCAATCATACTCTATAGCAGTTATAAATAATTGCTGTGGATAAAAACCTAAAACTTATAGTGAGTTCCAACTTCCCATTTCTGAAGTTTTACCAAAGACTCAAACGCTGAAATCTGTTTGAATTATAGATCAAAAAATAATTGTGGCTTTTTATACTATGCTTTTGCTCTGGTTTTTTTTTTTTAATTAACTTATTTTTAATTGAAGGGTAATTGCTTTACAGAACTTTGCTGTTTGGCTTTTTATAAGCAACTTTACTTTCAAGAGTTTACCAGTCTCTGGCTCTTAGGCTGCCTGTCATTCCAGAAAAGTCAGCAGACTCGAGGGTCCCCGCCTCCTTTGCAGAGCCCCGTGAGGCAGCTGCCTCTCGGCGGTGTCACTGTGCAAGAATCCGAGGGCAAAAAAGCAGCTCAGCGGGCTGGAGGCTTCTTTCTGGGACAGTCAGTTTCGCTGTCACCAGCATGGAGAAAGAAAGACCTACTAAGGCAGCAACTGCTCAGCTTCCTCGGTCGTGGGAAGTAAGAAACAGATACACTGAAGAAGTCGTCCAAACGAGTCAGTAAGTCAGGGCTCTGAGTCCATGAGGGTTGTTTCTGACACTGGAGCAGAGCTGGTTGTACCACTAGCTGTGTTACTGACTGTCCATCTTTTCGTTGTTAGTTGCTCAGTCGTGTCCGACTCTTTGTGACCCCATGAACTGCAGCCCGTCAGGCTCCTCTGCCCATGGAATTCTTCAGGCAAGAATACTGGAGTGGGTTGCCCTTCTCCAGGGGATCTTCCCCACCTAGGGATCAAACCTTGTTCTCCTGCATTTCAGGCAGATTCTTCACCATCTGAGCCACCAGGGAAGTCCATAACTGTTAGAAAAGACCATAACATTATCTATGTATCTAAGAAAAGTTATGACCAACCTAGATAGCATATTGAAAAGTAGAGACATTACTTTGCCAACAAAGGTCCGTCTAGTCAAGGCTATGGTTTTCCCAGTCGTCATGTGTGGATGTGAGAGTTGGACTGTGAAGGAAGCTTACTGCCGAAGAATTGATGTTTTTGAACTGTGGTATTGGAGAAGACTCTTGAGAGTTCCTTGGACTACAAGGAAATCCAAACAATCCATTCTAAAGGAGATCAGCCCTGAGTGTTCTTTGGAAGGAATGATGCTGAAGCTGAAACTCCAGTACTTTGGCCACCTCATGTGAAGAGTTGACTCATTGGAAAAGACTCTGATGCTGGGAGGAATTGGGGGCAGGAGGAAAAGGGGACGACTGAGGATGAGATGGCTGGATGGCATCACTGACTTGATGGGCGTGAGTCTGAGTGAACTCCAGGAGTTGGTGATGGACAGGGAGGCCTGGCGTGCTGCGATTCATGGGGTCGCAGAGAGTCGGACACAACTGAATGACTGAACTGAACCGAACTGATGAAAGGTATTCTAGTACCTCTCCTGAGAGAAAAAAAGACTTCTTAACCTAACTAAAATAGTAAATTTAGGAATTTAGGAATACAAGTGGTCATTATCTATTCAGTATAAGTTATTGTTTTTAAATGATACAGTTTACAGTGTTTTCTGTTTGAACCTTTTCATTTTAAAGTTGAGAGTCTAACAAATCATGTTAGCTTCACAGAAGAACGTCATACCCCACTAATCAAAATTCTTTAAGTAGCCAAGTGAGAAGTCCGTTAGTGCCGAGCGCCAGTCAGAGAAGTAATCTGTCCTGATTTAGGCAGAGCTGTAGAGTCTGTCCTACTCGGCAAGCATTCCTTGTGCATGCCGGCACAGTGCTTATCACTGGCCACGTGTCCAACTTCACTCCCAGCAGTACCGACTGAACGTTGTAAGAGAGGAGGGTGAGGAATGGGAGGAACTAGGAAAACTAGGGAAGAAGGAAGCAAGAGCAGAAGACAAAAGGAAAGACGGGAGAGAAGGAAGAAATATGTGTCTATTGCTGTTCAGTCAGTGCTGCCGGAGGGCTTCCGTCCTGGCCCTGATCTCGTTCAGTGGGCATGCAGGGGATGGGAGGGAGCGGAAGGCAGAGACAAAATGAGAAGGAGAGAACGCTCTGCCCAGAGACCTCCGCCGCCTCCCCTCCTTCAGTCTCAGAGCCAGCCTTCCTCCTCACACCAGCCACCCCAGGCCTGTGTTCAGGGGCTCATCTCCAGCGCTGCTCCCCTCATCCTGGGGTGCTGGAAGACAACCCTATTGCCCTGATACCATCAGGGATGAAACGGAAGATGCGTTCCTGATTCCCTAACACGTGACTCAGACTAAATTGCCTGGCGCTAGTTAGGGTCTCAATTACTACATACAGTAGTTCTACAGTTTTTTATGGAATTCCCTCCCTCGGGCACTGAGGCTCTGGTATTGTCCGTGAAATAGTCTAGGCGATGGGAGGTGAGGACGAACAAGGTTTTTCTTATAGAGCTTACATAGTAGGAGAGCGCGTACATAATGTACAAAGAAATTAGCAGGAAAGTTTCAAGTGGTAGATTTTTCTGAGCTAAAAAAAAGAATGAAAACAGGAAAACAGTATACGGGACTAATTTATACCAGGTATCAGAGAAGATCTAACAGTTAAGGTTAGTTTACTAGGCAGGTATACCCAGGACCATTTTCCTGGATGGTTGAAGGACAAGAAGGAGTCAGCCTTGGTGAAAATCAGAGAGAATAGCATCTAAGTAAGAAAACAGGTTGTGCCTGTGTCCTAAGATGACGTATTCAAGGATCTCAAGCAGACCCTTGTGACCGGAACACAGAGCGGGAGGGGAGAGCGGTGTGAGATGAGGACCCAGAGGAGCAAACGGGGCAGCGCGAAAGGCATTGTGGGAAACTCCTGGGGTACAGGGACGTCACTGAGTTAGAGAACTCGCATTTACCAGTGTTTTCAGCATTCATCAGCTGCCAGCCTTATCAGTACATGTTGCAAACCCATTACACGTTCAAGAAATCTGTGGACTCTTCTGGGATCCAAAGCATGATAAGAAAGATTACTTTCATGAGAAAATGTTCTGTGAATTCCAGACAAGATACTAGCACAGTCTCTTCAGACCTAATTGATTTGCAACCTGGCTGGGAAATCTTCCTCTAATATGGCTTGGATAGTATCTCAATATTGCATCACTGTTTACCTTTATTCTTGAAGGCAAATTTGGAAAATGGATAATTGCAGACTACCTGAATCTTCTAGGCTTCAAGGAGATTCTGGCTTATCATTTCTTGTTTTACCAGTATATATGAAACCTTAGCACTGGAGAGTCATTTATAGTACCTGGTCTATAATTCTTAAGTCTTGTTTAATTTGTTTTAAAATGTTTTTTCACAAAGAAGGAAAAATTAATTCACACTATCTTCTCTTCAGTTTTAATTAAGACAACTTCCACTTTGAATTTTTTCATAAAACTTTTTTATTTAAAAAGCAGTAGTAATAAATCATCACCATTTTGAAAACTGCATTAGTAAGCAAAATATGAAATATATATTATTTGTGAAAATTATTCTCCAAGATTCAATTATTTTGAGACATATATATCCCATTTTCTTGGACAAGAAATCACTCTAGTTTATGTCATAGGCCACATCAGGTAATTTGAAACAAGCTGGGATGTAAATATATGTAAATTGTTGTTCTTCAAGAAGTTAATTCCTATCGGTGCACAGAAGATTTACTTTTCATTCAAATTATTCAGGTAGAAAATGATAATATTTTATCATTATCTTTTGTTGAATTTTACTGAATCCTTATTGTAAATTATTTTCTAGGGGAAGGAATTGGGGGACCATTTTCTTAAGATGTTAGAGCAGTATAATATAAGCTTACTGTGTGAATTCAACAGACCCACAAATTCAGAGGCCAAATAAATTGACCAAGTAATTTAATACAATTGTTATAGCACTTTCCACTTTGGGATATTCATCACATATAACATTTCCATAATGCTTTCAAAAAACTTTATATTATGGAAAAACTTCAAACATATAGAGAAAATAGTATAGACACCATCTAGCTTCAATAATTTTCAGTATTTTGTCCATTTTGTCCATTCCTCCACCCATTTTCTGATAAGAAATTTAAGAGCTGAAAAAATATATATGCAATAAACTCACAGTTATTTTGAAGTTAATTGGAAGGTCTCTATCTTTCCTAATACTATTTATTGTTTTAATAATTTTCTTATTTTTAATCACATGTATTAGTTTAGATTTCTTAGGATATAGTGAATGACGCATCATATATATATATTTTTGCATTTCTCAGTGCTTTTTGGGAATTCAAAAAGAGAGAAGCGCTAACTGTTTTGATGTTGCAGCTTTCCTGTTTCAGAACCTTAGTTGTAAGAGGGGAGCTTGGTATGTGACCAAAGGAGTGAGAGTGGCTCAGATGTACAGAGTCTGCCTGCAATGTGGGAGACCTGGGTTCGATCCCTGGGTCTGGAAGATCCTTTGGAGAAGTGTCTAGCCACTCCAGTACTCTTGCCTGGAGAGCTCCATGGACAGAGGAGCCTGATGGTCTACACCCTATGGGGTCAGGAAGAGTCAGACACGGCTGAACGACTCACATTTTCACTTCTAGTAGCTATTAGGGACAAAACAGGACCATTTTATTGCTTGATGATACTCAATGAGTTCCGATGGAATCTATGTTTATATCCTCTTGGACTTGTTTCTGCTTCAGGAACAGCCAGCCTTAAACTCTCATCCCTACAGCCGTCTTACTGAAGGTTTCTGTTCCCTGTGACGGTCTCTTTCTGCCTCTCCCAGGCCCAGCACGTTTCCCATACGACCCCCCTCAGCCTGGGAGGTGTCTCTGCAGCTCAGTGCGGAGCATGTTGCCATTCTCCAGGGGTTCCCCGCGGGCTTCAGGGTGGGGCTGTGTTACACTGAACGCGTTGCATGAACTGGAAAGACTCCCCCAGGGGTCCCGTCGGGTGAAAACTGGCTCCACGCCCTCTACTTGCTCCTCAGACCGTGAGCTCACCCAGGGCCCTGATGCCTCCTCGCTGTGCAGTGCCCCTCCTCCGCTGCCAGGACACCAGCCTGGTTCTGCTGTAAAGCCTGTTGACATCCTCACTTCCCACCTGGCGGAAGGCGCTCCGAGGCAGGCACCACGCCGTACGCATCCCTGCACCCTCCGGCGGTGCTCTGTTGCTCAGCGCATAGAACGTGCTCAATAAAGGTGTGTGGGAGAAATGACCAAGGGGGTGAAGAAAAAAGGCACGATTCTGGTTTGTTTGTTTGTTTCCAGGAAAAATAATTCTTCCCACTAAACGGAAATAACTTTTTTTTTAATTCATTTAATTTTCTAAATTAAAACTTTATAAATTTTACAAAAGGAGATAGTCATCATTTGGAGTGTCATTTACTATAACACAAGTTATGGTAGAAAGTTCTTTCTAGTCAAATATAAGGTTCTACAGCTATTTTTTACATATATAGTGATATTCTTAATACCTTACTACTTTTTAAAATACATATATTCCAGATGTAAAATCTTACAAATATCATTGCTCGTTGTATCAAGTCCACAGCAACAACACGGCTCCGTGCAGGTTCACCGACACATCGCTGGTGTGAGCAGGATAGAAGCCCAGCCCACGTGAGTTAGTGTGCTTATTAACAACGGCCCAGACAGCGTTCCCTTCCCTATAAGACTCCTATGAGAATGGAAAAGAGGAAGCTGAGTCCATTTTCCCTTAAGAAACCAAGCAAACTTGTCCCAGAAACTGAAAAGCACAGGCTGTTTAGGTTTTGATGGAATTTATTGATTTGTTGGTGCTACATTCAGGTGTCTTTTGCAACTTTAAACCATTTGAATTCTGTTCACTGCCTCACATCCTTTCAGAAACAAATGGGACATAAATTAAAATAAATTAAGGTACAGTTTCATCTGTGTAGAATAGCTACAGAGTTGTCCACACTTATTCACATAATATGTTGGTGTATTTGTTTCATATTTGTGAGATTAAATTGATCAATTTTGTTTCTTATAGCATGAACCCATTGTTTTATTTATAAGACATTTAAACCATCTTACCCTAAACAGAGAATGTGACTGACTTCTTCATTTAAATAGCTCTGGTCTCAGGAATCCTCTGGTGGCCCAGTGGTTAGGACTCTGGGATTTCAACGTTGAGGGCCCAGGTTCGATCCTTAGTTGGAAAACTAAGATCCTATAAACTGTGTACAAAAAAGAAAAATAAATAAACTAGTAGCTTTGATCCTAATGTAATACACAGTAGAGGGAGGATTTTTTTTTAATGCCACTTTTTAAAGCTCCTCTTAAATACATTTACAAATAATTTGTCTAAAGTATTGTAATTCAGACTACAATTTAGTTTTACTTTCAGACCATTGCTATCATTTTCTTTATTATATTAATGTTTGCTCTACTGCCAAAAATGAAGCTTGCATATCTCTGATAATATGTACTTTTAATAAAGTTATAGAAGAACTTTCCGCTTTAAAGCACTTAACGTTTGATAAAAGTCCTCCAATCTTATTCTAGGAACAACGGTGAAGATTATATTATGCCCACAGAACATCTACTGAAAAGCTACATATTCCCAGTGCTTTCTCATAATATCTCATGTGATCTTCATAACAGTGTGTGGTGAGGAACTGAGAATCATGGGGACTGAGTTAATTGCAGTTACACAGACAAAATGGAAAATGCCTGTGAAGCAGTCGGACACATGGTGGGCATTCAGTACATACTTGCCAAACCAGAAAATACACTGCCTTTTAAGACGAATTCTGTTTCTTTTCATCACCCTCAAATCCCACCACACCAAATGAGTAAACATGAGGCTTAGCAAGCATTCTGACTCATTTATGCATGTAATTCTGTAAGTAATCTGCTATTTTGTCTGAACAGGATTTTAAACTGTCCACCATTTAAAAAAACTCTTTAAACACGTTTGAAGCCAATCTTCCCAAGTTATATTTATTTTTAGCCCAATGCATCTCTTTCCTTTATCGTCTCATTGAGGTGTCTAAGAGAAATTGTTTCAGCCAGGGTAGTTAGAGACTGTCAGTCAGTCTAGAAAAGCGTCTCCTATGTTTAATCCATGCTTACCTGTCCTAATACTGAAGTCTGGAGTTGCAAACGGTAAATTGCTTTAAAGTCAGTCTTCATGTCTTACTAATCTTTTTTTTTCCCCCAAGCTCCTAGCACAGTACCTAATATATCATAGATGTTCAGTAAATACCAGACAAATGAAGTGATGAACAAACAGTTTCAATATTGAATCCACACACATATTGAACAAGAAATTCCTCCCTGTAATGTTTCTTTGGGTTGGATTCAATATGGGTAGTTAGGACCATGTTCAAACTCTATTACTTGCTTCCTGTGGGAATTTGATCTGTTCATATAAGTCATTAAGCCTCAGTGTTCTTTTAAAAATGGCAGCAGTGAATTCTATTCGCTGTCAATGAGGAAATGGCAAAGATAGTTCTTGAAGTTTCTACATATTATGGATTGAATCATGCCCTGCTACCCCCAAAATAGTCATCTGTTCAAGGCCCTCACTGCCTCAAAATGTTGTCTTACCTGAAGGTAAAATAGATTACTTTTACAGAGGTAATCCAGGTAAAATAAGGTTATTACCATGGGACCAAATCCAATATGACAGATGTCCTGGTAAAACACTGAATTTTAAACACACACACACACACAACCTGAGATCACCATGTAAAAGCAGAGATTGAATCGATGCTCCCACATGCTAAGGAGCACCGAAGATGACCAGCAAAGCCCCTGGAAGCTAGGAAAGAGACATGGGACAGATTCTTCCCCACAGTCCTGAGAAGAAAGTAACTCTGCTGATACCTTCGTTTTGGACTTCCAGCCTCCAGAAATATGAAGCAATAGATTTTTGTCTGTTTAAACCCCTCAGTTTATGATATTCTGTGATGACAACCCCAGGAAACTAATACAGTGTCTGACTGTGATGAGGTCCTGTGTAAGAAGGCGAAGCCATTTTCTGGGAGGAAGGAGCTGAGAGAGCCGAAAGCTTGAGAAGAGAGGATCTTTCCATTCCACCTGTAATGATCAATTCCTCCCACGTTTCAGCTATTCTTCTTATCACCAGAGACACAGTCAAGGGTAAGACCTTCACACCCACCACCTTCATACAGCCGAATATCTAGTAAAAGTCTGGAGACGCGGTGGAGGGAAAGCAGGCACTGGAGGCAGCTTTGGATGGATAAGCTGGTTGTCCGGAAGTACAGAGCTCAGTCTCTTGATGAACAGGCTCTTTTATGATTTGCATTTTACCTGCCTGTTTGACTTCAACTTCAACCTCCAATCTCTTATTCCTTCCCCACCATTCTGCTGCCCACATATCACACACACACACACACACACACACACACACACAGAGGCTAGGCTTCACTCACACCCACTTGCATTTTCCCCAGACTCCCAGGTTGTTTTTTCTTTGATGACTTTACCCATGCCATTCTCTCTGTGTGAAGCTCTCCTATTGCCTTTTACTTACTTAGAAGACTCCCAAGTTTTCCTGGAGTCTAAACTCAAGCATTACCCTCACATTTTTTAGCCTTTCCTGACCATGGTCCAAGTTATAAGTGTCTCCTCTGCTCCCGTAGAGCCAGATACTCATTATTACTCTGGACCGTGTTTGGCTGTGGAGTTGAGAGCAGAGACTCTTTCATCTCTCCCCCACCCGTCACGCTGGGCACAGTTCTTGGAATACAGTAGGTGGATGATACATGTTTTTTGGGTCAAATGTGTAATTAATTAATGTAGAGAAATGTCATAAGCAAAGATCCTTAGCAACACACAACAAGATGGCCCCAGAGCTGATTTTGGTATCACGCCCATCTGTGGCCTGGCCATGCGTCACTCTGTTCTGCAGGACGATGGCGTCCACTTCCGTCCTTGACACCCTCATCCATCATTAAGGTGCCACCCTTTGCCAGTCAACTTACCATCAGATGCCTAATCTATGTCTCTGTCTTTCACTACTTAGTAGGAAAGTCTTTGGAATGTTGGGCTTTATCTTTTTAAAAGCTATGTAGTACAATCCTAAAGCTGTGTAGTATTTTTCAATTACACACATTTCATTTTAACCATGTCTTAAAATGTGTAACATGTGTAATCTGAAAAAGCCATAAAGCATTGAGTGATATATCATTGTCTTTGGAAATAAATACGTAAAAATAAAATTAAAATTAAATAATTGAAAGAGTTTCAGTATTCAGGCAGCCATGTATCCCCATGGAACAACAGGCTGGTTCCAAATAGGAAAAGGAGTAGGTCAAGGCTGTATATTGTCACCCCGCTTATTTAACTTATATGCAGATTACATCATGAGAAACTCTAGGCTGGGTGAAGCACACGCTGGAATCAAGATTTCTGGGAGAAATATCAATAACCTCAGATATGCAGATGACACCATCTTTATGGCAGAAAGTGAAGAGGAACTAAAGAGCCTTTTGATGAAAGTGAAAGAGGAGAGTGAAAAAGTTGGCTTAAAGCTCAATATTCAGAAAACGAAGATCATGGCATCCAGTCCCATCGCTTCCTGGCAAATAGATGGGTAAACAGTGGAAACAGTGGATGACTTTATTTTGTTGGGCTCCAAAATCACTGCAGATGGACTGCAGCCATGAAATTAAAAGATGCTTACTCCTTGGAAGAAAAGCTACGACCAAACTAGACAGCATATTAAGAAGCAGAGACATTACTTTGCCAACAAAGGTCCATCTAGTCAAGGCTATGGTTTCTCCAGTAGCCATGTATGGATGTGAGAGTTGAACTATAAAGAAAACTGAGCACCAAGGAAGTGATACTTTTGAACTGTGGTGTTGGAGAAGATTCTTGAGAGTCCATGGGACTGCAAGGAGATCCACCCAGTCAATCCTGACAGAAATCAGTCCTGAATATTCATTGGAAGGACTGATGCTAAAGCTGAAACTCCCATACTTTGGCCACCTCATGTGAAGAGCTGACTCATTTGAAAAGACCCTGATGCTGGGAAAGATTGAGGATAGGAGGAGAAGGGGATGAAGAGGATGAGATGGTTGGATGGCATACCCGACTCAGTGGACATGAGTTTGAGCAAGCTCTGGGAGTTGGTGATGGACAGGGAGTCCTCGTGTGCTGCAGTCCCCTGGGTCTCGAAGAGTGGGACATGACTGAGCAACTGGACTGACTCATCTCCAGCGGTAATGTATAGATGAACAAGTACCACTTAAAACAGCTTTACAAGAATCACTAATCATAAACCCTAATTTCAACTCTGTCTTTGACTTGGTTGTGACTTGGTTTTGATCTCTCGTAGATTTAGATTTCTTCTGTTTATAAAATGGAATGGATTTAAGTGTGTCTATCACAACGCATGATCACTTTCTGCAAAACAACACACCAAAAATAACAAAGCTCATGGAAAGAGTAGGGTCGGGGAAGATCATTCAAAAGCTAGGGAACTTTTTCAAGCAAAGCACTAAGTTAACAATCCTAATAGACACATAAGCAGTTATTTCTCTATTGGTATTTACTCCCTATCAGTCGGTCTTGGCAAACTTAGCCTCTGATGCTGGTGTTTCCCCTGCAAGGTAGAGATCCAGACAGTAGACCACTCTACTAGACCATGGACTTAAAAGTTGAATTCAGAGAGCAGCATTTTACATTTTTCCCATTGCTCTAATTCAAAGAAATGTCTTTGCATTTTTGTAATTTAAACTCAGTTTCCCCAGGAACTTAACATAGTAGAAAGCTTAGGGATTCTTGAAGCCACTGAACCAATCACTGCCTGCAGTTCGGTAGATTTCCAGTCCTCCTAAGGTGTCTGCAGATCACTAAGGTTTTCTCTTTAATTGAGAGAAAATCTGCCGCTGATGACTTCAAAACGTTAACCTGATGAGAAAACTCACGTAAGAGCCAGTACGTGACTGACATAGCTTATAGCTGTCGTCCTGTTTTCCAAGAGTGAATGAGGAAATTAGCACAAAGTAGCACACTTTGAAGTAGACCAGCTTGTAGTTCTAAAACTTTATTTAATTCATGAACAAAACAGTCAGCTGCTGCCTCACAAGATCATGTCAGGAAACTGAACTTTTCACGGGACAACTTTATTATGCAGCAGTATCCCCTGTCTCTTTGGAGCCTCACAGGTAATAATCTCATAATCACTTCCACTTTTACATTTAAAGGAAAGATGTTGTTAGTTACGGCAACTCCTAACCTGGCTACCTTCCCAGAAGTTCTGTGCTAAATATACTCAAGCAAAAATAATAAAGACTTACTAAATGCTGCAGCTGGAGTTCTTTGGGACTTTTCAGGGAATACCTTACTGACTGAGAAGGAAACAGTTTTAAACTCTGCAGGTGGAAACGTTTCCATAGTGGTCTACTGATTCATTTCCCTCTGGGTTGAGGATGTTTCAATACCGCTGGCAAAGAACTTTGCAGAATCCCGCACAAATATAAATCACTTCTCTCTAAGGCGACCAACTAGACTCAAAAATCATTGGAGGAAACTCCCTCATACTGCAGTGGTTAGGACTCTGAACTTTCATACCGGGAGCCCAGGTCTGATCCCTGGTTGGAAACAACAATCCCACAAGCCGGAAGATGTGGCCAAAATACCCAGTTGGAATATAAAGTGTGATCCTGGGGTGCACTGATTAAAAGGTAAAAGAGTGTTCCAATACAGCCAACATATTTTTAATTTTCTTTTTTAACCTGAAACTATGCTGCTTTCTGGAAATTGGAAAATAATTATGCGATAGCTAAGTAGTGCTTTTGTGCAAGGCTACTGTTTCAGAATAGGTATTTAGAGTTCATGTCCTCCTGGATGAGGGGAAATCTATTGTTTTAGATGCTATGTGCTGTTATCCATCTACTCATAGAGTTACAGATTTGCAGGCTATCAAAATAGACTGAACTTTAGGAAGCGATTTAGGCTTTCCAGGTGGTGCAGTGGTAAAGAACCTGCCCGCCAATGCAGGAGACGCAGGAGACACAAGTTCAACCCCTGGGGCAGGAAGATCACCCAGAGGAGGAAACAGCAACTCACTCCAGGAGTCTTGCCTGGGAAACCCCACTGACAGAGAAGCCTGGAGAGCTACAGGCCATGGGGTCACACAGAGTCAGACACATCTGAGTGACTGCGCACACGCACACGCACACGTAGGTTCTTTGCGTAGATCACAAAATCAGCAGGGAAGATGATGATGGGCCATCACAGCACATCTTATAATGCTTGATTCATAACTTGAGAGCATGCATGCATACTTAGTTCTGTACGACTCTGCAACCCCATGGACTGTAGCCCACCAGGCTCTTCTATCCAAGGGAGTCTCCAGGCAAGAATACTGGAGTGGGTTGTCATTTCCTTCTCCAGGCCATCTTCCCAACCCAGGGATCAAACCCAGGTCTCCTGCACTGCAGGCAGATTCTTTACCAGTTGGGCTACCAGAAAAGCCCACAAATTATGAGAAGAGGAAGCAATTATGATAACTCTGGCAAAGGGAGAGGGCAATAATGTGCCCTTTCTAGCTTGTATATGACAGCTGTGAAAAAACGCTAGTAGGTATTCAGACTTATAGCACAGCTAGTGAATGTTGAAGGACATGCCTGGCCATCTTTCTCCAATCCATTTAAACTGGGAATGACATAAACCATGTGAATCACCCAGAAAGACATACTGATTGAACAGAGCATTGGGCAAGGACAGATATTGAAGAAGCAATAGTTTGAGAAGCAGAAAAAAAGATCATGCAAGAAGGAATAAGAGAAGAAAGAGGACCAAGAGAGATGATTTTCATGACAGATAAGAGTTTCCATAAGAACTAATTGGGCAACGTGGTCAAACCCTACCAAATGATCAGGAAAGAAGAGAGTTGAAGATAACACCCACATCTTGGCAAAAATCAGAACTGGAATGTTGGAGATTATGATCTGGATGGGATACCGGGGGAAGATTTCTGATAGAAATTAGTCTAAGTTAGTGACAAATCCCGGAATGTGAGTCTGACTCTGTGTAACTGAGCTGGAGGTAGGTCACAGTCTTTGGAGATAAAGAAATCCAGGGGCTGACCACAAGACTCGATTTCACACACCTCATTCACATAACCATGGCAGTCACTGACATGTTAGCAGGACGTGAGGTATACAGAAAAGTAAATTTCAAAATCTTTTATTATTGGGAAGTGACACAGTATACTAATAGGGAGCAAATACCAAAGACAATGAAGTTTTCCATAAGGAAAAGCAACTGGGTTAAGATGCAGCAGCTGGGATTAGGGAAACATTGAGTCCATTTTTCAACCGCAAAGTTCATAAAGCCCAGCTAATCTGTCGCTTTAGGATTGGCTTGAAAAGGAACAGAGGAACAGATAAAGATGGGTCATGAATAGGAGGTATGGAGCAGGATTGATTGAGATGAGAGAGGAGTCAAATGACTCTTGAGGCTTACAGATTGGGAGACTGATCAAAAGCCAGTCAAGAACCTATGACTTCTAAGATACCAAGGATTACTGAGGGCAAGCTAACAGTCCCATCCCTGCCTTTGTGGAATCTGTCATGTAATGAAGACACGGTATCAAAGACTCAAATAAACGTAAAATTATGCTGCTGATAAGAGCTAGGAAGGAGCCCTGCAAAGAGCTGGGAGAGCAGGTCACAGGAGAATTGGTCTACTCTAGGAGGACCAAGAGAGATGATTTTCATAAAGGATAAGAATTTCCATAAGGACTAATTGGGCAACATGGTCAAACACTACAGAGCGGTCAGGAAAGAAGACAGCTGAAGGTAATACACACATGTTGGCAAAAATCAGAACTGGAATGTTGGAGATTATGATCAGGCTGATTGTGCTGAGCTCAGAAGCTCTGGGGAGAGAGGATGTGGGGCAAAGGCCGTTGAGCGGAAGGTGGCAGAGATGGCAGAGGAGGCAAAGACCCAGCGGCCTGCGGCATCCCATGCAGAGCACAGCGGACGTGGGCCCTGGAGCGAGCCACTGGAGCCAAGCCTGGGAGGTCTCCGCAAGGATTTGTTCTCTATTTGAGGGCACGTTTGTTCCCTTGACAAGAAACCTCAAACCATCCGAGGGGCAGATGACGACATCTAAGCACACTCCGATTCTTCTGCTGAAGATCACTTGGCAGGCAGAGAAGGAGTTCATCCTCTGGTCAGTCGAGGCTCCTGTGGTTTGCGGAGTTGACAGTTACTTCTTCAGAATTATTGCTACGACATCCTGCCTGGGGACCTCATGTGTATGAACAGATCGCCATAGGTTAGGATATCCTGCAACAGTTCTGGGGGACAGTCCCCTGCCCCCACACTGGGCATCACGCCTCCTTCCCTCTGCGGGGAAGCTGTCTTCCCCATTCCGCAGTGCAGTGGAGAGTGAGTTAGCAGATGAGAGATACAAACGATCTTTTGACAGAGCAGCTTCAAGGACACTGCGTGGGCTTAAAATCAAGCTGCGGTAGGTACATAAGGAAGTGGACGTGGTTAGTCAAACAGCTATTTCTAAAAATACCAGGAGAAAAGAAGAGAATGAGAATAAACCGTGAAAGGGGAAGAGGTTAAAGAAGTCTTTTTTGCTGTTGTTCATGTAGTTCTTTAAAACACTTTTTCAAGAGAAAATTTCTAACATACACAGAAGTAAGAAGAAGTAAAATGAACCATCAAACTTCAAAGTAAACAATTATCAGTAATGATACTGTCATAGTTATTATATTTTTCCTTTCTCATTTCTGAATTATTTTAAGACAAATCCCAGATAGGCTATTTAATTGCCACATTCTTCACTAAAAATAAGTATTTTTCCTTTATACATCACTTCAGTTGCTCAGTTGTGTCCTACTCTTTGAGACCCCATGGACTGCAGCACGCCAGGCCTCCCTGACCATCACCATCTCCTGCAGCTTTCTCAAACTCAGGTCCTTTGAGTCAGTGATGCTGTCCAACCATCTCATCCTCTTTTGTCCCTTTCTCCTCCTGCCTTCAATCTTTCCCAGCATCAGGGTCTTTTCCATTGTCAGTTCTTTGCATCACGTGGCCAAAGTTTTGCAGTTTCAGCTTCAGCATCAGTCCTTCCAATGAATATTCAGGACTGATTTCCTTTAGGATGGACTGGGTGGATCTCTTTGCAATCCAAGGGATTCTCAAGAGTCTTCTCCAACACTCAGTTCAAAAGCATCAATTCTTTGGTGCTCAGCCTTCTTTATGGTCCAACTCTCACATCCATACATGACCACTTGGAAAGACCACAGCTTTGACTATATGGATATATGGATCTTTGTCAGCAAAGTAACGCCTCTGCTTTTTAATATGCTGTCTAGGTTGGTCATAGCTTTTCTTCCAAGGAGCAAGCATCTTTTAATTTGATGGCTGCAGTCACCATCTACAGTGATTTTGAAGACCGAGAAAATAAAGTCCGTCACTGTTTCCATTGTTTCCCCATCTATTTACCCTGAAATGATGGGACCAGACGCCGTGATCTTAGCTTTTTGAATTCTGAGTTTTAAGCCGGCGTTTTCAGTTTCCTCTTTCATCTTCATCAAGAAACTCTTGATTCCTCTTTGTTTTCTACCATAAGGGTGGTGTCATCTGCATATCTGAGGTTATTGATATTTCTCCTGGCAATCTTGATTCCAGCTTGTGCTTCATCCAGTCCTGCATTTCACATGATGTACTCTGCATATAAGTTAAACAAGCAGGGTGACAATATACAGCCTTGATGTACTCCTTTCCTGATTTGGAACCTGTCCATTGTTTCATGTCTGGTTCTAACTGTTGTTACTTGATCTGCATACAGGTTTCTCAGCTGGCAGGTGAGATGGTCTGGTATTCCCAAGTCTTTAAGAATTTTCCACAGTTTATTGTGATCCACACAGTCAAAGGCTTTAGTGTAGTCAATGAAGCACTAAGTCAATTCAGCACTAAAAACTGAAGTTTTTCTGGAATTCTCTTGCATATTCTCTGATCCAGTGGATGTTGGGAATTTGATCTCTGGTTCCTCTGCCTCTCCTAAATCCAACTTGAACATCTGGAAATTCTCAGTTCACACACTGTTGAAGCCTGGCTTGGAGAATTTTGAGTATTTCTTTGCTAGAGTGTGAAATGAATGCAATTGTGCAGTAGTTAGGACCTCTTTTGTAGCCTAGCTGGTAAAGAATCCGCCTGCAATGCAAGAGACCCTGGTTCAACTCCTGGGTGAAGAAGATTCCCTGGAGAAGGGACAGGCTACCCACTTCAGTATTATTGGGCTTCCCTGTTGGCTCAGAGGATAAAGAGTCTGCCTGCAATGCAGGAGACCTGGGTTCGATCCCTGGGTTGGGAAGATCCCTGAAGGAGGGCATGGCAATCCACTCCAGTATTCTTGCCTGAGGAATCCCCATGGAGAGGAGCCTGGTGGGCTACAGTCCATGGGGTCACGAAGAGTTGGACATGGCTGAGCGACTAAGCATTCACCTTGCATTTGCAGTAATTTGGACGTTCTTTGGGAATGCCTTTCTTATCTCTCCTTGCTATCCTTTGTAAATCTGCCATCAGATGGGTATATCTTTCCTTTTCTCCTTTGCCTTTCACTTTTCTTTTTTTCTCAGCTATTTGTAAGGCCTCTTCAGACAACCGTTTTGCCTTTTTGCATTCCTTTTTCTTGGAGTTGGTTTTGATCCCTGCCTCCTGTACAATGTCATGGACCTCCATCCATAGTTCTTCAGGCACTCTGTCTATCAGAAACAATTCCTTGAATCTATTTCTCACTTCCACTGTATGATTCGTAAGGGATTTGATTTAGGTCATACCTGAATTACCTAGTGGTTTTCCCTACTTTCTGCAATTTAAGTCTGAATTTGGCAATAAGGAGTTTATGATCTGAGCCAGACAGCTCCCAGTCTTGTTTTTGCTGACTGTATAGAGCTTCTCCATCTTTGGCTGCAAAGATTATAATCAGTCTGATTTCGGCACTGACTATCTTGGTGATGTCCATGTGTAGAGTCTTCTCTTGTATTGTTGGAAGAGGGTGTTTGCTATGACCAGTGCCTTCTCTTGGCAAAACTCCATTAGCCTTTGCACTGCTTCATTTTGTACTCCAAGATCAAACTTGTCTGTTACTCCAGGTATCTCTTGACTTCCTACTTATGCATTCCAGTCCCCTATAATGAAAAGGACATCTTTTGGGGGTGTTAGTTCTAGAAGGTCTTGTTGGACCTCATAGAACCATTCAACTTCAGCTTCTTCAGTGTTACTGATTGAGCCATAGGCTTGGATTACTGTGATACTGAATGGTTTGCCTTGGAAACGAACAGAGGTCATTCTGTTGTTTTTGAGACTGCACCCAAGTACTGCATTTCAGACTCTTTTGTGGAGTATGAGGGCAACTCCATTTCTTCTAAAGGATTCCCACAGTAGTAGATATGTTGGTCATCTGAATTGAATTCACCAATTCCAGTCCATTTTAGTTCACTGATTCCTAAAATGTTGATGTTCACTCTTACCATCTACTGTTTGACCACTTCCAGTTTACCTTGATTCATGGACCTAACATTCCAGGTTCCTATGCAATGTTGCTCTTTACAGCATCGGACTTTTCTTCCATCACCAGTCACATCCACAACGGGGTCAGCCTCTTCATTCTTTCTGGAGCTAGTTGTCTGCTTTTCTCCAGTGTCAACAAAGAAATATGACTTGTGTATTTGCAAACATTTGTCATATGTTTTAAATTAGTTACTGAGGAGAAAAGACAAAGCAAAAATAATGAAATATTAACAGTTGTTAGAGAATGATTAGAATATGAACATTTAATATTTTTGGTATTTTATATTTTTTCACTATTTCAAAAGTAATTGACAAATGAAGGCTAGATTACTAAATACATAAGGTTGTGCTAAAAATGCAGCTTTAATCAGAATTATTATGAACATGTGTTTTTGTTTACTTATCAGATGCTCATAATAAAAATTGAAATAAAGTTAGAAATTAGAGAAAAATCACTGCTTATGTATTTTCATGTCCATTTTTCAATGGATTTTTAATTTGAGGGGGAGACTCACCATAGTACAAGTTTGAGTAAGTTTTTAATATAAGAACATGTAAAGTAAAATTCCCATTTTATTGTATAAATTTTATAACTATATTGTATTTAAGTATTACCTTATTGAGCTTGCTTCTGGATTCATGCTGTTACAAATAATGGTAGATACATTTTTAAATTAAATTTACTTTATGAAAATATGGATATAATTTTCTTTGGATATTTATGAATCAAAGGGTATGAACATAACTGTTGGAGGTGTTGCTCCAGTAAGTCTCAAAGAGGTTTCTGTTTCCATGAGCAATGTCTGAGAGTGTCTGTTTTAACACATCTATCCAGCATCACTAATAGATAACAGATAGCAAATTTTCTAGACCAATGATATTTTAAGGAATTCCATGGATGTCCAGTGGCTAGGACTCTGAGTCTTCACTGCCAAAGGCCAAGTTTCCACCCTTGGTCAGGGAACTAAGATCCCACAAGCCATGCAACACAGCAGCCCCCAAAATTATATTTTAAAAACAAGAAGGCTAACATTTACTAAACACTTCTCTGCAAGTCCAGCTGAGCACTTGATAAATAATCCTAAAATATTCCTTGTTTCTGTCACAACCTAATAGAGAAATTAAAGTATCTAGCCCCCAAGCTGACAGCTATTAATTGAAGAAGCCCTTGCTGTGTGCTGGGCACTATGCTAGGTGATATTGACACAAAAATATCTTTCATTCTAGACCAGAGAAATGCCAGAAGGCAAAACTTATAAATAAGCCACTACAATATTGTGAAGTAATTAGCCTCCAATTAAAATAAATAAATTTTAAAAATAATAAAAATACCCATTAAAAGGGGAAAAAATAAATTAAAAAAAAAAAAAGATCTTTTTCAAATAGTAGGAGGTGCTTTGCAGAGAATAAAACAAAGTGATATGCTGTGCAGTGACAGAGAGAGAGCCCTGGGGGGCTGTTTGGGCTGGAAGAGCAAGGCGAGGATAAGGTGGCATCGTTTCAGTTGAGACCTCAAAGGAGAGAAAAGGGTCATTTGAAAATCTCAGAGAAACGCATTCCAAGAAGCAGCAGCAAAATATGCAAAGCCCTTGAGGCACAAAATAAATAGGAGAATACCAGAATGCAGTGGAACCAGAAAAGAGGGTAGCAAGTTCAGAGGCGAGGGCTGAAGCCAAAGAGAGTAGGGCCTTGAGGGCAAGTCTGGGTTTGCTTGTGGATGCCAGGGGAGGGCTTCATGGGGGAGAGCAGTATGATCTGATTTATGCTTTAAGTCTACAGGGCTGGCGTCTGTGTGAGCAGCAAAGACCAGAGTGGCCAGAACGGAGGCAGAAAGGCGTGTTGAGATATCACTGCGGTCGTTCAGGGGGGACATGCCGATGACTTGCACAGGGTTGCACGAAAAATGTGTTAGGGAAAGAAGAATCGGGTGTGAGGTCTCAGTCCCTGGTGCGAGCGGGTGGGTGGGAGGTGATGCTGTCTGCTGAACCAGGGAAAGCCAACGATAGAGAGATCTACAGAGCCCGACAGGTCGTTCCGATCACACTCAAGTTTAAGGGGCCTACTAGACATCCACGTGGCAAAGCTGCAAAGGCAGCTGGGCCAGAAAAGCCGTGGTCCTGGGGAGAGGCCTCAGGCGGGGGGTAAAAATTGAGCGTCTTCAATATGCAGGCGGCCGTTGAAACTGAAATCCTGGGTGAGATAAACTAGAAAGTGTAGCTAGAGGGAAAATGGGCCAAGAGTATATTTGTAGAGGACTCCATCCTTATAAGGCCTGGCAAAGGAGCCAGCAACCGAGGCTAACACGGGATAGGAGGTGCACTTAGAGGAAGACGGTGAGTGTGGCATCCTTGAAGTTAACAGAAGTATTTAAAAAAAAAAAAAAAGGAGTGATGTTCCTATGATCTTTCACCTAATAATCTGACTTAATTTGTGAGAACAGGATGGAGTTTGGCTAATTCTCTGCCCAGGTCATGTCAATACACGTCTAAGGTTTTCCTTCCTGTCCTGGAAAAGCAAAGAACATTATATGAAGTATTGATTCAGAAGTCTTTTTTAAAAGCATCTTATCTGAAATCTAGATGTGCCCAAAGTTTCGACACTTAACAAAGAAGTTTGAAAATGAATTGTTTCTCCTTAAAGATTCAATGAGTTGACACAGAATCAAATTCATGCACTACTTAGTTTATACAAAAAGCATCTTTTCACCTAACAAAGCTATTAGAGCTTTATTTTACCTAAGAGTGTAGAAATTTAATACCCTGGTAGCAGTAGGCGGTATTCTGATGTATATAGAAATAGCTTTGCCCCAATTGTAAAAGAACATGTTTTATAACTAAAACTCTGCAATAACAAAGATGCTGGTGAAACACACAATATGGGCAAAAGATATCCTGCTTCCTGAGAAAATGAAGGTTTCTAACAAAGTGCATTTGAAGACATTAGGGACGTGAGTGTAGCTTGATACGTGTTTATTTTTTTCACTTTGGTGCATAAGCAAATATTCTTTAAAAAGGTCTGCCTCTTGTGAAAGAGGAAAGTTTACATACAGTATAAACACATGGAAACTCTAAATTGTGCTTTCTTTTTTCCTCTCTTCTTTTTAATTTTTTGAAAATTTCTGTGATTAAAGCTTGTGATGTACATCCCATTCACTCCTTTAGAAAGAAGTAACATAAATAAGTTTACATCTAAATAAGAGATATTTAGGAATTTCTGAAGAATATAGTTTCACTTTGTCATTCGACACAGATATTATTTAAAAGGACATTTAGTAGTTTTATGGGTTAAATTGTGTCTCTCCCCTCCTCAGAAAGAAATATTGGAGTCTTAAGCCTGGCACCCCGGAACGTGACCTTGTTTGGAAATCAGGTGGTTTACAGACATGATTAGTTAAGAGGAGGCCATCCTGGGGTAGTGGGTGCCTGCTCAGTCACTTCAGTTGTGTCCCACTCTCTGCGACCCCATGGCCTGCAGCCCGCCAGACTCCTCTGTGCTTGGGAGTCTCCAGGCAAGAATACTGGAGTGGGTTGCTGTTCCCTCCTCCAGGGATCTTGCCGACCTAGGAATTCAACCTGCGTTTCCTGCATTGCAGGCAGATTCTTTACCGCTGAGCCACCAGGGAAGCTCATACTGGAGTAGGGTGGGCCCCTAATCCAACATGACTTATTTAAAGGGGAAATTTGGGTACAGACACACAGGGGAACACTAACAGGGTTAGAGTTCAGCTGCCATGAGTCGAGAACTACCAGCAGCTGCAAGAGGCACCTGGGACAGATCTTTCCCTAGTGCCTTCAGAGGCCCCGACCTTGGTCTTGGAACTTCCAGCCTCTAAGACTCTGTGGGACAATAAAGTGCTCCTGAAGCCACTTAGTTTACAGGGACTGAGTTAACAGAAGCCCTAGCAAACTAACAGAGCTGGAAAACTGCTTTAGGAATCCCCTTCATTCAAGGGATGTGTCGGAAGGCTGGGCTTGCAGCTCTGGCGGGGCAGAGCTGGACAGCACCCTGCATGCCTACTGAGATGAGCTAACGCGTGTAAGAGCTGAAAATCTGCCCTTGAAAAAGACAGGGGAACGCTGACCTCTTTGGTATTCAAGTTTATAGAAACCTGCAAACTGTGTAAGGTAAGGTGAAGTCACTCAGTCGTGTCCAACTCTTCGAGACCCCATGGACTGTAGCCCACCAGGCTCCTCCGTCCATGGGATTTTCCAGGCGAGAATACTGGAGTGGGTTGCCATTTCCTTCTCCAGGGGATCTTCCTGACCCTGGGATTGAACCCAGGTCTCCCACATTGTAGGCAGACGCTTTTACGTCTGAGCCAACTGTGTACATGTGACTAAAACCGGAATGGGCCATGGAAGTAATAACGCTACCAGGGCAAGGCCGATGAAGTCTGGGCCCTGGGCTGCCCAGAGCATAAAGGTCAAACAGCCCAGTGCTGCAGAAGCCTTTTGCAGACAGACATGTGAGGACTGTTGGGGTGTGGAGACAGAGTTCTGTAGTAGGGGGGCAGCCCCGAGCAAGGCTAATGCTTCTTTTTCCCAAGAGCATCACCATCCGTGTGAGTTGAAGGAGGGGTACACTAAGACCAGGGGACCATCAGGGCTCAAGCCGAAGGGCCTGGCCAGCTGACAGTACCCCCAAGGAAGTGGGGTTCCCAACCCCGGCTCCCACAGCAAGTTTCTCCTTTCTGCTCTGGGAGCCGGAGCACTGGAAAGACATAGAAGCAGAAACCTCAGAGTTACGTCACCTTTGGAATTTGCCCACGAGGAATGTCTGATTTTCTGCTCTGTCAGCAAGCAATGCCCAAGGAGTAATTTTTGAATAAATGTAGGCATCTAAAGAATACAGATGATCTGAAGAAATATCTGGAAAGAAAGAATCTATAAACACAGATCAAACTTTCTGCAAGTCTATCAGGTAAGATCGGAGTGTCAAAGATTTAAACATTATTATGAATGTTTCCCAACCTACATGCAAGTCTGGATATAACAATCTTATTGGTATACCTTTAAAGTCAATTTACTGTCTTTTATAACGTACAAAATCATTTCAAGGACAACGGCATTTTTTACAAAATACATATGGTAACCTTATGGTTATAACAACTATTTTGTAACTATTCAGTAAATTTATGTGAAAAACAGGTAAAGGAAAACTTGGCAAAAACACTGAAGGTTTGCTCACTGGCACAGTGGAAAAGGCTGCGAAAATGCTTGGAGGTGGCCTGAAGAACTGTTTCTTAAACACCACAAGATCAGCTGAAAAAATAGACGGAAGAGCCTGTCAGCTCTGACAGCTCAATGTCTGCACCAAGGGAGGCACCAGATACTGTGACTTCACACCCTCAGTCCATTCCACAGTTCAGTCCAGTCCAGTCGCTCTGTCGTGCTGTCTGACTCTGCGACCTCATGGACTGCAGCGCGCCAGGCCTCCCTGTCCATCACCAACTCCCAGAGTTCACTCAAATTCATGTCCGTTGGGTCGGTGATGCCATCCAACCATCTCATCCTCTGGCGTCCCCTTCTCCTCCCGCCTTCAATCTTTCCCAGCATCAGGGTCTTTCCAAATGAGTCGGCTCTTTGCATCAGGTGGCCAAAGTACTGGAGTTTCAGCTTCAATATCAGTCCTTCCAATGATTACCCAGGACTGATCTCCTTTAGGATGGACTGGTTGAATCTCCTTGCAGTTCAAGGGAATCTGAAGAGTCTTGTCTAACAACACAGTTCAAAAGCATCCATTCTTTGGCACTCAGCTTTCTTTATAGAATATAGAAATGCTTTTATCCCACAGTTAATGGACCATTTATCTGCTGGATGGCCACTATCGTTGGCGATGTTGAGGCGGATGTTTCACACATCACACTCAGAAGACTCAGACACCGCATGGAGCTCACAGCACGATCAATATATGTTCTGAAATGAAAAGCCCCAACATGGTTGCTGGAACAGCACGTAGTCACCTCTATGGTGATGCATTTCCAGAAGCCTGGAAAAAAAATCCAATGGATATCTGTGTGGCTGAGTCAATGAATTTTTACTAACCATGGCTAACATGTATGGAGCACTTGCCATCAGCAAGGGGTGGTGATTAGAGTTTTACCCAGATTATCTCTAAATAACAAGTAGGTAGGCTTGCTCTCTGCATGGACAGGTGAGGAAACTGGAGCTCTGAGGAGTTAAACAGCTGACCTTTCATCCCCTGGTGAGCGATAGCAGAGCCCGTGTTCACCTCGAGCAGCCAGGCCCTCATGCTTCTCCTCTCTGGGTCACCTCAAGCAGCGGAGGCTGACGGGACCCTCAATAAAGAGACGGCCTTAGTTTTGTCTGCTGGGAAACAGATCTCGTATTGAGCATTCGTGGAAGAGTGGCTCTCTCTTGAGCACTCCCCACAGGCCAGGCTACGCTCCTGCTCTTCTTACAAATTCCTTTCACTTCTGACATCAACCTCCTGATGCATACGATCCTCATTCTACACGGGAAGGAACAGGTTTGAGTCACTGAGCAACTCGTTCATTCAAGGTCGCAGAGCCTGAAAAGCATCTCTCAGTTTGGCTCTAAAGGCTCTACGTCCTGCTCTAAACGTTATTTTTCATTTGTTTCTGACACCATACCTATAAAACCCTATGAATCACGGCGATGCACAGGAAATACCTCTTACCTCAAAGCTGGTATTTCTGCGTTTCGGTCACAGCAGGCTGAGATAAGCTAAGGAAGTGCTCTTGGTAGTGGTTAATCTGCTCCAGAGTGGTCAGTAAGCAAAACCACTAAAAAAAAGCCCATCTGAAATGGACTCATTATCTCCTTTCCTTGTTGCACAACGTGCTTCCCTGGTGGCTCGGCCGTAAAGAATCCGCCTGCCAGGAAGAAGACCCGGGTTCGATCCCTGGGTCAGGAAGATCCCCTGGAGGAGGGCATGGCAACCCACTCTAGTATTCTTTCCTGGAGAAACCCCAGGACAGAGGAGCCCGGCAGGCTAAAGTCCATAGGATCGAAAAGAGTCGCACACAGCTGAAGTGACTTAGCATGCACGCAAGGGCTCTCTAGACTTGGAAACAAAGGCAAGAAGAGCGTGTTCTTTGTCTAGCATTACTTCACAGAGTGATCAGGGCACACGAGAATTCTCGGGGGGATCGTCAAGAATGCAGCGCAGAGGGTGTCCTGATCCCTGGGAGAAAGAAAGGGAAGATGATGAACCGAATCATTCACGCTGTCCGCGAGCCGCAGGCTGGTCTGAGTGGGGCTAATACTGGAAACAATTCATTTTTAGTCATTTTGGGGGTCTCTAACGTCTTACTAGTTGTTACTGATGTTTTTGATTGCTTTCGAAGCATGATAGTATTTCTTTTAGACAGATTAGCTTCCAAAAATCTCATGTGAGAGCTAGTATTATAATCCTCAATTTACAGATGAGGGAAAGGAGATTTAAAGAGATTAAATAACTTGCCCTAGTTCATGCTGCTAAGAGTTCAAAAGCCAGGCTCTAAATCGAGAGACTCTAATTCCAGAACCCTCTGCGATTAACCACAACATTTGCTGCCCTTAAATTCCACTCGTGCTGGGGACCCAGTCTTGTTTCAGGCCCTACCCACCTTTCAAGTGAGACTGTGCGTATCTGTTCTGCCTGGCATCTGTTTTCCACTGAGAAGGGAAAAGTGACTGACGCAACACTGGGAAATGGAAAAGAAGGCACATCTGATATTTTTTTTAAAAATGTGATGAAATCCACGTGAAACGTATCGTTTTAATCATGTTGACTGTTCAGTGGTATCAGGCGTATCCACATGGCTGTGTAACTATCACCCACGTCTCTCCCCATTTATTCAGCAATATCTACGTGAGCTCTAGTTGCGTCTCTGCTCTGAGCCAGGCTCTGCAACGGCCAAGCCTGGCTCACTCCACGTTCTCAAATTCTGCACCACCTCCCTTGCCCTGGAGGCTGGCAGCCCGCCCCAGTGAGTCCTGTTCTTGTGTTTGGTCCCCAAATCTCAGCAGTTTGGAGAAAAGGCAGGGTTGATGCTAGGCGTTGACGGCGTCACGGGACAGCCCCCAGCCACCATCCCTCACACGGATATGGATAAGCACGTCATCCTTCACATAGTGCTGTGGAGGCAAGACCACAAAGCTTGCATTTACGTCCTTTTCCACCACAGTTGCTGTGGGAAATCGGAGGTACTGAATATTTCTAGTGCCTGAACCCCGCAGCCTCCATCTGGAAAAGAGGCATTCTTCTTACTTTATTGTACTGACAGCATGGGCTTCCCCTGTGGCTCAGCTGGTAAAGAATCCGCCCATAATACGGAAGACCTGGGTTTGATCCCTGGGTCAGAAAGATCCCCTGGAGAAGGGAAAGGCTACCCACTCCAGTACTCTGGCCTGGAGATTTCCATGGACTGTATAGTCCATGGGGTCGCATAGAGGTGAACATGACTGAGACTTTCACTCACTCACACATTGACAGCATGATGGATAATACGTATACAGTAAAATAATTAGAAATAATGTCATAAGAAAAATAAATATTTGTGGTTCTTCTGCCACTTTTAGATGGTAAAGCATCTGCCTACAATGCAGGACACCCAGAGTCAATCCCTGGCTGGGGAAGAGCCCCTGGAGAAGGAAATGGCACTCCACTCCAGTATTCTTGCCTGGGAAATCGCGTGGACGGAGGGGCCTGGTAGCTACAGTCCTCGGGGTCACACAGAGTCGGACGTGACTGGGCAACCTCACTCTCACTTTCACCGCCACCTTCATGGAGCTCGGCTCTTGAGCTGGAGGAACTCCCCTCTGCCGACCTTTCCTGCGCTTAAGTGTAGTGCAGCCTTGAGAGATGGATACCTGTGTGTGTGCAGATGTGCACACAGGTTCACACACGCATTGTGTGTGCACGCACCTACAGACATGCTTGTGTATGTATTATGAGGAGGAGGAGGGAAGGTGGCACCAGATTGTCTCCATTAGAAATCGAGGCGAAAGTGAGGCCCCAGGGAGGCTGCAAGGACAGGGGACCGCAGTCCAGGGGGGTGTGGGGTCCTGGAGGAAGGCGGAGAGTGGGGATCTGGGCGGTGAAATTCTACACTGTGTGAGGTGAAAACCTCACTTCTGTTCTCTCTGTAAAATCAGCTTGCATTGGTCAGCAATAGTCGGATTTTCTATTTTCAAGGATGTATACATGAGGAGAATAATTGATGCCTCCAAACTGTGGTGTTGGAGAAGACTCTTCAGAGTCGCTTTGACTGCAAGGAGATCAGACCGGTCAATCTTAAAGGAAATGAGTCCTGAATATTCACTGGAAGGATTGACGCTGAAGCTGAAACTCCAGTACTTTGGCCACCTGATGTGAAGAATTGATTCATTTGAAAAGACCCTAATTCTGGGAAAGATTGAGGGCAGGAGGAGAAGGGGACGACAGAGAATGAGATGGCTGGATGGCATCCCGGACTCGATGGACATGAACTTGGGCAGACTTTGGGGGACTGTGATGGACAGGGAGGCCTGGCGTGCTGCAGTCCATGGGGTCATGAAGAGTCAGACACAAATTAGTGACTGAACAACGTACATCAGGAGTGACATGGGAAGAGATGTGGTATGAAACTCTGCTTTACTATTGGGCCCTAAAAGAACCAGGTGGCTTCATCAAGAGCATCATAAATAACTTGTATATGAGAAGCACACCTGGCCAACCATGGTTGGGGGGCGGTGTATTTAACAAAAAAAATGGTTTTGAAATTCTGTGTTTATACACAGGTCTCAAAGCTGGAAGGCATCATTCTTCTTGCCAGAACGTTTTGAGAATAGTCTTCAGACAACAAAGCGTTGAAAGCTTTTGCAGACTTGAAAACTTTTGCAAAGTAGAAACTCAGGTGGGGTGAATGGATGGAGAGAAGGACGAGTGACCGAGGACTGGAGAGCCCTGCTCTGGGAGGCGGTGCTGGCCTCGGCCAGGCAAGCCAGGCTCACTCTTCTCAAAGGAGGTCCAAGAGCAACACTGTCTCTAAAAACCTCAGAGATGTCCAAAGCCCATAGGTGTGTGGCCAAGACCTTCAGATGCCTGGCGCTGGCGACTTGGGTGGCAGAGGTGGCAGCCGCAGCTCCCGTGGGGGCCCGTGTGCAGGGAGGCAGGGGGTGTGCTGGGCTCAGTCTCTCCAGTGAGCCTGCAGGACCCTGTCGGCAGAGGACTGGGATGTCTTTTGAGCCTCCTTCCAGGTGTCGCTCCTTGTAAGTGTGTTAGACGTTAGTCGCGCAGTCATGTCTGACTCTTGGTGACCCCAGGGACTGTGACTTCTCTGTCCATGGGATTCTCCAGGCAAGGATACAGGAGTGGGTTGCCATTTCCTTCTCCAGGGGATCTTCCCAACCCAGGGATTGAACCCAGGTCTCCTGCACTGCAGATTCTTTACCAGCCACCAGGGAAGCAAGTCCTCAATCGTGAAGCCACCATGCTCCTCTGCAGAATGTGACTCCATCAGGCATCCTCATGCCGCGATTTCCTCCCCACCCCCCACCCCCACTCCCACAGAAGGACCATCAGACCTCAGGGTGTCCCACATGTAAAGGAAGTCGTGTGAGCCTCTGTCTGTGGCACGTGAACCTTTCCGTATCGGAGCCTTCATCATTCTCTCGTCTCATGCCATCAAACAGGTTGTTAGAAATCCTAGATGAGAAGTAACACTGCCACCTTTGTTGACGTTCTTAAGCGCTATTTATCTCGCAGTGAAAGTAGGGGTCCTGGACTGAGAAAGAATGGGGAGGGAAAGGGGAGAAACACAGGCTAAATGTCTTGCAGATTTTTACCAAGTGGGGTAAAGGAATCTCTTGAAGTCTTCAGTAGCAGCATATTGCTAGGGGCAATGTTCATAGAGATGTGGAAATACTTTCTGATGGACCTTCTTCTATGAGACCAACTTTCTTCATGTGCACGTTATCTGCTACTATGACTCTGGGGAGGGGTCCTGGTGAGTATCGGTTCCAGAAGAAAAGAGACTATAAGAGAGTCCTGTTGTACAGGAAGAAGGGCCAGCCTATCTTTCTGGCCAGTGGAAAGAGGAGGAGAGGGAACGTTAGAAAAGAGGTCAGCTACCCACGTCCTCATCTCCCCCATCTGCCTGCGGGGCCAAATCTGGGTGATGAAGCGAAAGCAAGGACCGCAGGCACTGGGTCGGAGGAGAGAAGCCGATCCTGCGGTTCTTGCGGTGCAAAAGGGGCTTCCCTTACAGGCTGCGTCCTTTTACTCATTTGCGCGTTTATTCGCGGCTGCGGGGTCTTCCTGTCGGTGCGTCACTTCTCCCTGGTTGCGGAGCACACAGTCCAGGCGCACAGCCTTCAGGCTCAGCTGCCCCGCGGCACGTGGGATCCTCCAAGACCAGGGATCCAACCCGTGCCCCCCTGCAGGGACAGGTAGATTCCTGACCCCCGGGGCACTAGGAAGCCCCTCTGCTTCCTTTGGAAACAACATCCACCCGGGCGCCCCAGGCTGTAGGGGACAACAGGGCTTTGCCGTCAGGCGACGGCGGGGGTAAGGTCGGCTGTGGACACCTCCAGGGACCAGATGAGACCGGCTCCTGCAGACCCAGAGCGAGGCCAGGGCCGGCCTGGGCGAGCCCCTCCCCGCAGAGGCCGCGGCCGAGGGGACCTGAGGGGACCTCTTTCAGCTGCCAGTCACCAAGGCCTGACCTCTGTGTGGGCTGGTGTGCAGCTCGAGAGAGGAAACCTACAAAAATAAACTGCGTCAACCAGCATAGACTGAGATGCTCTCCAGGGGCGAGTTTGAGTTTTCAGCCGCCCTGCCACCGCGGCTGGGGCGGACTGTGGATGAGGGTGGGCGGGGGGAGGCGAAGGTGAGCCTCAGGAAGTAAAGAGCTGCCTCTTTGCACACAAGGGGCAGAACACACATCCCTCAGCAGGGGCCCTTCCAACACCCACTCGCCGCTGGTTTCAGATCTGGGACAAAGTTCACGCCCCTCGAAGGCTCTCCCTGGCCAATTCCACCCCACCCGCGGTCGCCAGGCCCCAGCTGTGCACACAGCTCTGGGCGGTGAATGAACGCTGCCCTCCAGGGGCTCCCGAGGCTGGAAGGGAGACCGAGGCGTCCGACGCAGTCCCGAGGGGAGCAGGCCATCGGCGTCCGCAGCCCCGGAACCACAGGCTCTCCCGAGTGAGAGGCTGAGCGCGGCGTTAAGACCTGATTTGGGAGCCTGGCGTCCACGAGCAGGGCTGGAGAGGAGGAACAGTCCAGGCTGAGGAATGGTTTCCCCGGGCTCCCGGGCTGGACGGAGGAAGCCGCTGCCTCGTTCATTTTCACACGCAGGTCACGTAATTCCTGCATCTGTATTATGGTCTCATTGCTGCAGCAACAAATCACCCCACAGACTTAGCGGCTTAACACAACAGGGGGATTATTTGACCTGTCCAGAGGCCGGAAGTCCAAAGTGGATCTTACAGGCGAAGATCCAGGTGTCAGCCGGGCTGGTTCTTTCTCGAGGCCCCAGAGAGGCGCCTGTGCCCTGCCTCTGCCTGAGTCTGGAGGCTGCCCGCTCCCCCGCCGGAGGGCTCATCCCTCCTCTCTGCTTCCACAGTCCCGTCTCCTCCTTCTGCTCCCAACCTGCGTGTCTCCCTCTTAGCAGAACCCCAGTGGTTGCAATGGATAATTGCCTCATTTCACAACCCTTACTGTAACTAAACGTGTAGTCTCTTTTACCAGGTAAGGTAACATTCAGTTTCAGGACGCAGGCATCTTTGGAGGGCCACTGTTCTGCCTACAAGCGTATCATTTATGTTACCTCTCTTCTTCTAATTCAGTGTGAATAACTGAGTTAGGATCCTATTTGTGAGATTCGAAAGAGAAATTCAAATGTAGCTTAAAAATATAAACATACTAACACCAATTATGATATCCGTTAAAGTAAGGAGCCATTTAAAACTAACAGCTGTCCTTGGAGAAATAAATATAATTCAAATCCTCAATATTTAGCTTTAAATTATTCTTTCCTGCTTCTCAACATTACTTTAACAGTGCTTCTCAAACTGGGGCTACCCAGGTCCCAGCAAGTACACCTGATAACCAGAGGTGACAATAAGCTGCAGAATAAACAATATCCCAGTGCCAATTTTATTAACTGCAATAAGCCAGTTGTAACATTTTATATTAAAAATAAACATGGCTATAATACAGAGTAAGATGGACATTTTGAATAAATTTTGTAAAACATGAAACTCTAAAGAAGTAATGATCTGCTCTGAACTGTGCCTAAGGAATTTCTTCCCTGCTTTAAGGGAATATTTTGATGAAACATCTGAAAAGCATCAGAATAAATTAGAATATTTGTCAAAGTCTTCCCCCCCCCAAAAAAAAGATCAAGAAAATAGTATCTCTTGATTACATGTATTTCTGGCTATGACTGGTATAAAATATTTTTATTACAAGATTTAGAAGTCACTGTACACCAAGAACATCATAACTCACCTATATTGAGAACTCAGTGTTGACAAGTTTCTGCTTCAGCATATAACTGAAAACCAATATTTAAAAATACACACAAGTTCAATTTTTCATATTTAGAAGAGGCCCTCTGCAGTTCACCTGGAGTAGATTTAGTTTGAATTCATACCCAGTGCTGTTTAAGGTTGGCCTGTGGGCCCCCTACCCACAACAAGAAACAACAAATTAGAGAAGCCTTGTTCCAGGAAACTAAGTTAACAGACTCATGGGCTTAAACACACACACGGGCTTAAAATGTATTATTTCTGACCACCTCCTAGACACCAGACATCACCTCATATAATATGAATATCCTGGGTGTTATCCTCTCTTTACACCCAGGGTCATAGAGATTGAGAAGAGCTGGGGTTCAGAACAGACCATCAGACTCCAAAGTTTGTGATCTTTCTTTTACAGAAAACTCCGCTTAGTTCTTTAGCAAAGCAGGTAGGAGTGAGCTAGTGACTTCCCTATCTCTGCTAACAAAGAGATTTCCGCACACAACCCCCCCCCCCAACCGCCACTCACCACCACCGCAAAGTGTGGAACCTGAGTCATGTGTTAAACTTGGCTTCCCAGAGTAACTCATCAGCCAGACATCCCAGGGTCTGGGCGTGGAGCTAAATCCAAGACAGCCATGGGCGCAGGAGACTGGAGTTTCCTCTGCTCACCCTGCTCCCACCTGGAGCAGGTGTGACTCACCTTCCGAAGATTCGGATGGCTCTCACTTCTGGGAACTGCTTGGATTCCTCTTTCGAATAAAATGGATTTTTACTTGCTGCCTTTTCCAGGAGCAGATGTTGATTCGGGAGGTCTCCCCTCCCCCTCCTGCTGTTCCAGTAACCACTTCCTCTCCTTTTCCAGGATTTACCCTCATGGAGATCACACGAGCCAGTGCTCAGAAAGCTCACAAGATAACCTTCAGGGTGTTTCCTGCAGTGGAGACTCTTGATTATAAGTAAGCCAATTATGATGGCTTATTATTTGCAGTGAATTAATATGAATTTAAAAAGTATACATTTGCTCCTTCACCATTACCCGCTGCCCAGCATAAAATAAAATAATCCGAGATAGAATTCCAGATTTTATTAGAGAATGTATCTAAAATACAATATTTATTAAGTTATATTATTTGAGTGGAAATATACTCTGTATCACAACTATAACAATTTTTATAGATAATTCATTTACATCTCTATAGTTCAAAAGTCACTAAATCACAGCGTAATTAAGATACCATTGCTACAAATATATAAGAGTGTAAAGTGTTTGTTTATTATACCACCTTGGAATCACAAACATTTATCTGATTTACATTACATAGGATCAAGACTACTTTGCCTGATTTATATGACACAGTTCAATTTATCCTCGTATACAGATTTGCACTCAATCGTCCTACCTTCTTCTATTTTAAAAATAGCATTTTACTGAGCCATCCTGAGTGCTCATTACCCCACATTCTGTGAGCAAAAATCAAGGTTCTTACATTCTCTGTCACATAAAGGCTACCATCACAAGCAAAGCACCAGTCACAGCAAATCTGTCAATCATGACAACTGGTCTAGGTTTTCACATTTTAGTAGTAAGCACGTCAGGTGAGAGATGAAGGGTCTAGAAAGCCAGATGCAAAGCAGCGAGGGCCCAGTTCACCAGGGTGGACTTGTGCTAAGCTAAAGGGAGGCCCAAAGGCTCTCCCCTGGACACCGCCCCGGGGCCGCCTTATTTGGGGAAAACTCTGACTTGTCTGTTTTTCAGCGGCTGAGCCGGACGCCAGTTGGCCAACATCAGGAGTTCAGGCTCACCCTCCGCGTTGAAGTGAAGAGTACGGAATTTCAACATCTAAAAGACAAAATTAAAGATGAAAAACACCAAAAATACAAGTTTCACTAGAGCATTCAATTATCATGTTTGTGTTAAATCTTGAAATACATTTCCCAGTATTCACAGTCTCTGATGGCAAAGTTCAAAATTTGATTCTCACCCACAGATATATAATCACATATAGACTACATATATATACTTTTATACAACAAATTAATTTCTGCAGAACAAATACAAAATCTCGCTGTGATTTGAAGGAAATTTGCAATGAGCTTGTTTTTTCCTCTTTTAATTACATAATCAAATATCAAAAACCTATAAAATATTTCGGAGATGTAAAGTAATAATAACAATTCTAGATCCAAATTAAGGTTTTGTTTTCTGCCCCAGGGAAAATAAACATCAGCATGAGTACAATTAGATGAAGTGACCCCGGGTTTCAGACTCCGGGATGGACGTCTCTGACGGCTGACATCTCTGCTTCAATTTACAGAAGCATAGGATTAAATCTGCCCACGCTGGGATTTCCAGTCCTTATCACTGGGTAGTTCTGATTTCCTTTTAGTTCCCAGCAGAGCGACGTGACCCAGGCAGCCCTCCCCCAGTTCTCTCCTTCTCTGAGGCTGTTTCTGAAAGTGTCACTCCCCTTTCACTCAGCATGACTTGATCTAAGCGAAGAATGGTGGTTTGGGAAGTAAGGCAGCTGCCAGAGAATCAGTAGCCTTGAACCTGATCTCTCTGCCAAACAAAATTCCCTCGGTCACCTCCGAGGAAGTCAATTTCCGGGCCAGTCAACTCCTGTTAACACACACAACCACTGCCACCGCACTGCGCTGAGCAGCAGAAACTACCCTCTACAGGAAACGTGTGTCTGGTCTAAGCTGCTAATGCAACTCGGAGTGACTTTTAATAGATGCTTTTTATCCAAGGGATGACCCTCAACTCTGTTCAAATTCAGGATGTATTGTGATATAAATAAACCACAGTAAGCTCTCAGGTGAGTGAGCCATCGGCAGGAAATTATCACCCATAGCTATGCACCCTTGAATATAAAATCTCTTTGTTCCAGGCTTCAGATTCCTCCTAATGTACAAAAAAAAAAAAGCATGCACTGGGTGACAGACACATTTCTCAGGTAATCTTCTGTGTTATCCAACTTCAGAGTAAAAAGAAAGGATTGCCTAAGGTTACGGTTAGCAACAGCAAGTTCTTGCTGGGTGCTAACTACATCTGCTAAGCACTGTGGCTGGCGCCAGGAGCAGCAGGAGGGTTGAAGCCCAGGTCTATCTGCTTCCAAAGGTCCAGTCCTTCTGCCTGGACTAAGCGCTCCCCCAGACACGAGCAAACGGACCTGTTCACTGCTAACGGAGATGGGTTCTTTGAGCACAACCCAGGTCACGCTTTCAAGGAGAGGAGGGGTGGTCAGTGAGCCGGGGTAGGTCCAATAGTCCAAGACTTTAGGAAGGAGGCTGCTAGGATTGAAGTTAGGGAAGTCGATGCTCTTACCCTGGAACACAAGGAAAAGACACAGGTTAAACAACATCATGTGATCAGAGCTGGGGGGAGGGGGGGGGGACGCAGGAGAAGGGGAAACAGAAACGTTCAATTTGGAGAGTCAAACACCTTCCTTTTTTTTTGTTTTGTGTAAAAAAGAGATGTTCCATATTCACCAGAAAACAGAATAAAAGGAATTAACAGAAGACATTCGACAGGGAAACTTAGATTAGCAGAATTAACAGAAGACATTCGACAGGGAAACTTAGATTAGCAGATAAAAGCAAGAGAACCTATCAGTCTCGCCTGTCCATTTGCTCATCTGTCCTCTGAAACAATCCCTTATCTTTTTCATTAAGTCATTAGCTAATCTTAGCCAGTATTTAAAGTGAAACTGCTGCCACTAAAACGCTGCGATTTTAGGATGCGGGAACAGAACGTGTAGACAGTATCCTCGATGAGGAGGTGAGTGTCCTGTTGTGCTGTTTCATGGTTCGACTAGAACTGAGGAGCTGCAATGAGCTCTGGACACCGCACTTTAGAGAAACAGCATTAACAGCAAAGAGTTGTCTGAAGAGTGACAGGTCGCTGCAAAGAGACAGTTGTCAGTAAGACTAGTTAAAGGGGACAGAGATAATGAGCTTGGGCGTAGGTGAGAGGCTGAGAGAAAACGGGCTCAAGTGGAAGCAAGGTTTAGTTGGTTTTTTGGAGATGTAGTTGACGTATTATTAGTTTCAGGAATACAGTGTGAAGATTCAATATTTGAATACATTATCCAATGATCATAATAGGTCTAGTGAACATCTCTCAACATAAACAGTTACAGAATTTCCTTTCCTTGTGATAAGAACTTTTAAATCTACTCTTAGCAACTTTCAAAGTGGCAATACAATGTTGTTAACTACAGTCACTATAGCATTGATTTTGATTTACTTATAAGTCAATCCCCAAACATCTTTATTTTATAACTGGAAATTTGTACCTTTTGACCCCTTTCATGCATTTTTGGCCCCCCACTCCCACTTCTGGCAACCACCATCGATTCCCTGTGTTTGTGAGCCGGTTTTGTGTTTGTTTTCTTTGCTTATTTGTTTATATTCCACCAGTTCACCTGGTATTTGTTTTTCTTTATCCGACTTATCTCACTTAGCCTGATACTCTCAAGGCCCATCCGTGTCGTCACATGACTTCATTCTCCTGCACAGCTGAGTCCATTTTATCTGTCTGTCTAAATCTTGAGCTTAGTCACTTCAGTCCTTTCCAACTCTTCTGCAAGCCCATGGACTGTAGCCCACCAGGCTCCTCTGTCTATGGGATTGATTCTCCAGGCAAGAATGCTGGAGTGGGTTGCCATGCCCTCCTCCAGGGCATCATCCTGGCTCAGGGGTCAAACCCACGTCTCCTGCTCTGGCAGGCGGACTCTTCAGCCCCTGAGCCCCTCGGGAAGCCCCGTCTATCTCTATCTACCTACCACTTTCCTTATCCATGCACTTGTTACTGGGCACTTAGGCTCTTTCTGTCTTGGCTATTGTAAATAAAGCCACAGTGAACACGGCGGGGGGTGCATATATCCTTCTGAATCAGTGTTGTAGGATCAGGTTTATTCTATACGAATCAAGGGAGTCAAGCTCAGGGTGACAGGTAAGCCTTTCAGAAGACAGATGCTGCTTTGAGGATGAGTTTGATAAAGCCAGGTCGCTGCTGCTGAAAGAAGTATTTATAAGCAGATGCCCCATGACCTCAGCACGGCTGTGCTGTGCAGTGATGTAAACACGAATTCAAAGAGGCCACAAAGCAGGACCTTACTCACCGTGTTCTCCATTGGATTTCCTAGACCAACAAAGTGACTAGCGTATAGTAAGTACTCAAGAAATATCTGCCCTATGAAGAGTGAATAACTAGATCAGGCGGTTCAGCCTCCTTGCCATCACGGTTTTCTCTGATTCTTACATGTGGATGTTCAAATGAAGCAAGATGAAATGAACACAAGTCCGAAAAGTACACAAGCATTAGGATCAACTTTGGGGTAAAGATTAAGTTACATAAACCCATGAGCAACATGTGACCTTTATTAAGGGCTCATCTAAGCACCACCCATCAAACCGAGACTATTCAGCTTGAGCAGAAGAATTTTAAAAAATAACTTGGGTATAGAAGATAGGTACCCTATGCAGGTGTCAAAAAAAATCGAGCTGTACCTTTGTTTTAATAGAATCCAGCACGTCAAGGACTTTCTGGAGAGCTGGGTTAGCATCACCAACCTACAGAAAGACACAAAGGACAAGACAGCATATACAGTCGCCACTACACCGTTTTTTGATTAGGGCAGCTCTAAGGTGTAACTTCTCCAAATGGTGAAGCAAAAGCCACCATTAGCTACATGCCACCCATCAGTGTTAGTCTGATTCCCCTATTTTCACTGACAACCTGCTTCTGGCCCTGCGGTTCACCTGAAATTGCCCTCTCAGATGTCACCAGTGACCTCCAACTGCCAAAGTCAACAGCACTGTTCAAATGCTTGCGTTAAGCTTCATGCAGAATTTTGCACTACTGTCTTCCCTCCTTTGCAAAATCCCCCCTTTTGACCTTTCCTTCTGTCCTCCAGGCTCCCAAATCTCCTTTGACGCCTGTATTCCCCGTTGATCATTTAATCAGGGTCTTTCCTCCCAGTCTTCAGTTTCTCAGGGCTGCTCGCTGAGTAGTGTTACCCCTTCTCATCAGGGTTTCCTTGCATGATCTCACAGACACTCGTAGTAGCTCAGCTAGTAAAGAATCCGCCTGCAATGCAGGAGATCCCGGTGCAATTCCTGGGTCAGGACGATCCTCTGGAGCAGGGATAGGCTACCCACTCCAGTGTTCTTGGGTTTCCCTCAGCTGGTAAAGAATCTGCCAGCAAAGTGGGAGACCTGGGTTTGATCCCTGGGTTGGGAAGATCCCCTGGAGAAGGGAAAGGTACCCACTCCAGCATTCTGGCCTGGACAATTCCATGCACTGCAGTCAATGGGGTCACGAAGAGTGGGACACGACTGAGCCACTTTTGCGTCACTTGTCACTTGTGTGTGCAGCTGTCTCCTTGACACAGGACTTCTAGAGCCACGAAGCTGCAGCCCAGACCCTCCTCCACTGGGTTTACAACTATCCACGGGGCAGCTCAGTCGGGACGTCCCACTCCTGCTGCCTGGGTTCTGCCACATGGAGTCACCGTCCTTCACTCCCCCAAAACCTGGTTTTCATTTAGCATCCTCTATCATGGAATAGTACTACCTAGCTTAAGGCTGAATAAGAAAAAAAAAAGTACTAGTATTTATCCCAAGAATTACTTTTTCTCATTTCGTATTTCATGTGTAAACATCCTTCACATTTACATCCAAACAGTACCTAAGAAATGCCTCTGGAATTCTCTTTTTGTCTCTGTTTCCACTGCGGTTGGCAGATACGCAGGAAAATAAGCCCCTAAGTACTTTAGAGCCAAAGGCATTTCCTAGGCTTTTTGTAGAATGTCCTATTTGTCAGGCATGTTCTGTCCAGTTCATCTTTTTTGGAAACAGGCGGGGGAGGGGTGGAAAGACTTGGGCCATCAACTAACCTTCAAAAAAGCACCCACAACAGCCAGTCCATCAGGCTGTTTCGCTGCTGTTCCAAAGTCCCCGTACTTGGTGTTCCAGTGAACCAGGTGCAGCTGAAGCAGAAGCACAGACAGTGAACGATTAAACGTGGTAAAAGCCTCCACAGTCCTCTTCATAGCTAGAGCTCACAAAAGAACGTGAAAATGTGGATAATTACAAATCTAAACTGGTATTTTAATTCTGCTTGTCCACGACTTGGCATAATAGCAAGTGATCCCTTCAACAACTCTAAGACAAAGCGTTCCATACCTTTGAGGAAAGTTTATTTCTAGATTTTACATTAAAACACGATCCTCCAAGTTGAATTCACTTTTATGCAAATGGTGTTCTTAGGAGGTGTTAGAGAAAGCTTTGCGGCATTAGCAGTAACATCACAAATAAAGGTTATAAGAAGCAAATATGAAGAGCCTTTGTAAAGAGAATGGTTTGAGCTAAATTAACAAATTAAGCTTTTGAAATAAGAAAAAAAAGTGTCCCTCACCTCTGCAGCATATTTCTTCCTATCCACGGTATGCTCAGAACCCTGGTCATCAGATGAACCCCAGTGAAAGTGAAACTGAACCAGTCTGTAAGTGCCAGTGAGAGGTCCGCCTTTCAGCACTAAAAGGAAAGAATATATGTGTAATACTTATGTGGGCTTCCAGGTGGCGCTAGGGATAAGGAACCCGAGTGCCAATGCAGGAGACAGAAGAGACGCGGTGTTTTTGCCCGGAGAATCCCATGGACAGAGGAGCCTGGTGGNTCCATGATCCATCGGATGTTGGCAATTTGATCTCTGGTTCCTCTGCCTTTTCTAAAACCAGCCTGAACATCAGGAAGTTCACGGTTCACGTATTGCTGAAGCCTGGCTTGGAGAATTTTGAGCATTACTTTACTAGCCTGTGAGATGAGTGCAATTGTGCAGTAGTTTGGGCATTCTTTGGCATTGCCTTTCTTTGGGATTGGAATTGAAACTGACCTTTTCCAGTCCTGCAGCCACTGCTGAGTTTATATATCATTAAAAAATACATGTTTATAAAGTTTATAAAGACTTAGAATTAGGCAAGAGTAAGATGAGCTTTTATTATATAAGGCTAATACTAAAAAAAAAAAAAATGCCTGAGTGTTTAATGATTAAACATTTTCAGGATGAATCTACTATTACCAGATATCTGTTTAAGCTTCTGTTAAAATAAACTATGTTACTATGTAGCTAAGAAGTTCACTGTAAACAGTGTATACCCAGTCGCTCAGTCATGTCCAACTCTTTGCGACCCCATGGAATGTAGCCCACCAGGCTTCCCTGTCGATGGGATTCTCCAGGCAAGAATACTGGAATGGATGGTCATTTCCTTCTCCAGGGGCTCTTCCCAATCCAGGGATCTAACCGGTGTCTCTTGGGTCTCCTGCCTTGGCAGGTGGATTCTTTACCACGAGCACCACCTGGGAAGCCCCTACTATAGTTAGGAAAGGTGTTAGTGTGTTAGTCACTCAGTCATGTCTGACTTTTTCTGACCCCATGAACTGTAGCCCGCCAGGTTCCTCTGTCCATGAGATTCTCCAGACAAGAATGCTGGAGTGGGTTGTCACCTCCTTCTCCAAGGGAAGGAACGTCATTTCCAACTCCACACAGTCTATGGGGTTGCAAAGAACAGACACGACTGAGCAACACACACACACACACACTCATAAAGGCAGCGTGCGTCCTTCTACTTGAGAAACAGGAAAGTTGCGATTCAAGACAGGGAACTCACACAGTATTCTGGGTCTACTTCCTCGTTTACTTAATTTGATTGCTCCATGCCATTTGCTAAACTACTGCAGTTTAAAAACTCGTTTTTCTAATTAAAAAAATAGTTTTAAAGAATAGCAGAAATTGCTGACTGCATTTTTTCCCCTCTGGAAAAATCCAGCCATTTGTGTGTGTAGTCCATCATCTGTTGTAGCACAGAAATGTGTTCCACAAGCGATGGAGATAATGAATGGGGTTTTCTGCTCCAAGACCCAATGTCCTGTTCAAGATGCCTCCAAACTTCATTTACATCCAAACCGCAAAATCAAAAGCCTGAGAAGATTTTAACTTTCATGATCTTCCATCAGTTATACCTACTATATATAAGACACAACAGAAGCACTAAATGTAAGATTATCATCTGTCCTCTTACATATATTACTTATGTAAACTGTTACTTGTGAAAGATTCGTTTCAGTAATATTGAAATAAATTAGCTACTAATACAAATAAAAAACTGTAAATGTAACATCCACATTTTTTTCCTTCTTGATCGCTTTAATATTACTTAATATAAGATGTGAGGGCTTCTCTGGTGGCTCAGCTGGTAAAGAATCTGCCTGCAGTGCGGGAGACACAGGTTCAATCCCTGGGTTGGGAAGATCCCTGGAGAAGGAAATGGCAACCCATTCCATTATTCTTCCCTGGAGAATCCCATGCACAGGGGAGCCTGGAGGGCTACCATCCACGGGGTCACAAAGAGTCAGGCATGACTGAGTTACTAACATGCATACACATGGTATAAGATGCATCCAAATAAACTACAGACCTTAGAGAATGTCAATAATCTCTCCTAAATCCAAAATATAAATAAACTATCCCCAACTGGAGAAGGCAATGGCACCCCACTCCAGTACTCTTGCCTGGAAAATCCCATGGATGGAGGAGCCTGGTGGGCTGCAGTCCATGGGGTCGCTAAGTCAGACATGACTGAGTGACTTCACTTTCACCTTTCACTTTCATGCATTGGAGAAGGAAGTGGCAACCCACTCCAGTGTTCTTGCCTGGAGAATCCCAGGGACGGGGGAGCCTGGTGGGCTGCTGTCTATGGGGTCGCACAGAGTCGGACATGACTGAAGCGACTTAGCAACAGCAATAGCCCTTAGTTTAAAATTTAAGGGATTCCTTTTAAGGAAGTAAATAGTCTATTAAAAAACATATTTCTAGCAGGTGAATAATCATTTCTATCAAGAATCTGAAATTTAATCTATTTTGGGGTTTTGGCAGTGGTCAGCCATTCTAGGGCTACCTACTAAGGTTAAAAAAGCAAGCGTCAGTAGAGACAAATCTGAGGGAACGATGCCCATGTTCCATTTCTTTTTCAGCAGTGAGATGTTTAGCTGTTACTTTCACTAACATAACCACAATGAAGACAGAGGGAACAGCAGTTTTTAGTTTCAGGTTTATGGCAATTATTTGACAGCTTTTTTTTTTTTTTTAAAGTAACCCTTTGACATGAACAGGATTAAATATGGGGTCTAGAATGCTTTAGTCTATCTTACAGAAGCTTAGAGTTCTGCTCACAACTGTCCATGGGTTGGCCCAATAATTTGAGCTCTGGTTTTCAATATTTGCCTCTAACTTTGCAATTGGAGAAGGCAATGGCACCCCACTCCAGTACTCTTGCCTGGAAAATCCCATGGATGGAGGAGCATGGTGGGCTGCAGTCCACGGGGTCGCTAAGAGTCGGACACGACTGAGCCACTTTACTTTTACTTTTCACTTTCATGTACTGGAGAAGGAAATGGCAACCCACTCCAGTGTTCTTGCCTGGAGAATCCCAGGGACGGGGGAGCCTGGTGGGCTGCCGTCTATGGGGTCGCACAGAGTCGGACACGACTGAAGCGACTTAGCAGTAGCAGCAACTTTGCAATACAGCAAGAAAGTTTAAAACTCATTAGTAAAAGTTAATAAGTTAGCAGGAGTTAATAATTTGACTACTATTCTTTTCCTCCCAGATAAAGAATGTAATAAAGGATCTCAAACAGGGAGAGTTATTTTTTAATAATTTTTAAAACCCTGGATTAACATTTTTTCATTAATTTCAGGCGGTTTCTTTTTAAAGGCACTTAGGAGGTTGAGGAGAGCTTTAACCCAAGTTCCCGGTTAAAGCCTATTAACTCCATATTTTAAAAGAATTCTCGCAAGCTTAAACATAACAATAAATTCTACCAGTTCAATTCATTATACCCAAGTATTTAAGTTTGGGTATAAGAACATTTAGGATCTATCCGAAAATCTGAGCCTATGAAAAGTTCCTGAAGATTGATATCTCACTGGGTTGCGGGGGAGGGGAGTAAATCAACTGAAGCATTTAAATATAGAAAATAAAGAGTATCTTAAAATATTAACACAGTGAAAATAATTCCTATTAGAAAGAGATGATAAACTACAGATTTTAAAAAACTGAATGACCAAAATGAAAAATTATTTTTAGATTTAGAACAGAAAAGTGTATCAGTTTTTAAAAGTATGGCATGGGTATGAACACACTAAACATTACCTATGACTGTCACTTAAAGATTCTTATTCAATTTCCATTTTTAAGTGGTTGCCATTTAGTCTCATTCCAGCAAACTAGGAAGGAGACGACTAGCAAGTAACCTAAACTCTTGAGCATTCCGTTTCTTCATGTTTATTTTAAGTGGGTTTGACTAGAGTATCTCCACCGTGTGTTCCAACTTGAGAGTCTAGGATCTTAAAAAAAAAAAAAAAGTCCAAAGGGTGTTTCTCTGCATGCTATCTTTGGTTTTATTTTTTCTATCCTGTAGATGTGTTTTCCCTTAACATCAACATTTAATATATTCATATGCTAGAGAAAAATGCTTCCTTGTTTAATCAAAACACCTGCAAATGCTGAAGAGGTATCAGGCAAAATCACAAAGGATTCTTTCACCAGTGAAGGAGAACAAGCCTCTCTGGCACTCATGCCTCTTGTTTTCACTGTGCCTCCCGCCTGGCTCTCTCAAGTCCTCCTTCTTTCCTGCTTCCTTTTGCTGGGAGTCTCCTCCAAGACGCTGAAATCCTTCAAGCCTCATCCTTTAGGCTCAACCCTTATTCACCCTGAAAAGTCGTTTCTGACTTGCTCGGGCCAACTCCAAACCTGCTTTCCGTGTTTCCTTGGAACACCTCCTCGTTGCGCCCGCCAAAGTGACTGCCAGTACCTACTGCTCTTGTCTTCCTACTTGAGGCATCCCCAGCAGCGGCTCAGCAGAGGCGAGCGAGGGACCACAGCTCCATCCTGACCTCCAGGTGCCTGGCTTGCCTTACATAACGGTGGTGCTAGTGAGATTTTTCTTTTCTTTTATAAAAACTAAGTGAATAATACATCTGTCTCTAAAGAAGTGGACTTGAGCCTGTGTCCGAACCACTTGGTTTTCATCTGTTTCACAATCAAACCCAGCCAGTTGCTTTAGTAATGTGTGTGTTATTCACCAGGAGGAGTAGTTAGAAAAAGGCAGCTAGCTCTCATCAGTTACTGCTCATGTAGAAATCCATCAGAACTGGACATATTCATGGTAAAACATATTACTATATAATAATGTCATATATAAAATGAGTCCATATTTTAACATAATAACTGGCATGTTTGGAAAAATATGGAAGTGTTACAAGATTTTAAAATATCATCAAGTGGTAAGAAGTAATTTTAAAGCAATTTAAAACCCAGTCCATTCTGAAGGAGATCAGCCCTGGGATTTCTTTGGAAGGAATAATAATGCTAAAGCTGAAACTCCAGTACTTTGGCCACCTCATGGGAAGAGTTGACTCATTGGAAAAGACTCTGATGCTGGGAGGGATTGGGGGCAGGAGGAGAAGGGGACGACAGAGGATGAGATGGCTGGATGGCATCACTGACTCGACGGACGTGAGTCTGAGTGAACTCTGGGAGTTGGTGATGGACAGGGAGGCCTGGCGTGCTGCGGTTTATGGTGTCGCAAAGAGTCGGACACGACTGAGCGACTGAACTGAATTGAAAAACTTTACTTTCTTTCTCTTTAATAAATCCTATTCACTAGCTACCATGAAGGAAAAAGAACAAAAGTTTTCATCAGGGGTGCAATAGGGACAGCACTTGCCTAATAAAGGCAGCCAAGTGGTATGAAGAGCCGACCAGAGCAATGGCCATTTAGAGGAATCTTAGGTGCCAGGCACCGGGCTTTACATATCTGTCCCATTTAATCCCTCTGCTGTAATAGATACTCCAATTTTACAGTTAAGAAAACAAAAATGTAGAGAGGTTAAGTTACTATCATTCCCAGGAGAGGAGGAAGGAAGAAGAGTTTTTCCAGAACTGTACTGAATACATCGGATAGCTGCCGAAAAAGGCCAGGCAACCCGACTATAATGATTCCAGTCACATTCATATGCCAGTGCTGTAGGCCATTACGCGAACGTTTTGACAGCATGCCTGAACGGTGGGTCTGTCTTTTCTCCTTCTGTGTGATGCTCCACACGCCCCCAGGCCCACACCACCACCACACATAACGCGTTTACAGCACCGTTCTCTCAGGGCCCTTCAGAGGAAAGCACTCGGGAAAACAGGGCACTGGCCAGGAAATCGACCAGTGGGCAAAGAAGGCTGCTGCTGTGTCTGAAGGGGGTTGCTCTCCTACTTCTAAGCAAGAAAAAAAATAATAAAAAGCAGCAGCAGTCAAAGAGAGTTCTGTAAACAGCACTACTACAAGTAAATTACAGTAACTGGTTTTGTCAGCAAGGGACCAGGTATGTCCACCAAGTCTAAAACATCTTCATTTATGGAATGAACTTCTGGGTGGATACCGAGATACACAGCCACCTTTATCACACTGGCCCGAGGCTGAGAAAATATTCACAAACACGGTGCTTCCGAGAATTTCCAGATTTTAAAGGAGCAGGCTTTCATCGCCCTTCTGCATGCTACCTTGAAGACCAATCCTAAAAAGTTCAGTGCTTGCAAGTCTCCTCACTGCTGATCTCTGTCGCCAAGGGGCCCTGCCCTTTTTCGACTTTTCTCAGGCATAGCACAGTTATTCAATGCCCTACATAGAAACCGGGAATCGGACAGGGAGAAATAGCCCCTGCCACTTCAAAGAAATTAGCCTGCTTCCCAGAGGCTGAAATCCAACGAAGATGATCAGAGAGTAGTGTTAGGGGGTGTGTG
>SJYA01001937.1:67522-115181 GCA_006410615.1 Neotragus moschatus | reverse complement strand
TACCAACTATATCTTACAAATAAAAGATATGAAAATTTGGCAGCAAGTATTGGCTCAACAAATGAAACCTTTAATCAGTCCTGTTCTAATGATTTTGACTCCTCGCAAGCTCCTACATTCCTAGGATGTTTTAAGCTTCCTGTGCTTCCGCAGTCTGGAGGCCTCAAGCAATCACATGCGCAGCTGTAAGAGTCCTGCAGGCAGGCTAGAAAGCCATCAGAGGGGTTTTTGGATTGAAACACTCTATCAAAGGCAGAAGACTAAATTAGCCTTTAGTTGACTTTTTCCAGAGAATGCCAGAAGAGTGGAAAAGCAGGCAGATTCTTAGTTTTGGGGGGTACATGCCCAGGAAATGCCAGGGAGAAAAACCCTGAGATTTGACTCGTCCTTGCCCATCAAAATCTCCTGCCACGTGACCTTGTCACGGGTGGGATTCCTCATGCTGGCTCCCGGCAGGCACCATGGCTAGTTATGAAGACCTCCTGAAGGCCGTGGCGTTTCAGAACCCTCTAAAGAAAGATCAGGGAAGGACACTCCAGGCAGAGGGAAAGTAAGTATAAAGGCCCTGATCAAGGACATTTCCAGCGCAGAGACGCTTGTGACGAGAGCATCGTGACTGAGGAAGAGAAGACAAGGCGGGGAGTCAGGGGCAGGCAGGGACAGCCGTCTGCGGAGTGTTAGCAGCCCGCTCCCCAGGGGAGACTTTATGAGATGGCGCAGGGAAGCTGCCGGGAGGCTGGACGCAAGGGAGAGGTGCAGACCGCAGTGACGTGATGCTCCTCAGAACCGGCGGGAGTCCCGGCATCATCTCATTTGGTTATTTTCTATGGATGAGGAAACTGGTAGAGGTTCCCAGAACACACTGACGGATCCCTCACTATCCCTCACTTCTTTGCCTTGGACCATCTGACAGGGACTTTTCACAAAAAGACTTAAGCTCCTTTTCCTGACCCATAATTGACCCATTTTAATCCTGGCTCTGGCCTTCCCCTTGGCCTCTGGGTCTCTTGACATTCCTCGGCAAGGGGATAGGAGTGGCAGCCTAGAGCCCGGGTCTCCTGAATTTGGATTGAGTTTTCCGAATTCAAACTCAGGTTCTACTCAAAGGCTGTGAAAGTGAAAGTTGCTCAGTCGTGTCCGACTCTTTGCAACCCCATGGACTATACAGTCCATGGAATTCTCCAGGCCAGAACACTGGAGTGGGTAGCCTTTCGCTTCTCCAGGGGATCTTCCCAACCCAGGGATCAAACCCAGGTCTCCCAAATTACAGGCAAATTCTTTACCAGCTGAGCCACCAGGGAAGCCCAAGACTACTGCCGTGGGTGGCTTATCCATTCTCCAGGGGATCTTCCCAACCCAGGAATCAAACCAGGGTCTCCTGCATTTCAGGCGATTCTTTACCAACTGAGCTACCAGGGAAGCCCTCAAACACTGCTGCTGCTGCTGCTGCTGCAAGTCACTTCAGTCCTGTTGGACTCTGTGCGACCCTATAGACGGCAGCGCTCAAACGTAAATCCAAACTTTGCCCTCCACTCCGCCTTGGGTGATTTGCTTGTTCCACCTCCTCAAGTCTGTTTCTACATCCAGAAGGTAACAAGACTACCTAGGGCTGTGGGAGTGTTAGAGGAGCTAGTTTGTGTGATGTAGGCACGTGAGCTAGCACAACGCCCGCCCGGTGTGGTTAGCTGCTCCGTTAAGACTGTCCTCAGTGCAGCAGAGAGGTGTAGACCTGTGCAGTGGGAATGAACGTCATGAGAAAAGGAACCTGAGTTCAGATTCCAGCTCCGTCACTCACGGGCTGCATCACCATCATCCTGCGTGAGCTTTGGGATCCTTCTGAATGCTACTTATTTTATTTGTAAATTAGTGAGAAATTCTGCTTCTCATTATGATACGGATAATATGCAGCATAATATGGTTCTGGAACATTTTCTTTATTGAATAAATGGTTTAATTGTTGTTACAGGACTTCCTACTGTAAAATCATGAACCGGTTTTTCTGTTTCTCTAACTTGGATGAAAAAGCTCACATTTACCTAAGGAGTATTTTCGGAGTTCCTTCTCTTACAGAGAAAAAAAAACATTTTTGGAAATCTGATAATGCTGCAAGCACGATTCTGAGGGTTTTACATAGTCCTGAGGCACCGATGTAGCTCAGTCGGCCACAGGTTGTCCCAGAACAGAGTCTGGGTACTTAGCTATCAGCTGGGCGGCCTCACGGTGTCACAGTAGCAATGTGTTCAGATTATGCCTGAAGTGCTGCTCTGGAAAGGGCTTCCCCAGTGGCTCAGTGGTCAAGAATCTGCCTGCAGTGCAGGAGCTGCATGATCTGAGGGCTCGATCCCTGGGTCTGGAAGATCTAAAGGAGCCCATCGCAACCCACTCCAGGATTCTTGCCTGGAGAACCCCAAGGACAGAGGAGCCTGGGAGCTGCAGTCCATAGGGTCGCGAGGCGTCAGACACAACTGACGTGACAGCACACACACATTACTCTGTAAAACAGTTATGTCGACATATTGGTCATTTTTAGGGTTTTCTGCCGAAGCCCCTCTAATCACTGAAGTGGCAGGAGATAGCAACCAGTATACATCTAAGAGGGCTTGCCTTGTGGCTCAGCTGGTAAAGAATCTGCCTGCCGTGCGGGAGACGTGGGTTCCATCCCTGGGTGGGGAAGATCCCCTGGAGGAGGGCATGGCAACCCACTCCAGTACTCTTGCCTGGAGAATCCCATGGACAGAGGAGCCTGGCGGGCTACAGTCCATGCAGTTGCAAAGAGTCAGACACGACAGAGTGACTAAGCACAGCACCACATACATCTAATCAACAGATGAGCTCAGCTTCCCTTAGTAAACTGCTCTTCAGAGTTTGAAAGAGTTGGTTCCTAAATGTGTCTTTTTCTTTCATGATAACCTAGTAACATCTCAACTTCTCCTTATAACTAAGTCTATTTAGCTTTTAAAAGTCGTCGGTAAATTCAAATATTGTTCCAGTCAACCAGAACTGGAGTGGAAGTATGAGGTGGGATAATTACGCTGGAAATGCAAATTACACATTTACAATGTTTGATATTCCATGGTGTCTGCCACACGGGATATCGCGAAGTACTCAGTAAAAGTCTGCCTCTCCTTAGAGCTTTGGTTCGGGGCAAGATGATCGCCAGTGTCTGCAGCCATCTTGGCAGTCAGCCCTGGTGAGGGCCAGTGTGCTACGGGCCTCCAGGAATGCTGTGAAACACCCTGTAATTCACAGAGCAGCTCCCTGTAACAAAAATGACTCAGTCCCAAACGTTAATAGTACCCTGATCATGAAATCCTGCCTTAAGAGTATCCATAAGGTGATGCTTTTGTAAAAATTATGTATGGGTCCAGCAAGACAAGAGCCCTGGGACAGTTCTTTGCCCACCATATGCCTTCACTCATTTTTGTTGGTTGGATGGGATAGAAAATGTAGCATCTCACCACTGTACCTCCCAGTGATCGTTTGTTCACTTTGCTTCAGCGCATCTCCAGTAACGGCTCTCCTATCCGAACCGTGATGGTTGGCGTATGTTAGTAGTACCTTCATCACGTGGCTCAACTTCTCATTTGCTTGTAAATCACCAGGTTGTACGGGGAATTTTTGACTTCCTTTTAGAAACAAGAACAATTTAATTTTTCCATACAAAGGGAATTATAGGCATGACAAGTAATCTTTTCCCCCTTGCCAAGGGCAAGAGTCAGGATTCACGGTTATCACAGAGCAAAACAGTCTTTCCCACCCCAGACGTTACACTTGAATGTATGCTTTTAATGACTTTGTTGTTGCTGTGTTAGGCTGTTGTTTAGGGTGCTCTCAAGTGTCTCCATGTAATTTTTCTGCCAATGGGAACCTGGCTTTTCCCCCCTCCTAAAAGCAGGAGTAAGTCACTGTATATGCTTCTGGGGCCTCACTCATGCCAGAATAGCCCATGGAAGCCTTGCGGTTGTTCAGTCGTGCCCTGATTCTTTGTGACTCCGTGGCCTGCAGCACGCCAGGCCTCCCTGGAAGGCCTTGATCCAGGTCAATCTGGTTTTCTGAAAACTGTCCTAAATGTATACAGATGGGAAAAGGGCATTTTTATTACCCTAGGAAATATATAGATAGGCCACAGGATCCAGAAATGGTTGCATTTTATAACCCCATAGTTTGTTAATTTTTTACTTATCCGGGTTAACTCTAAAGAGAAATCAAGTCTATTTTATGCGAGGAAAGATATCTTGACAGTTTTGGACTGCTCAGTGAGGGTTTGGGGATAGGAGACAAGCAGTCTATGAGCTGAAAAAGCTGCCCCTGGCGTTGAATCCCCACGGCACTTTCTCATGTCACTCACGTGAGTTTGCTTCACCACTTCGCCGGAACTGTCTGTCCTACAGGCCGCGGCGTCCTCAGCCACCCTGTGCAAACCGCCTCTGTTGCTCTCAGCACTTCCCCGTCCCTGGGTCTGTCCTTCCCGTTCTCTTCCTGCCCCTCTTCCTTTCCGTTCTCCTCCTGCCCCTCTTCCTCTCCCTTCTCCTTTCTCTCAGTTTCTCTTCCACGTGAGCAGGGAACGTAACATACCCTTGGATGAATAAATTTCTGCACGTTAATATTCTAAGGGAAAAAGGAACGGTGTAGCCGACGGACTCTGATGTGACGGGGTGCCTTTTTCTTTCCTCTCTTCCTTGTTTTTCCCTTTGTCGTCTCTGATGATGCTGAAAGAGTTTATCGGAGAAGGCAATGCACCCCACTCCAGTACTCTCGCCTGGAAAATCCCATGGACGGAGGCGCCTTGTGGGCTGCAGTTCATGGGGTCGCGAAGAGTCGGACACGACTGAGCGACTTCACTTTCACTTTTCACCTTCATGCAGTGGAGAAGGACATAGCAACCCACTCCAGTGTTCTTGCCTGGAGAATCCCAGGGGCGCAGAGCCTGGTGGGCTGCCGTCTGTGGGGTCGCACAGAGTCGGACACGACTGAAGCGACTTAGCAGCAGCAGCAGCAAAAGACTTTATTACCAAGTCAAAAAAAAAAAAAAAAAACCCAAGGTCAAAACTGGTCGGTCGGAACCGCACGCTACCCTGCTCACAAGCCACAGCAGGGCCTGCTTGCGCTGTCTTTCTAACGCCTGTGATGGCCGTCCCTTCTGCTTTCAGCAACTCCGCACTTGGGGAGACCGTGAACACAGCAGGTACCCGGTGAGGTGCGGAATCACAGAACAGACAGAGCCGGCGGGCTGGCAGGAGGCTGCCTGAGCTGGCCCTGCGCGTGCGAGGCTCCCACCCAGGCGCTTCGCGTGCAGGGCACACACGGAGGCGTGCACGTCAGGGCCGGCTCCAGAGCCGGGAAAAAAGACTGCTTCTCTTCACAGTGATTTTTGGCCCCCTGACAATGTCCACTTTGTATTTTATAGCATATGCAGTAGTATAATGCTGCGAGCTTAAAATTTATTTTTAGAAATTCTGTATCGGTGGTTCCTGTTCTAAAACTGGGCCCCTGTGGCTGCGTCAGCCACGGAGAGTCTGGGTCGCTGTTGGCGCGGAGGCCCAGGTGCCCAGGCCCGGGCTGTGCAGGTTGCCTTTGCCCTTGACTCTCCTATCTCCCCCTCTCTCTCCAGTGACGCTGATATCACTGTTGACGGCGTATTTCGTGCCCCGTGTGCTGGGCACCTTGGCCATGCCCGATAAGGCCTTCCCCTCAGCAGCACCGCCACGTTTGGCACAGCTTCTCTCGAGCAGTGTCTGAAGCTTTCCTTCTGTTTCCCATTTCTTTCCTCCTCTGTGATGCTTCCAGGTGGCTCCTCAACTCCCTCTGTATCTCTCATTCTCCACACCTAACTGCTTTCGGAAAGCATGAAATCCTTTAAAGAAAAAGGCTGTCTAGTTGCACATCAAAGGACGTCCCTGGTGGTGGTCTAGTGGTTGGGACTTCGTCTTCCAGTGTTGCAGGGTGGGGTGGGGAGGTGGGTATGGGTTTGATCCCTGGCTGAGGAGCTGGGATCCCATGTGCTTTGCAGCCAAAAAGTCAAAGCATTAACAGAGGCAATGCTGTAACAGATTCAACAGAGACTTTAGAAAACAATACATATTAAATTTAAAAAAAGTCTCTAAAAAAATAAAATTATACATCAAATATTGAATGCTTTTGCCCAGCCAAAACCACTCCATTCGTAACAAGCTCAAACTTTCTTCTTTGCTCCTTATGGTTATTTCATAATTCCTCTGAAACTCCCCAGCCCCCCTGGGGCCTAATCAATGTTTCATATCAATTAAGCTACTAAGGGCAAGAGGCTTAGAACACCTCACAATCTTGACAACAGGCTTTCTGTTAGAGAAAACAAACTGAAAGAAATAAATCAGACCTCTGATGAAATATCACTAAAATACTTCAAGTAAAAAAAAATAATAATAATAAAAAATAAAAAAACAATTATACAGGCAACCAGAGATTTACTCTTCAAGTTACAAATTCAGCTGCCTGGTACCATTTCTTCTTTCCCTCCCCATCCATCAAGATATAACTTGTTTGATTTCTGGTAAATTTACTGTCTGGGTAAACGTATGTTTCCTGCCCCTCCCTCCAAATACTCCACTATACTGTAAAGTAAGCTCCAAGTAGTAACTACAAGTGCATGAGGACGTATCGGGTATATTTGTCTGTGTTGTTTATGGAGGGCAGGACATTTACCAATTCGCTTGGGGTGGGGCAGAATGTGTCAGTTGAAAATCTCTATTGAATTTTCAGAACTGTCACACTTGGGTCATTGCTGGCCACACCACAAGCATTTGAGTTAAAGAATTATCTTTATAATGTGTGTGGAATTGCAATGGGCACAAAGGTGAAGGAAAAGGAGAACTAAAAATTGCAAATAAGAAAATAAAGGCAAATTTATAGAAGTTCAAGCCCTAGTATAAACAGTGCCAATTCGTATCGCTAGAGTCCAGAGTCACAGGCTCCCTGCCAGCTACCTTCAAACTGCATATGAGAAGCATGAGTGCTAAGAGATAAATGTTCTGGTGGAGAGTCTCCTTTTATATCTCTCTTTCATATTATAAAATATGTCTCTTCTCTACCTAGTGGAATTTGCAAGATGATGAGGTTTGGGTGTCTATAAAACAGCTATCTCTGCCCACTCTCCATTCTCTGTGCAGACACACCCGGGTGGCAGCAGAAACCGCTCTTTCGTCCAGACCCCTCGGGATGTCACTCCCTGTCTCTCCATGGATAAGCACAGAGCACCCACCAGCTCGTGGACTTAGTCCAGCATGCACTGTTTTTGGATCCCCGCTGCCTCCTCCATCTGTCCATCTGTCCATTTGCTCCTTTCATTCAACAGGTAATTCTCAGGCTCTATGATCCAGATAACTGCTGAGTACTGGGGCCTCTGCAGTATCAGAAGACAAAGTCTTTACCCTCCTAAAACCTCTTTGCCCAGACTGGTCACCACACAAACACACATCTGCACACACAAACACCGACTTCCATTACAGATAAAATTGACAAGTTAGCTTGTTAACTCTTAAAATTAATTCCTGGTGCGAGAACCCGAGCCCTAAGCTGTCGCTGACTAGAGTTTCCTTATTGCTCACTTTCTAACTGCACCTTTTCCTGCTTGCTTCTCAGTTCTTTCCTGGGCTCGACCCCACCCTTCTGTCTTCTCTGCTTGGCTTCTACAATCTCCTGCCCATGACAGGTCGCTGCACCGGGGTCTTGTGTCCCATTAAACTAATCTCACATACAGGAGCGAGAAGGGTGAATTCTTTAAGCCCAGGTTGCCTGGTATTTTCAACGACTTCCATTTGTAGTAACTTTCAAGGGATTCAAGTGCCCTTGGGGGAATTAACTCCCTTGAACTATTGTGTTTGGAACCAACCAAATTTCACATGAGCTGAGGGAGTATGGTAGAAATACATGGACATGCTTAAACACTTAAGGACCAAAGTATTTTTCCTGAGCTTCCAGGCTGCGCTACCTGGGAGTAACTTAAATACAAGGGAGAGTCTGATTCCTTGTTTACTGCACACAGTCGATTCCCACCTGGCTAAAATTAGCTTTTAAATCACTGGGTTCTACGCCGCTGCAGCGCACGTGGTCCCCAGTGACTGCACGGTTACTCTCGCTCTCGCCCTGCTGATTACCTGTGATCATCTGCCTGGTCAAGTTGTCAAGTGGCTGCCCTTAAATGCCTTCAAATCTAAAGGACTCAGCTGGCTCTCTTGTCGTCTCCCGGATCCTGGATTTTACGCCTTGACTGTTTTGCTTCCTTCCGTACAATTGGAGCTGAGTTGCCTCCCGCTGGATGGATGACTTGTGCGCCTCATTCAGGATTCTGATTTTATGTCATACCCAGACAAGCCCCAGATTAATTTCATGGCAGGAGATTTTCCGTACTTACCACGAGGATAGATTTTCCACTTTACGGAGCACTCCAAGGGACTCTATTCTGCCAACATTGCTAAGTCAGCAAAACAGAATGACCATCGTGGTTCCCCACCTGTCTATTTTGGTTTGGTCCTTGAATGTTTTGCTAATCATATGTATTCTCAGAAGCTCAGGTGCAGAGATTCAGAATAGAACTTTCCTCCGGAAACATTTTCTGCACCTTCCCCAGATCACTCCTTCTAGCTTTGCGCTTGCTTTCAGTGCGGCCACAGCTTGGTTTTCCTGCTGAAAAGAATGTGACAAGAGTTATCACCCTTGTTTTCAAACAGCATTTCCCCTAATGGCACGCACAGAGGAAGCTCATTAGGGGAGCTCACTACAGGAACTCCCAAGTATCCTCTGAAATGCTAAGATATGGATTCATGACCCTACTTAAAGAAAGAAGCGTGGTTTTAGGTATTGAAGAAGCCATTGGAATTTTTTATTGGTTGAAGTAAAATTAACTCACGGAAGATAATGGTTAGTGTTAAGTCTCTTTAGTTGTGTCTGACTCTTTACAACCCCATGGACTGTAGCCCTCCAGGCTCCTCTGTCCATGGGATTCTCCAGGCCAGAATCCTGGAGTGGGTAGCCTTTCCCTTCTCCAGGGGATCTTCCCAACCCAGGGATCAAACCCAGGTCTCCCACATTGCAGGTGGATTCTTTACCAGCTGAGCCACAAGGGAAGCCCAAGAATGCTGGAGTGGGTAACCTATCCCTTCTCCAGTGGATCTTCCCGACCTGGGAATCAAGACGGGGTCTCCTGCACTGCAGGCAGATTCTTTACCAACTGAACTACCAGGGAAGCCCAAACTTTTGTTACATGCTAGAAAAGCTACTGAAGAGGTTTAGGTACATTAACTCATTTAATTCTTAAAATCACCCTCTAGCAGTTACTATTATCATTCCTGCTCACAGAGAGGAGAGTGAGGCAGAGAGAAGTTAACTTGCCTGACGGCATGTATCTGGGGCATGTTGTGAGCCTTGCCCCCAGGTCTCCAGAAGACTCACCGGGGCTGTAAAAAGCTCATTTCTCATGTCTAAATTTTAGTGTAGCAACTACTAACTCACAGGCTTCACAGAGTGAAAGTGTTAGTCGCTCAGTCATGTCCGACTTTTTTGTGACCCCACGGACTATACCTCTGTCCATGGGATTCTCCTGGCAAAAATACTGGAGTGGGTCGCCATTCCCTTCTCCAGGGATCTCCCCGACCCAGGACAGAAGCCACATTGCCTGTCTCTTGCACTGTAGGCAGACTGACTCTCTACCTGCCGAGCCACCAGAGAAGCCTGGGCTCCCACTTGGCTATGAAAATTCTCNAAAATACTGGAGTGGGTCGCCATTCCCTTCTCCAGGGATCTCCCCGACCCAGGACAGAAGCCACATTGCCTGTCTCTTGCACTGTAGGCAGACTGACTCTCTACCTGCCGAGCCACCAGAGAAGCCTGGGCTCCCACTTGGCTATGAAAATTCTCAGAACTGTGTAAGACTCTCACCATCTTTTCTGTTGCAGATAGGTATTGATGGTCAACGCTGAACATTTCAGAAAAGGAGATAGGATGCTCAGGATTTAAAAATAAAACCCCCTATTGCTCTACAAATAGCATTTCATTTGTCATTTTTGTCTTTATTTTGCTGCCCTCTAGTGACCCAAACGAAAATTTTAATATGTTGCTGCCATCTAGTGAGCGAAATGAAAATAACATGCAAATGATTTTGCCTTCTTATTTGCATTTTGAGTCTTCCCGGCTACCTTGTTGAAGTTGTTTAGCCCCTGAGTCACGTCTGACTCTTTGCTACGACGTCGACTGTATCTTGCCAGGATCCTCTATCCATGGGATTTCCTAGGCAAGTATACCGGAGAGGGTTGCCATTTCCTTTCTTCAGCAGATCTTTCTGGCCCAAAGATCAAACTCGTCTCCTGCTTGGCGGGCGGATTCTTTACCACTGAGCTACCTGGTTAGGAGTCGTTTTTTAAAAAAAACATTAAATATTCATATACTAAATCCAAAATTCTAAAAAAAATAATATCTGCAGTTGTTTTTTCTTACTCTCACTTATTCTTTCTCTGCTAAAATAATGTATTTTGCTCATGTCCATGGTCCATTTTAATTTGATATTAAAATATCAAATAAGCAGATTTTAGAGGAGAAACTAAAATCTAATTAATTTTATTTATGCGTGGTGTCTGATGTGGTTTTGGATCGTACGGTTAGAAGGATTTTATTTGCACCTATTTTTATTTGAGTAACATACTAATTTTTCATATCTCTCCGAGCTTGTTTATAGTTGATCAGTTTCACCCATATTTATTGAATTATATAAATGATTATAGTTAGACACTGAAATCTGCTGTTTTACACATTCTGTGTAGAATTCTTCCCATTCATCTATATAAATATTCACCGATTCCGCGTAAAGAATTCTGAACCAGTGGTCCTGCATAGTTATTTACCTCTTCATAAATATATTCTGTCTCCCCGTTTAATGTGTGGGAATTATATTTGCAGCCTCAAAAGATAACAAGGCCCTATATTCAGTAAATTCTTATTGATTGATGCCCTACTCATAGACTTTCAAGGTTGTCATCATCTGACTATGATAACACCCTTCCTTCAAATTAGTTTTTGCCCTCTGTTGAAGTTATAAAATACCTGAAATGATTACGTCCTCAAGCACAAGAGTTCACAGTATGAAACATTTTCACCACAGCAGCTCCTACCCAAGTCGCCTCTGTAGGCTGTATATGCCTAAAACGTCTTTGTTTGGAAGCCTGTCTGTGATCAGAAAAAAATTATCCTCCCACTGAATACAGACTACAAGTGTGGTTTCGACGTCCTAGTGGACATGTATAGGAACTCAGCACCTTTGAGTTGCAGGCAGAAGTTGAGAGGAAGTTTTAAGTGGAGTGATAATTGTGATCGTTGGAAATGACTTGGGTGAGGGGCGTGGAATATATATTCTGCTGGAAAGCTGTGACCTAAAGCTAAAGAGATCACTTTCCAAGGAGACCCAAACTAAATGGAATGAAGAAAAGACAGTACGAGTCTTCATCCTGTGCTGTTCAAGAAGCTAAGTATTTGTCCTGGGTTTATCCATGTTCACCACATTATCTATTCACCAAATATTTGCTGAGGGCTTAGTAAGTGTCGGACACCATCCTAGGCAAAAAGAGGGGGCAATGTTAACATATGAGATTCAGGTCTATGCCATCAGGGAGCTCGTGGTCTAGAGAGACACCTTTCCTGGATCAGACATTTCCCCTCAGCACCGTTGCAGCTTTGTCCAGCCCACCCTTCAACAAGTGCCACCACAGCTGGAATTAAGCCCTACCTTCCTCCACCACAGTGTTTCTGCAGCTCTCCCTGCATTACCAAGTACCCTGAGAGAATCAGCTTGTGCATTACCACTAATTGATGAAAACTCCACACCTCCTAATTTCAAGGGATTTAATTAACACACCCAGTTTGCACTGACCAACCTGGTTTAACCTCACCCAAGTGGCAATCTATTAAATAACGGTAGCCTCCCCGGACTCTGTCACGTGACTCGGCCTCCAGCTTTGCAGGACTCTCCTGACCCAATACTATTCTCATTCCTTAGGGTGATTCAATTATTGCTGCCATTTGCAAAAGTAAGTTAATCAGATTAGCCAGTGACGTGATGAGAGTTCATCAAGGCTACTAATGGCAAAATTGGACTTTATGTCTAAAGATATTTCACTTTTGAAGGTCTCAAATGTATGGATGTTTGCAGTGTCAGAAAGACGTCATTTCAATGCTCATTTTAAAAAATAATGACATAAAGGCTACAGTCTGACGATTCCATGCCCTTAAGTTAGCAACCATGGTACTGATAAGGACCTCTGAGCCTAACCAGTCCACACTGTCAAACTTGTGGCTACACAAGCCCCTTCTGGTCTGCAGTTTCCTTGGAAGGCCCCCAGGAAGTGCTTTACCCACTCCACAAGGAATGCAACTTCCAGTCCAACTCAGAATGAGTCCCTTCAGTTATGAAAACAAACTCACAAAGCTCCCCCTCCACAAAAAAACACAACTCTCAAGTGTCTGCATTCGTGTCTTTATTAGTTTTGATGATCAGTACAACTGCTTTTACTTCAAGGGCAGTCATTCACTCCTGCGAGTTCTAGGACTTGTTAATCCCACCCTCACATTGGAAATACATCAGAGACATTTTTTACCTTAAGAAGCATGCAAAGATAAAAGTATTAAATGAAAAATAAATGGCCCTCCTTCAGGTAAAGAAAAATATCAGGATAAAGTCAACTATCTTCATGAAGAAAACATTCAAGTCACGGGTCAAATTTAAAAAGAAAATTCCCGGTCAGTGTGTTTTACTTTCATTGATAATCAAAACCAGGCAACCTCTACAGCGGTTTTAAATGTTAATACATGATGCACTTCTTATGGGTTTATTTAAGGGTTAAAACACGTAATCATCTCCATTCTTGATGTTCACAGTCACTTTAATTTCTGCTACCGGATCTGCAGACTCCTCTACGTCCCCATATAGAAGTACTATTTCTTTAAGGTGGATAACGCATCATAGGAAAAGGGTAGACGGAAGTTCTGTGAAATTTAAGATGACACAGAAACGGTGCCCGGGAGCCACTTTTTCCCTGTCTTTACTCTCCTCACCCTGCTTCTTCTTCTTTGAAACCTTACTAGAAATGCTACTTTCATAGGCAAGGTGATTATCACAGAGGCCAAGCGCTCTCACATCAGATCCTGGGAAAGTAGCTCTGATTTCCTGGTGATGGTGTCTCTCATCTGCTCTGCTCTGCGTGGAAACACGGGGATGGACCTGGAGTATACCGGAGTCAGAAGCCCCAAGAGGAGGTGAGGGGCCAAGCTCTGCAGGGTCGGCTTCCTTTCCTGAAGAGGGCGAGCTCCAGCGGCCTCACTTGAAGGAGGCCTTCACGATCCTGCCCTTGATGGGCTGAGTGGGGCGCCAGTTCCTCACCAGGGGCACAGGGGGCTCGTTCTCCGCGCTGGAGTACAGGGTGCGCAGCTTGGCCATCTGCAGGCGGGAAGGGGAGACGTCACACCATGTACAGCCCTAGTGGACGCTAAGCGTGGGACACAGAGAGATCGCTGGCTTTCTGAACAAGCCAACCACAAAACCCATCTCCAGTGTTCAGTCTAGAGTTACTGGTTGCCAGTTCGCGAGTAAAGAACAACCTCTTTTTGGTTAAAAAAAAAAAAAAGAAAGAAAAAAAAAAAAACCACAACAACCTTTTTCTTCCTTTTGTAGAGGATCACTATGCCCTGTGATTAAAACCTTTTCATCTGGAATTCTGAAACAGTTATGTTAATCTGATGAATTATATATAAGAGTGGAAGACAGTGTCAGTGCAAGTAATGAGCTCAGCTGGCCTTCACTGCGGAAGTTAATAGAGTCAATTTGCATGACTGTGATTTACAGGAAGGGAAGCCTAAGCCAAAGGCCAAAGGCATTTGAAAGCAGACAGAGGGGAGGTGGAATCTCAGATGCTACCCTTGGCTGTGTGGTCATAAGCGAATTACTTAACCTTTCTGGGCATCGGCCTCCTTAGCTGTAAAACTGAGGAACTAGTTGTATCTGACTCTTGCAGTCCATGAACTGTAGCCCACCAGGTGCCTCTGTCCATGGAGTTTTCCAGGCAAGAATATCGGAGTGGGTTGCCATTCCCTTTTCCAGGGATTCTCCTGAGCCAGGGATCGAACCCAGGTCTCCTGCATTGCAGGCAGAGTCTTCACATTCTGAGCCACCAGGGAAGCCGACACCTCACAAGGATGTTCAGTCTCTCCCCATCCTTTCCCTCAGGCTGCATTTACCATCCCATCTGCGAAACAGTTCTCAGTATTTGCGGTTCTCCAAATTAGCAAGGATGATGGAGTGGTTGGACGGCATCACCAGCTCGACCGACGTGAGTCTGAGCAAGCTTCGAGAGCTGGTGGTGGACAGGGAGGCCTGGCACGCTGCAGTCCATGCGGTCACAGAGAGTTGGACATGACTGATCGACTGACGGAACAGCACCACCATCATCTATAAATGTTTTGCACTTAGCCTGGAACCCTCTGGAAGCTGAGTTTTAGAAAGTTAAACAGGCTGATAGTAATTAACCAGGCCCAACTATGAAAGCGCCAGTGGTAGAGATTGGCTAAGCACCTATTTAGCAGCTTTATATTTTCAGAGACTTCCACACACACACTCTGTCTACTCTTAGGGATTCCCTGGTGGCGCAGCTGGTAAAGAATCCGCCTGCACTGGGGGAGACCTGGGTTTGATCCCTGGGTTGGGAAGATCCCCTGGAGAAGGGAAAGGCTACCCACTCCAGGATTCCTGCCTGGAGAATCCCATGGTCAGAGGAGCCTGGCGGGTTACAGTCCATGAGGTTGCCAAGAGCCAGACAGGACTGCGTGCCTTTCACACACACACACACACACACACACACACACACACACACACAGGCGCGCGCTTTCCGGTTAGCGCCGGCACCCCCGGGGCTCTGCAGCCCCGCGCCCCAGGCGGGCGCTCACCTGGTCGGAGCTGACCGTGATGGGCTCCTTCAGCAGCAGCCACACGATGCACTCCTCGCAGGGCGGCGTGGTGAAGGAACCGTGGTAGGTCCAGTAGTCCCGGCAGGCAGGGAACAGGCAGGATGGGTTGAAGTTGTTGAAGGGCGCCTCCTTGCCCTGCGAGAGAGCGGGGGTGAGCAGGCGCTCATGGCGTCCCGCATCTCAGCTTGAGGGGGGTGGATTTCAAAGGCAATGGAGAAAAGCTTGGAATCAAATCCGTGTCTTTTAGAAATAAAAGGAGTCGGGGGTGGGGGGGAGCTGGGCAGGTTTGCATGACATAATTGTATATTTTATCCCTTATTCACTAAAAGACAAACTCATTATAAACTAATAGAAATATTTCATATAAATTAATGCTGTGGTTCCTGATGGTACAAAACAGGCTTGCATTTTTATCAAATGTCATCCTCAGAATACTTCATCTAGTGGTAAAACTAAAAGTGATGACTAGAACAGTCTCAAAGAATTAAAGTGAGTCTGTTAAGTAGAAGCATTTACTGTTAAGATTGAGAATATGCAGGTGCGATCCAGGAGATAAAGGGAAACACCAGGACCCAAACATTTAGTACCTCTGCAAGTGTGTATGGAGAAGGCAATGGCGCCCCACTCCAGTGCTCTTGCCTGGAATATCCCATGGACGGAGGAGCCTGGTAGGCTGCAGTCCATGGGGTCGCTAAGGATCGGACACGACTGAGCGATTTCACTTTCACGCATTGGAGAAGGAAATGGCAACCCACTCCAGTGTTCTTAACTGGAGAATCCCAGGGACAGGGGAGCCTGGTGGGCTGCCGTCTGTGGGGTTGCACAGAGTCGGACACGAGTGAAGTGACTTAGCAGCTTAGCAGCAAGTGTGTAACAGTGTGTGTGTGTGTGTGTGTGTGTGTGTTGGGCAGGGAAACACGACTAACTTTTCTCTTAAACATTTCATTAGAAATGTAACTACCTGACAGGTTGACTATGAGGATTAAATAAGCTTGTGTGTGTGAAACTGCTCTAAAACCAGCAAACCACAAAAATATACAAACGTAACAGCATCTGCTTTTATATGTATGCCTAGCATATTCATTGAACAATTTACTAACAGATTTTAGGTGAAAGAAGCACACTTGAAAAATGTAAAAAGAAAAAAATTGCCATAACCTGACTTTTTGTTCTAAGAGGGAAAATGATATTTTTTACCTTCGTCTTAATTTTGTCCAGTGCATCAAGGAGCAGCTGGAACTCGCCTTTCTCACGTCCAATCTGTAAAAAGAAAAAGAGAGAGAGAGAAAGAAAACTAACGATTATATTTTTCTCTTCTCCATAATTTAGGATTGTCTTAAAAGCTGATTTTAATCCATCCATCTACAACCAGTGTTTATAAAGCTGCCAGAATATATTGCATGAAGCAAAAACATAAGTTTATCCCTCCCCCGAAATTTTAGAGTATGTATTTTCTGAACTAAACTTGGACTCTGGGTCTCTGAAATTCAAAACCACAGAATTGCATGTTGATTTACGTCTACGTCCTTGGCCTTCTCTGTGAAGTCATTCTGCTTTTCTTTTTAATATACTTGCAGCTAAGAGGACTCAGTGTACTAAAACTAACCCTACTGTCTTTCTGCTCAGACCCACTCCACTTCCTGTAGTCTTGCGCTCAAGCGCTGAAAAGGACCCAATGAATTCAGAACATGAAGCAAATTAGGTCATTCAAAAAGAAAGAAGCCAGATTTTCACCTCTGGCTTAAAATCTAGATCATGTTACCACTAAATTCATGTGTTAATGACACTAAGTCCTCTCTAAACCAAGGCTGGCTCAACAACACACACATTCCCTGTGCTATCTTAGCCTGGGATCATGTGAGTGGTGGCCACCCTAAGCTGAGAGGATGTTCAGCCAGGGACTTGGCATCACAGTGATTTCCAACACAGGCTTTTCTGGTTTCCACTGCAATTGACGTGGAGGAGCCAGAAAGCGTCATGAATAAGGCTGCCCTTGCCTTCACTGCCGCTGAAATAAGCTCCTTCAAAGGCTCCATCCCCACTGCCCTAACACACACACACACACACACACACACACACCCTGCACCTTGAGAAAATTTAGAAGGGCTAGGGGAAACGAAGTATAGCTAAAGGTACTTTTTTAAGGGAAAACAAAACCTTTTGAGCTGATCTTATCAGAAATATCTTGATTAGTTGAATGAATCTTGAACTTCATTCCTCTCTCTCCTATAAATAAAATGACGTGAAACCTAAGGATTCATAAGGAACTAAACTTTGAAAAAAATATGCATTCAATGTTTACCTTACCTTCAGAAAAACACCAACCACAGCTATACCATCGGGATGCTTCAGAGCAGTTGCATAACTATTATACTTTGAATTCCAGTGAACCAAATGAAGCTGAAACCACAGAACAGAGGTTAGGAGGTACATGCCTAAAATAAGGAAATAAGTGTGAAATTATTCACAATAAACCCAACAAGTTTACAGTCTAAGATTGCTGAACACGCTCATAGAAGTTGACTGAATTCTAAAAGTTAAACATGAGATATTTTGGCAAGACTTTTGATGGCTCAAATAAAAAGTTATGACAGGTAGAATTGCTGAAAACCAAACTGTCGCTAAGTCGATTCATAATATGACGCTAGCTTTGTATAATATTAGTCCTTTTTCTGACAAAATCAAACAATGAAACACAGAGCTATAAATAGGAATCTGCTAACCCTTTAAAGTCACAATTAACTGGGAAGTAGGAGAGGAAAAGTAAGGGGACAAATTCTTGGATGTTTTTCATGGCTGTCCCAGTAACGAGCGCTCTAGAACCAGTCGGTAACCTTATCTTGATAAGGTTAAGATGCTTACATACGCACTAGTTAAATTAGTCAAAATTTCCACATTGACTTATGCAGAATGGCAAGAGAATACTGTAGTTCATGGCAGTTTAGAAGGACTGTCTTCAAGAACAAAACTGTGTGACAATCCCACATGTCAAGACCAAACTGCAAGGCTTGGCCTCCTTTTCTGGGGAAAGACATCTGAAAGGCATTTTCAATTAGTTTGTTCTGTCACTACTGGCTCTCTAGATGGCCTGCAGAGAAATAGAACGGTCACGGGGAAGCACTCTGGGCCTCTCACAGTTCAGTTGAGCTGTTTCGTTAAGTTGAGTTAAGCTGCCTTATGATTCTGCCCAAGAGCATGTCCACAAATGGTTCCAAGGTTCCTGGCTCCTATGTTGACCAGAGCCTGCCTCTGGAAGAGTCCTGGCAGTGCAAATGGAATTACCCTCACCTCCAGGGCATGCATCGCCCCTTATAGGCTTGGCTTTATACAGAGAGCATGCGGGAGGCTTGTCTAATTTCCTTGTAATATGATGCTTTGATCTGAGCTACAATCATGCGCTTCCTTTAATGGGTTCTCAGAAACAGAGTATATAGTATCTGCTCATTTTAAACTGTGTGTAGCTATAGCTAGCTATCTCTCTGTGTGCATAAGTCCACGTGTACATATGAAATCACACGTATACCTATACTGATGCATCCCCTTCCTTAAGAGACTAGAGCCTGGGCATCAGCCAGCATTGCTAAGTGCTATTTTTAAAGCACCACACTCTCATAAAAGAGGAGGCTTAGGGCACTGGGCAGGATGATGAAGTCAGTCGGCGTGAAGCAGAGCACCAACCCACCAGTGCTGTGGGACTTCATTACGTAAACTTCTGGCACCTCAGCTTCCTCACCTGTAGCCCACCCCTTGGCATGCCGAGAGGATCACATGGGTTAATACCTGCAGCACTGAATAAGCATCGGCTTCCCTTCTCTTTTCAGTTCCATTCAGAGCCCTGGTTTTATGAAATTATTATTATTAAGCAGCCATCCACTTTCTAACAGAGAAGGCAATGGCACCCCACTCCAGTAGTCTTGCCTGGAAAATCCCATGGACGGAGGAGCCTGGTGGGCTGCAGTCCATGGGGTTGCAAAGAGTCGGACACGACTGAGTGACTTCCCTTTCACTTTTCACTTTCATGCATTGGAGAAGGACATGGCAACTCACTCCAGTGCTCTTGCCTGGAGAATCCCAGGGACGGGGGAGCCTGGTGGGCTGCCATCTATGGGGTCGCACAGAGTCAGACATGACTGAAGTGACTTAGCAGCAGCAGCCACTTCCTAAATATAACCTTGCAAGTCTTCAGGCATGACACTAACTCACCTCCACTCCCTTAACTGTCTAACCCAGAATGTCTGGCAGCTTCGGTTCATGCTAAAACTCTTGCAGCTCTTTTCATAACTACAGGCTTGAAGGACATGCAGGGGACGCTCTTCCGTCGTGACCTTTCAGCTCAGCTCTCACTGGGTGAGATGCAGAGTGGGTCCTGTCAGGTCCCCTTACCTCTGCTGCGTACTTGACTCCATCCACGCTGTGCTCCGAGCCGTGATCGTCCGAGGAGCCCCAGTGGAGGTGGAACTGGCGGAGCCGGTAGGGCGCAGTGAGGGGACCCCCTCTCAGCACTGTGAGTCAGAGAAGCTAGGTCAGCAGTGAGCTCGCACTTCTTGGACAGAGCCCTGCTTCAAACAGCTACCTTAGAGCCAAAGCTTGATGGGCTGGGCTGGTGGTGGCATTCTTAGGTGCACTGGTCTCTTTCTCACAAAGTGAAGCCTTGGGGTGTGTCAAAATAAATGCTTTCTTTTCTCTTTCTGATTGTGTTTGCTTGTTTTGTGATTTTTACATGTCAATTTCACATGCCTGAAAATAAAATTAAGCCAGCAGATGGGCAATGAAAACAACTAAACCCTAAAATCAAAATCAAAATCTGTTGTGGGCTGCACTGGGGAGAACAGGACAGTTAAGAGCCGGGCAGACTCAGGGTCCAACCCCAACCCCATCCCTTGCGAGTTGTGTGATCTCAGGCAAGTTGCTAAACATCTCTGAACCTGTTTCTGCATCTCGCCAAAGGTGATAATAATACTAACCTTTCAGAGCTGCTGTGAGGATTAAATGAGATTAAGGACTTTAAACTGCCCATCACAGTGCCTGGCACGGTCCTCACTGAGCAAATGTGAATTCCTTCTCCATGTCTTGCCTCCAACTACACTTTTCTTCAAGACTACAGACAAGAGCTCACATCCACAGCTCATTCAGACTGTGTTTATTCAAATGAGATGGAATGGAAAATTCTGAGGTTTCCCAGGGAATCAATCAATATTGACCCTTAAACCAGGTGATTCTCCATAGTATGAATAGGAGTTTGCTGTCCAAATATCTCAACTCGGCACTTAACTCGGTTTCACTTCATTTAGCCTGGAGAGTGATTTAGAAGTTCAAATATTTTCTAAAGGATATTGGAAACTATACAGAACCCCTAAAGTCAAAATTTACCAATGTAAGCTAGATCAAAATAGAATTCAGAGGATAGCCATTCTAGGGAAGATAGATCAACTGTTGCTGCTGAAATGGCAGACTGAAAGTCATAGGATGGGTCTAAACCGAGAGAACGAGACTAGATGAGCTCGCTCACATAGAAACGAGTGTTTTAACTGCATTTTTTTCTGTCCATTTTTTCTGTTCGATTAATTGCTCTTTACACTTTTACCATCCACTAGGAACCGTTATAATTCAGTGACGAGAGTCCAGTTTATTAGGATGAATCATATGAAAGTGTCAATATTGAGTCATCTTTGCTTACAAAAAGGCTTCTTCATGTGATTCAACCTAAGAGATCCTGTTTAATTTTATTACTCATCCTTCAGAATGGAACTTGATTTAAATGGAGAGAAAAATAACAGATACCAATGCGATGATTATTTAAAGAATACACATTTCTATGATAGTCCTTACCTGGAACCTGCTAGTAGGTAGAAATAATAGCTATTACTCTTTAATTACGGGATCACTGAAAATATTCATTCATGTACATCAGTGAGGATAATTTTACCTTTTTTACAAATGTGGTTATAGGAAAATACATCATGTATTTCAAGTACCCAAATGCTAAAGGTAGATTCTTACCTCATTCACAGTAAAATAAAGTATTTCTAATTAGCCTTCTTTTATTTCACGGATTTGCTTAACGGTTATAGATGAAATAGACTTTTTTTTTAAAACATGCGACTTTCCATTTTCAGTTCAGTTCTGTTCAGTTCAGTTCAGTCGCTCAGTGGCGTCCAACTCTTTGTGACCCCGTGGACAAATACAAATCAGAAATCACGGAGAAAATGTCAGTCTTCAAAACCCCTCACCAAAAGGATTAGTCAGGCGAGCCCCACTGAAGGTGGTCTTCTTGCTTCTACCACGGGTCTGCTCTCTCCCCGGGATTGGCCCCACCCCCACACCAGCAGAAGAGAGTACCTGCTTGGTTCTTTGCCATTTCTTGCTCTGTGGGATGGAGTCTATGCCACATCTGAGAATGCGAGCCTTGCTCTCCAGGACTTAGTTAGGATGCAACCCCCCCCAAGTATAGACCATCAGAGCCCAAAGAACACTGTTTTGGACTCATTACCATCACCTCTCTACTAAGCTTCATTTCAAGGGTACACTGCCAACTTTTAGCTTGGGCATTGGGCCATTTTGGAGCAGCCAGCATGACCGGGGTTAAAGAGTGAGACATTCTTCTTCACTGTATAAATATAATCCTTGAGACGAGTGCAAAGTCAAGTGCCATCTCCATTTTGGATAAGAAGTGCCCCCTTGTCCCACTGATTCTGTTGCTGTGACATAAATCACATTTTGCCAATACAGCCATCGGAAATGTCCTTGTGTCTCTAGCTAGGTGTCATACTTACTTGACCTGTCGTAAGTATCATCAAACACAACCCTGCAGGTCTTCCCGTTATTCAGGATGGTCTTGGCAGAGCCCGGGTCATAGGATGCTGTCCATGGCTTCAGGGAAGGGTCGTGGTTGATCTCTTTAGTGTTCAGTTCAATGGGCGACTGGTTCTCTCCCTTGGCAATCGGGTAAAGTTCATGCCAATGGTCAGGACCTAGGAAATCAAATTGAGGGGATTCATTTATCTGGTGGAGCAATCAAAGTCCTCTCTCTAAGTGACTAAATCAGCAAAATATACGGAGGCTGGACAGTGATTATGAAAAGGTCTTGTATATCAGATTGGGCAATACAAAGCTTGGGGGCAAAGACCTGTTCATAGGTTTGTTAATAGCATACCTCACTTTCCTGCATTGGAGAAGGAAATGGCAACCCACTCCAGTGTTCTTGCCTGGAGAATCCCAGGGATGGGGGAGCCTGGTGGACTGCCGTCTATGGGGTCGCACAGAGTTGGACACGACTGAAGCAACTTAGCAGCGGCAGCAAGGCTATATTTAACTCTGTGTGTTTCCCCAAAGAGTTCCTGTTTTGGCTCAAATACAGCCTAAAAGACTTATTTTTGAAGTGAACTTCATCGCATGGTTCCCCAGTGCCCTCTATCTTAGAGCTGGAATCAAACAGCACACTGCCTCTAAGTGGGCTTCAGAGCATCTCAGTACCCCTTTCCCCACGGGGAGGCAGAAACTGCAGGCAGAGCAGCTCGTACCAACACCAGGCTCAGGGAGGTGAAGAAGAGCTTGCCGATTCAGCCTCCGAGAGAGGGAGACCCCCAGAAGCGGCCCTGGGTGGGTGAGCGTCTCCGTCAGAGGCACTGAGACCTGAGCACGTTACCGGTTCCTGCGGTGGGCATACCAGCCGCTCCAGGAGAGGGAGAGAGGAACGCGATCAAGGTGAGCCGGCCGGCCGTGCGGGGGTCCTAGGGAAGGGCCCCCGACCTCCGCGCCCCGGCGGGCCGCCGGACACTCACCGTTGTGGTCGGCGTAGCCCCACTCCTTGGCCATGGCGGTGCCGAGCGCTGCCTCCGCTCCCGCCGTGCGCGGCCCGCCGGCGCCCCTTTTATGCCAGGCCCCCTCACTCCCGCATGGCCTTATTAGGTCAGCGAGGGTGGGGCGGGGGGCTAAAGAGACCGGGGTGGTGCTCGGGAGGCGGGCTGGGGAAGCCAATGAATTCCGCGGGCTGGACAGCTGTCGGGATGGGGGGAGACGGGTCCCCGCCCCTGGCCCTTGAAGGGGGGCNCTCCCGCATGGCCTTATTAGGTCAGCGAGGGTGGGGCGGGGGGCTAAAGAGACCGGGGTGGTGCTCGGGAGGCGGGCTGGGGAAGCCAATGAATTCCGCGGGCTGGACAGCTGTCGGGATGGGGGGAGACGGGTCCCCGCCCCTGGCCCTTGAAGGGGGGCTCCCTCGCGGCCCCCAAAGCGCCAGGGGGCCCCTAACCTACAGCCGAAGTGCAGAGGCCGGCGCTCTCGGCGCCCCTCCTCCAAGGCCCCCCACTTTTTCTAATGAGGGTGGGCGCGGTCGTTGCGCTTTGCCTCCAAACTGAAAGCTGCGCCCCGCGGGCTGGCGCTTGCAGCCTTGCTTGGAAGTTGCTTTTAGCGCTCCATGTCTGGCTGGCTGCGGTCTCTGGATGCTTCTGCGGGTTGATTTCACTCCAGCGATCCGGTTACTGTGGCTGGAAAGAACACGTTTGCCTGACCCATGTTTGACTCCTTCGCAGGCAACTTGCAAAATCCTAGGCACAAAGGATGGGAAAAAGTAGGCAGGAGAGCAGGTTCTCTCAACTCCGTTATCCTTAAGAGAGAGATGGTGCCAGGTCCCTGGAACCAGACGTTTCTTGACCTCGCGGGTCTCCTCGGTCTGCAGGACGCCGGGGGCTGGGCCTCGGGGATCTAGGTGAGGACTGGACCCAGGTTACTGCGGGGCAGGAGCCTGGTTCTGATCCACCGACTCGGTGAGCTATACCTCTGCTCACGAGAAGTCCAGAACATTCTGGAGTGTTGGAGGGTCAGGAACATAAAAGGAGTCATGTTGTTTAAAATGTTATGACCTTATTTTCCAAGGCATAGTGAAAGATTCGAAGAAAAGAGAGGGAAAGTTTTCCAGAATTGGTTTGTATTCTTTTCTCCCCCTCCCAACTTGTTTTATAGCTTGATGACCCATGCAAAAAGAGAATAGAACTGGTATTCGCGGTGTGCACAAGTCAAAGACGCGTTTTAAATATCTGGTTGTAGTCACATCGAAGAACCAGAGTAGTAGATACTTACACTTTTAAGAATATATTGTAAAAAAAAAATGTGTTTTGTTTTCAGGTCAATATTAATTTTATTTAAAAAAGAAAAGACAGCAAGAAGAGATAAACCCATTTTCAGTGCTGTCTTGAACAGGGTTGTAACATAACACTTTTTAAATTTCTTCGACTTTTATCGATGTTGGGATTTTGTGTTTGGGGATTACAAAACTTGAAAAGGAAATATCTTATCATGGTAAAGATAGCTCACGCCTAAGGCATGTGGAATGACTGACCACAGTCATAATCTGGACGCCAGGGGAGTCACTCCCCCAGCGTATTTTTGTGCCCAGGGATTATTTGACCCACACAATAGCGGCACTGAATCAAGAACTGACATGGTTTGGAAAATCCAGGCAAAGAGCCGTGCAAGTGCTGTTAGCCTCTGAGCTCAATTATGTCAGTGTTGGATTAGAAAGGCTGCTGCGCTGGCATATCCGGGCCAGTTTTCTGCTTTAATGTGATTAGTTGTGTGCCGCTGCAGACTGTAGTTAATGGAGGTTATATTCAGCATAATTATCTGTATTAGTAAACTATGATCTTGTTCCAGCTCATTAACTTGTTTCCATTCCTCTTTTTCTGCTATATATGGTTAGAGGGTTGGTAACTAAGTTTCAAGTCATTTGATACAGCAATAAGACAGATAAAGTTTGCAATAAAGTTTTCAATAAACTTATATCAAGCAAGGCCAACAGTATTGCTTTGTTGGTACTGGAATTCATCATACTGTTACCATTTCTGCATAAAAAGTGTTTAAATGGGTTTTCATTAATTAAACATTTTAAAAGACGGTACACAGCACATCAAGGGCAAACACTTGCACAGTAGCACAAATTTTCACATCAACACCAGTTGGAATTTGCAAAGCGAAATATTTAATTGTTTGGGGTTTATGGTCTTGAAAACTGTCGAATGGTTTTTCATTCCACTGTCTTATGAGAGTTAAGCAAAACTGGAATTTCAAGACAGTTTTTAGACCATAATATGTTTTCCAAAAGCCCCAAATTAACCGTCTGCATTTTGGTTCATTTGCTCTGGCATATTTGCCCACAAATTTCAAAATTCTGTATCCATAAAGCAAAGAGAAAATTCTAAATTATGTCCAAGACGCTGAGATTTCTGGAGCTGGCTTTAAAAAAAGAAGATTGTTCGGTTATACACCAAGGGAAAAGAATGCCAGAAAGAGAGCCACAAATTATCCCTGATCATGAGCACAGGATTCCTCCCAGCACTAGTATGAAAAGCTGGTGTACTGGGCAGTCTCTAAGATGAGTTTGTTCATGCCCAGAACAGAAGAGGCAGGGACAGAGGAACCAAGGAAGATAAACTGGGTCAGCGAAATCACTGGGGGTTGGGAGTGTCTGGATGCAGAAGTTTCAACTAGGTGATATACTAAAATTATAAACTTGAGAGCTCTAAGGTGATCAAATGTAAACCTATTTTTAGTCTTGATTTAGCACTTTATTTTGCAGGATGCTAGGTAATATAAATCTTCTGCTAACTGATAGCCATTTGGTGTTTCTAGTGCATCAGAAACCAAAAAAAAAAAAAAAAAAAAAAGATAAATTGCCTACTTATTCATGTCTAACTAAAACTGTGAGTTGCTCAGTCGTGTCTGACTCCTTGTGACCTCATGGAGTGTGGCCCATCAGTATTCTCTGTCCATGGGATTCTCCAGGCAAGAATACTGGAGTGAGTTGCCATTCTCTTCTCCAGGGGATCTTCCCGACCCAGGGATTGAACCTGGGTCTCCTGCATTGCAGGCAGATTCTTTACCATCTGAGCCACCAGGGAAGCTCCATCCTGCCTTTTGGGTGTGTCACAGAGCACAGACGCTAACCCACAAACCCACAGACATCGCAAAGGATGCATTCAGCTGGTATAAGATAAAATTAATACCCACCAAATTCACTTTCTCCTTGGACTATTTTGAGCTGCCTGATCTAATGGACCCTTCGTGCAGTGGGAATCACAGCAAACCTTTTTAAATATATGTGACCAATCATGAACAAAATGTATTAATCTAACAAAAGTAACTGAAACTGTAAGTACTGTGATAAGAACTACAAAGACTCTTATTCCTACAAGTTTTAAACAGTTCTTTGGTATGTTATTTGTCAAATGAGTTTTTAGAAATGAAATGCAGTCTCCTCTGAATGACATTCAGGGTCTTCATATGTCTATCCAAACTGTTTTTCCATTTTATCCCCAGCTTACCTTCCAAATTCATTCACCCTCTGCTTCAGTTACAGAGTGTCTTTCGCTCTTCCCATTACACAATTTTTTTCCCATTTCTGTGCCTTTTCACACACTATTATTTTTGACTCCATTATCCTTTCTACCGTCTATACCTGGTAAAGCTAAGCTGTTTATAGCAACAGTTCCACAGATTGTATAGTGCTTAGGTAAGATTTTACACTGAAAAGACGTTGGTTCATCTTTAAGGTCAACATATCTTCTTTTCCTCTCTGCTGCCATTTAACTCAAGGCCAAGCCACCGGTAGAATTGCATTGACATCTTTTTTTTATTATTTTTATTGGGTGGAGGTTGTTTTCAAAACAACGTACATACTTGTTTGCTTCCCTGAGAAAAATCAGTCATCAGCCTCACTTCTCTGAAACCTAGCAAAACCCCAGGTCTGCTTCTGGCTCGTCTCCTGGCTGGCATGCAACACTTGATTGTTAGCACCAGAAAAAGTAACACATGTACAAACACTTGAAAACTAACATTTCGTGTTTGTAACTATTCTCACTTTAACAGTGGACTGAATACCTTTAAGAGCTGTGGGGTTTACACGCAGGAGAGAAACTCAGTGTCACTTGTTTTTATTGTAAAGCACACACCTGCCTCTGTTGTTGTTGTTTAGTTGCCGAGTCCTGCCTGACTCTTCGTGCCCCCATGGACTGCGGCATGCCAGGCTTCCATATCCTGCATAATCTCCCAGAGTTTGCCCAAGTTCATGTGCATTGAATCGGTGAGGCCATCCAACCATCTCATCCTCTGTTGCCCTCTTCTCCTTCTGCCTTCCATCCTTCCCAGCATCAGTGTATTTTCCAATGAGTCAGTTCTTTGCATCACGTGGCCAAATTATTGGAGTTTCAGCTTCAGCATCAGTCCTTCCAAAGAGTATTCAGGGTTGATTTCCTTTAAGATGGACTGGTTGGATCTCCCCACTGTCCAAGGGACTCTCAAGAGTCTTCTCCAACAATACAGTGTCATTTTCTTTTTATTAATTGTAAAGCACGAACCTGCCTTTAGGTATGCCCAAAATCATGGCTTTTAAAGGCATTAAGAGACATTAGAGATTGCTTTTCATCAAATTTCTGAATAACAGAGCAGAAAAATATCTGCATTAATTGTTTGAATATTGTAGCCTTTTAATATTGAGTATTATTTTACCTAAATTGAATAATCACGGCTAATAGAAATCTTTGAAATAGTGTCCTATACCCCACAGCTGTCTTTTCATATGTATTCCAAATAAACAATAAAATTTAAATAACGTATTCTTAAAATACTTTATGTTGATATAATTGCAGAATTTCTTGTACTTTTGCACTTTAATGAGGTATAATTGACAAAATTATAAGTTATTTAAACTATATTGCAATGATTTGGTACATGTATACATTGTGAAGAGATATCTAGACTTTCCCATTCTATTATTTTCCTCTATTTCTTTGCACTGATCACCGAAGAAGGCTTTCTTATCTCTCCTTGCTATTCTTTAGAACTCTGCGTTCAAATGGGTATATCTTTCCTTTTCTCCTTTGCCTTTCACTTCTCTTCTTTTCTCAGCTGTTTGTAAGGCCTCCCCAGACAGCCATTTTGCCTTTTCACATTTCTTTTCTTGGGGATGGTCTTGATCCTTGTCTCCTGTACAATGTCATGAACCTACGTCCACAGTTCTTCAGGCACTCTGTCTATCAGATTTAATCCCCTGAATCTATTTCTCACTTCCACTGTAAAATCATAAGGGATTTGATTTAGGTCATACCTGAATGGTCTGGTGGTTTTACCTACTTTCTTCAATTTAAGTCTGAATTTGGCAATAAGCAGCTCATGATCTGAGCCACAGTCAGCTCCTGGTCTTGTTTTTGTTGACTATATAGAGCTTCTCCATTTTTGGCTGCAAAGAATATAATCAGTCTGATTTCAATGTTGACCATCTGGTGATGTCCATGTGTAGAGTCTTCTTTTGTGTTGTTGGAAGAGGGTGTTTGTTATGACCAGTGTGTTCTCTTGGCAAAATTCTATTAGCCTTTGCCCTGCTTCATTCTGTATTCCAAGGCCAAATTTGTCTGTTACGCCAGGTGTTCCTTGACTTCCTACTTTTGCATTCCAGTCCCCTATAATGAAAAGGACATGTTTTTTGGATGTTAGTTCCAGAAGGCCTCGTAGGTCTTCATAGAGCCCTTCAACTGCAGCTTCTTCAGCATTACTGGTCAGGGCACAGACAAAGAATGCTCAAACTACCGCATAACTGCACGCATCTCACATGCTGGCAAAGTAGTGCTCAGAATTCTCCAAGCCAGGCTTCAACAGTGTGTGAACTGTGAAGTTCCAGATGTTCAAACTGAATTCAGAAAAGGCAAAAAAACCAGAGATCAAGTTGCCAGCATCCACTGGATCATCAAAAAAAGCCAGAGAGTTCCAGAAAAATGCCCATGCTTTATTGATTACACCAGAGCCTTGGACTGTGTGGATCACAACAAGCTGTGGAAAATTCTTCAAGAGACGGGAACACCAGACCACCTGACCTGCCTCTTGAGAAACCTGTATGCAGGTCAGGAAGCAACAGTTAGAATAGGACATGGAACAACAAACTGGTTCCAAATAGGAAAAGGAGTACGTCAAGGCTGTATATTGTCACCCTGCTTATTTAACTTATATGCAGAGTACATCATGAGGAACGCTGGGCTGGAAGAAGCACAAGCTAGAATCAAGATTGCCGGGAGAAATATCAATAACCTCAGATATGCAGATGACACCACCCTTATGGCAGAAAGTGAAGAGGAACTAAAAAGCCTCTTGATGAAAGTGAAAGTGGAGAGTGAAAAAGTTGGCTTAAAGCTCAACATTTAGAAAACGAAGATCATGGCATCCAGTCCCATCACTTCATGGGAAATAGATGGGGAAACAGTGGAAACAGTGACAGACTTTATTTTGGGGGGCTCCAAAATCACTGCAGATGGTGACTTCAACCATGAAATTAAAAAATGCTTGCTCCTTGAGAGAAAAGTTATGACCAACATAGAAAGCATATTAAAAAGCAGAGACATTACTTTGCCAACAAAGGCCCATCTAGTTAAGGCTATGATTTTTCCAGTGGTCATGTATGGATATGAAAGTTGGACAATAAAGAAAGCTGACTGCCAAAGAATTGATGCTTTTGAACTGTGGTGTTGGAGAAGACTCTTAAGAATCCACTGGACTGCAAAGAGATCCAATCAGTCCATTCTGAAGGTGATCGGCCCTGGGATTTCTTTGGAAGAACTGATGCTGAGGCTGAAACTTTGGCCACCTGATGCGAAGAGGTGACTCATTGGAAAAGATTCTGATGCTGGGAAAGACTGAGGGCAGGAGGAGAAGGGGACGACAGAGGATGAAATGGTTGGATGGCATCACCAACTCAATGGACATGAGTTTGGGTAAACTCCGGGAGTTGGTGATGGACAGGGAGGCCTGGCGTGCTGCAGTCCATGAGGTCGCAAAGAGTTAGACATGACTGAGCGACTGAACTGAGCTGATAGACTGTGAAAACATTCCTCCCTTTTAGTTCACCAGCACATCCATTACCTGGCCTATTTATCTTTTTCTATATGCAAGAACATTTAGTGCTTCTCTCAGCAAATTTCAGTTATACAACTGCTATTAACCCTTGTCACCACATTATACATGAAATCCTTCTGTTTTTATTCATATTATAGTTAAAGTTTATAACCCTTTATTAACCTCTTCCTATTTCCAATTTTCAATATTTTAAAAGTAAAAATTCCATCTATAAAAATAATGTGTTCATTTCCTCCATTGTAGATGCTATTGACTCTAAGATAAATTATTACTTTATGTCCCGCTAAGAAAAAATGCTGTCAATTAAGCCACCAGACACAACTTTTTAAAAATTCCTTCAATAACGTCTCATACACTAAGATGTTAATTTTATCTGCTGTCTTTAGAAAAAGTTATTTAGATACTTCTGATTTTGATACTAAGTGAGAAGGACGATCTTGTCATGCAGTGAATGTAATTTCTAACACACTCATAGCCATGAATCTCACGTTTCTCTATGTGGTAGAAAATTCACTTGACAGCGTTAACTTGGAGGCATAAGGGAGCCACTTTTGGAGTTGATAACGGCATTAAACTTCATGGGGAAACCCAGATTCTAGTCTCAGGGCTCATCCTTAACTATGTGTGTCACCTTGCAAAGTTGCCTAACATCCCAAGAAATGTTTTCTTGTATCTTAGTGAAAAGGGTAGACTAGAGACGGGGAATGTCCCTTTATCTTTGCACATCTACGATCATTTGATTATCACACAGAACATTTGAATTCTCTACATTGGTAGGCCTTAATATTTGGAGAAATTAATGCTTCTCACAGGTTATAAGGCTCTAATATGTGCATTAAAACCTATATAATGCTTATTATCATTAAAACCTATATAATGCTTATTATCATTAAAACAAACAAACAAAAAATAACAGCAGAAAATCTAATTCCTATTCAGATACAGCTTTACAGTGTTGTTATTTTGTTTTACTCAACCTAATATATCCTCTTGATGTGTAATGATCTGGGGGAAATTAATTATTTTCTGTGATATAATGGTGACTTTTCTTATAAATCACAATCAGCTGAAATCCCTGACATATAGTCTAGTTTTTGGTGCACTAATAACTTGAAATAAGTATGAAATGTTTTTAAAGAGTTTTCTTAATGTGGACCATTTTTAAAGTCTTTACTGAATTTGTTATAATATCATTTTATGTTTTCTCTCTTTGGGCCATGAGGCATGTGAGATCTTAACTCCCTGACCAGGGATTGAACCTGCAGCCCCTGCACTGGAAAGCAAAATCTTAACCATTGGACCTCCAGGGAAGTCCTAAAAACAGTGTGAAATTTTGGGGTGAATTTTCTCAAACCAGAAACTTCTTTAGTTGACCATTGTCACTGTGAAGAGAAATGCAACTATGGAACACAAAAGCTACGACGCTGCCTTCAAGGCGATTATAATGTTTACTCATTCATATGAAATGCAAAATTAGGAAATTCTACTTGGAGCCACACTGAACTATTGTTTTTATATTGTGCTGTATCACATAACTTACCTGCCTTGTTTTAGCAGATGAATATTTAGGGTAGAATTTTAATATATCCTTTGTGGAATGCCAGATCACCATATCCCTAAGAAAAAAAGGGTAGTATTCTCTTCCTATGACCTTGAAAAGCATACTGCAATATAAATAGCTAATCAAATGAAACCCCGTACAACTAAAAATGTTGAAAGAGATCAACAAAAATATTTATCTCTAAAACAAGTAGTTTTGTTACATGCTAGAATAAATATTTTCCTGGAGCCAATTGAATGTGTAACTGGAATGGAAACGTTTAGAATTAAAGTTCCATATCAGAATTGTCTTTGGTAAAATGTGCTTTTCCTCATGCATCATAAATATCATGTGAATTCCAAATACTTTCAGGGAGTTATATTTAACACTAAAAACTTCTTTTGCAAGAGCCAATATATTTAACCTCTAAAAATTCTTTTTTAAGATCCAATATGCTTAACCTTGAAATATACTTAACTACATAATAGAAGCCAGAATTAGTCTTTACAGCTTAATTTTTCAGAATGTCCTACTGAAGATAGAATATAACTGAATGAAAAGTACTTGTATGATGTGTAAAAGCAAGTGTCAATATGGAAGAGTCAGAACTTCTTTCTCAGAGCAGTGAAGGCGTATTACATCTCACTCTTCAGACCAGAGAATCGAATCACCGTTAGTTAGCATTTACGAATGTCAACAGCATGGAAAACTTGGAAAGCATATCCACACTTTAGGCCAAGAAAGTTCGAACTTGGACTTGATGTGTAAGGAGAGCAGATAAGAGCCAGTGGGAAAGTGGTGAGTCGGGTGAGGAATGACATCATCAGAGGCCAAGGGTGTCCTACTCCGGCTTGGAGATCTATCCCCCGGCTCCCAGTTAATCCCCCGTTAAACTCTGCTGTTCCACTGACAGTAACGCTCAGGACACTTTATCCCTCTCTACTGTCAGAGCCTGAATCCTCAAGGGTCTCCATTCTGACCAGATTTGGGGTTTTCAATTTCACCCACAATTCGCCATCATTTATTATTGACCTTAAAGACATCCCTCTTTGCAGAGGGTGTCAAGGACAGGGCAGACAAGAAAACCTTCACGCAGAGGAACCTCCGTTCCAGTGAGGTGGATGAACCTTGCCGGCCCCCGTGGGCAGAAGCACAAACAGAAATACCTTGCTCACAGCCAGACTGATGCGCACCCCCTTCCAAAATAAACAGGGCGGGATGCTTTGCTTGGCAATTGGCTCTGTTCGGACTCACAATGACTTTTCTAAGGTATTCTTTCTTCACACAGGGATCAGAACTGAGCCTGGGAGGAACAGCTGGTCAGATCTTTTCATCTTTGGCCTAAGTCACTAACTTCCCACATTGATATTTGATTGAGAGGATGACTAATGAGCATTGCTGTCCAGGGTTCAGTACTCAGATTGCAACCAGCAACATTGCCTAGTCTGGGACGGGGTGATGAGAGACGGACGTGGCAGCCTAGCATGTCTGATATCGCACAAACTTTCTTCTTGCCATAGTTTAAAACTGGCATGAGCCAAAAACTGACTTTTAAAAAATGAATCTATCAGTGTTGATTCAGAAACAGTAATTCCTTCATACTTTCACACTGCCAAAATGTTGTTACTAAAATCTACACTGACTTTCTTTAAGGTACATTATCTCAGGAAATAAAGAAGTTTCTTTGTTCGGCAGTGATAACTTAGAGCTGTTCATTATTATTTGCTTTGTAAGGAATTTTATTACTCTTTTAACAAGAACAGGGTAATTTTAAAAATCTAGAAATATTAAGTATTGAATTACATGGAAAATATAAATTGTAATCATTTATTTCGGAAATTTAATATTCTTTGACTTGAGCGTATATCTTCAATTTAGAATTTGCTACAGATAAAGATAAATGATATGTCACAAATCTTAGCTCAAATCCTGTCTCTCAGAAATGGTTTCTTTGCCAACAGATAGAAACTTCTGAGGTCGTCACATTTCATTTCATAGTTTTCAAGTTATTACCATGCAAAAATTTATTTTATAAACATAAAAACATTTTTAAAATAAAAATTTAAATAAAATTTCAATAAAATAAAATTTTAAAATAAAAACTTAAATAAAATTAAAAAAATTTTATTCAATGACTGGCCAACACTGTCCTCCAGCCTATAATACAAGTGACTAATCATAGCAGCTATTAATTTTGAGGTTCCTATTAGTATATTGAAAGTGATAGTTGCTCAGTCATGTTCAATTCTGTGACACCATGTAGCGTAGCCTGCCAGGTTCCTCTGTCCATGGGATTCTCCAGGCCAGAATACTGGAGTGGGTTGCCATGCCCTCCTCCAGGGAATCTTTCCAACCCAGGGATGGACCCAGGTCTCCAGCATTACAGGCAGATTCTTTACCATCTGAGCCACCAGGGAAGTCCATTAGTACTTTCAGTTCAGTTCAGTCGCTCAGTCGTGTCCGACTCTTTGTGACCCCATGAATTGCAGCACGCCAGGCCTCCCTGTCCATCACCAACTCCCAGGGTTCACTCAAACTCACGTCCATCGAGCTGGTGATGCCATCCAGCCATCTCATCCTCTGTCGTTCCCTTCTCCTCCTGCCCCCCAATCCCTCCCAGCATCAGGGTCTTTTCCTATGAGTCAACTCTTCACATGAGGTAGCCAAAGTATTGGACATATCCAATTCAGTGAATTCCAAATGGAATATTTTATCAAAATCCAAGACGTTTTTAATACAGACCTAAAGAATGTAGTTGAAAGAATATCACGTATTCATGCCTTCAACACAGTTTTTAATTTCTCCTGCGTGCTCCTATGAGCTCTATTCTAGGCACTGGGGATACATTAAGAAGCAAGAGAGATTGTGCACTGCATTGAGCATACAGTCTGGTTGGTTGGTACTGGTGAAAGGCAAGTAAATGGACAATAACAATTGGCTTATAGGGAAAATCCACTGGAGAGACTGGAAAGAAAGATCTTCATTTAGATATGATAATTATGAAAGAGTCTCCCGAGGAGGCATTAACCATTGCAAGAGGCCAAGAAAGTGCATTTCAAATCGAAGAAGCGCCAAGAACACTTTGTCTGGAAGCTGTCAGTTAGGGGAGAGGGTGGTAACAATGTGGGGGCAGAAGGGACGGTAGGGGCCAGGCCATACAGGCCCCAGAGAAGAGATGATCTTTCGCTTCAATGCAACAGCTGCTGCCGGAGAACGTAACGCTGATGAGGACTACGACCTGATTCGCTTTTGCAGATCACTCTGACGACTACAAGGGGTGAAAATGGAGGTAACAAGTAAGAGAGGAACATTAATTTGCATTGTTATGAACCTAGCAAGGCATTTGCTTCTTGTGATGAAGCTACAGATCTCAATAGGGTTTATAGTGGTACCACTAGTGAAATCTGTATGACTGCACAAGGAGGAAGAAACAAGAAACAAAACTCAATTCTATACTCCAACTTGGTCACCTTTAAAATGAGACAATGGAAATGGAGAAAAGTACCTTGCTTTCTTTCGCATCAGGAGACAGGGAATGGTTATCAGAGATTTAGCTTAGCTGATAGGCCACTGATATTGCCCCCGATGATCTCCATTTTCTGTCTTGAAACACATCTAAAATGCACGTGGATCAGAGCAGGCCAAGAAAAGGAAGTATGCCGCCCTGCAGTTCCCTCCCAACCAAAGCAAGGCCACAGATTCGGCTGCGGCAGGAAACCGTCGATGCTTGAACAAGGTTTTCAAGTTCATTCGTTTGCTTTTGTTTATATATTCAGTTAGTTAGTTTTAAAATAGGTGCCAGCCTCAGCTCTGCCACTTAGTTAGGGCCAGAAAGTTTCCTGAGCACCAGCTTCCGCTTTAATAGAACAGGGGTGTGTTTGCTTTAAGGATTAATTAACATAACACCTCTAAAGTGCTTGAAATACTAAGAAGCATCCAATAGTTACTAGTTTAAAAAACACAGAAATGTAAATGAGATAACATTTTGCCCTGGGTTAATTAGCTCTCAACTAAAAGAAAATTTCATGAAGGCAGAAACCAGTAATGTCTTGTTCGTAACTGTATGCCAAATAGCCGATTGCTAGACACCAGGCAGCCTTGTAATACTGATACATATCACTGAAGGCAGGCAGGCAAGAAGGGAGGGGGGCAGGCAGGAAGAAAGGGAGGGAGGCAGGGAGGGAGATTTTAATAATAGAAAGTGGATTGGCTGAAGAAGGATCCCATGAAGGAAAGGAATTGCTTATATTCCAAACATGACAAGTGGCTGCAACACGTTGAAGATGGCTTGAGATTATATATAGCTAGAACAGAACTTCTGGAGATATTCGTGAGCATATATGTTGCACTCAGGACCTGCACGTATATGATGTCCATTCTAGTGTCTGATTTCAATTTCCAAAATATACCTCCAGGGTATCCATTTCCCGTCATTTCCACTGTTAGTATCTTAGCAGGAGTCACAGACGTCCCTCCCCTGGACTACTGCTGTGTCTTCTGGGCATGCCAAGAAAACGCCAAACTCCTTCCAGCCACAGTGCCTTTCAGCTTGGCGGATCTTCTATCTGGAACGCTCTTCCTCTGGGCTCTTTCCCTGGACTCAGGCTTCAGCTTAAATGTCACCAGCTCTGGGGATGAAACTTGGTGCAACCGCTATGGAGAATAGGAAGGAGGCTCCTTTAAAAACTAAAAATAGAGTTACATATGGTCCTGCAATCACACATCTGGACATATATCCGGAGAAAAGTCAAAACTTGAAAAAATACGTGCACCTCAGTGTTCATTGAAGCACCGTTTACGAGAGCCAAGATGTGGAGGCTGCCTGAATGTCCATGGACAGATGAGTGGGTAAAGAAACGTGGCATGTATATAGGATGGAACGCTTGTTGTTGTTGCTTAGCTGCTAAGCTGTTGCTGACTCTTTTGCGACCCCACGGACTGTAGCCCGCCAGGCTCCTCCGTCCATGGGATTTCCAGGCAAGAGGACTGGAGTGGGGGGCCACTGCCCTCTCTGGAGGATCTTCCCGACCCAGGGATCGAACCTACCTCTCCTGCATTGGCAGGTGGACTGTTTTACCACTGAGTTAACTGGCAAGCCCATTCGTGCAACATCATTCAGCCACTAAAAAAAAAGAATGAAATAATGCCATCCGCAGCAACGTGGATGGACCTAGAGATTATCATACTGACTGAAAGCAGACGAGAACAAATATCATATGACACAGCTTACATATGGACTCCAGGAAAAACATACAAACAAATCTATCTGCAAATCAGAAGCAGACCCACAGACACAGGGGAAAAGTATATGGTAATTACATACGGTAATCAGAGGGGAAGGCAGAGGACAGGGACAAACCAGGATGGGCTTTCCATAAACACACTAGGTAAGTACATAACCGAGAGAGACCAGCTGCACAGCACAGAGAACTATACTCGATATTCTGTAATAAGCTACAAGAGAAATAACCTGAAAAAGAATATACACGTGTATGTATACATGTATAACATATATGCACGTGTGTATATATATATATGTATATGCGTGCATGCCCAGTCACTCAGTTGTGTCCAACTCTTTGCGGCCCTGTGGATTACTGCAGTCCACCAGGCTCCACCGTCCCTGGGATTTTCCAGGCAAGAGTACTAGAGTGGGTGCCATTTTCTCCTCTAGGGCTCTTCCCAACCCAGGGATTCAACCCGAGTCTCCTGCAGCTCCAGCATGGCAGACGGATTCTTTACCACTTGGGAAGCCCCTTATATGCGTCAACAAAAAACCATGTCACCAACTCAGAGTGCCCATTCTTGGCCATCTCACCCAAGTAGATTCCCCTTCATTTTTGCAAAAAACATGTCTATTTTCTTTCTTTTACTTATTAAAATACATAGCAATTTATCTGTTTGTTTCTTGAATTTATTTCTGATTTGACTGTCCTCAAAATAAACCAGATGAAACTCATGTATACCTGAGACGGAAAAAATAAAATAAAATAAAATTAAATTAAATTAAAAAAATAAAATAAACCAGATGAGAATTTCTTGAAAACATTATTGTCCATTGTTTCTTCCAAAGACTTAAAATTTGGGGTGGGACCTACGAGTTCAAATTAAACACATGTTTTTCCGAGCAGCATATCAGAGAGCACCTGCTAGTCACAGGTTCCCTATTTATAGGGAATTAAAACCACACTGCAAGCTTCAGAAAAGTCATCTGCCTACCGCAAGAGTAATTACGGTAATTTCCATCTCCTAGCCCTTCCACTCTCTGGTAGGCATCTGCTGTCATGGCATGCAAAACGAAATCCCAATGCAGGAATGAAAACCTGAAACCATGCTGTCTGCTTTTGTGTACTCTGGCACTGTCTTATTTAAAATTATCCAAGAATGAAAATATGAGCTAAGCTGTTTGCTTTTTTAAACACCGAACGTGTCGATCCTGAAATTCCACTGGACAGGCTTTTACTCCCCACAAAGATAAGAGTTCCTGCTGACCTTGAATTATTCAGATGTCTGGCAACACAATACCCTTCAATGTATTCACTCTGAATAGATAGAGTTTGAGCCAGATTATCTCACAATCAAAGTCAGTCTGTTATGACTCGTTAAATAACATGGAATTTAAAAGAGTTTTTAGGAAAGCTTTAAGATCTGGGGCTCTGAAATCCGGCAACCTGAGTTTGAGTGTTAGCACTAACAAGCCAAGGATCCTTGGGTAAGGAAACTCCATAACTATAGATGAAGCTATATCTTCATCTACAAAATGAAGATAATAAAGTATTTCATTAAGATCCTGTCAGACCTAAATATGCTAATACATGTGGAATATTTTCCATAGTAGCTTCCTTAATATATATTAAGGCTTCCTGATAGCTCACCTGGTAAAGAATCTGTCTGCAATGCAGGAGACCCTGGTTAAACTCCTGGGTCGGGAAGATCCCCTGGAGAAGGGATAGGCTCCCCACTCCAGTATTCTTGGGATTCCCTGGTGGCTCAGCTGGTAAAGAATCTGCCTGCCATGCTGAAGTCCTGGCTTCCATCCCTGGGTCAGGAAGATCCCCTGGAGAAGGGAAAGACTACCCACTCTAGTATTCTGGCCTGGAGAATTCCATGGGCTATATAGTCCATGGGGTCGCAAAGNCCCTGGTGGCTCAGCTGGTAAAGAATCTGCCTGCCATGCTGAAGTCCTGGCTTCCATCCCTGGGTCAGGAAGATCCCCTGGAGAAGGGAAAGACTACCCACTCTAGTATTCTGGCCTGGAGAATTCCATGGGCTATATAGTCCATGGGGTCGCAAAGTGTCTGACACGACTGAAAGACTTTCATTAATACATATTAGCTGACACAACAATAATGATTATTATCGTTGTTATTGGGTCTTTGATTTCAGATGGATCCCATGAATCCTCAAGTCCCAACCTCAGGGACGATCCAGGGACCTCCAATTACAAGTAGTCATCCAGAGTCCTCTTGAATGATTTGCACAAGTAACCGCTCAGTAAATTACAAAGTAGATTATTCCCTTTTCCACAACTCCAGCTACCTGAAAATAATTTAATCACAAGTCTGTCTCCCTATCTCTTGTGTGGGGTTCTAGTTCTGTGAGAGTAAATAAAATTAAACTAAACCTCCAGCCCTAAGATATGCCCTCAAGTCTTTACCTCCACGGTACTGCCCAATTCTTCATCCTAAGTTAANCACAACTCCAGCTACCTGAAAATAATTTAATCACAAGTCTGTCTCCCTATCTCTTGTGTGGGGTTCTAGTTCTGTGAGAGTAAATAAAATTAAACTAAACCTCCAGCCCTAAGATATGCCCTCAAGTCTTTACCTCCACGGTACTGCCCAATTCTTCATCCTAAGTTAAACATGAGTTTGGGTGGACTCTGGGAGTTGGTGATGGACAGGGAGGCCTGGCGTGCTGCAGTCCATGGGGTCGCAAAGAGTCGGACATGACTGAGTGAACTGAACTGAACAGCTGAAGCTAAACATCTCCAGTGATACAGTTTCATTTTTCTGATCTCTCTCTTCTGAACATATTCCACTTTGCTGATATTCTTCTTAATGATGACTGAACAAAATACTTCAAAATTTGTCTGACAAGAGCAGTGACTGGAAGTGCAAGAACATTTCTTTCCCTGGACGCTACTTTTCGTTTAATGCAAGATAAGAATGCCTCAGCTGTTTTGGCTCACACCTTTGAATGATATTGAGCTTATTCTCAATTAAATATCCAAGTTTTTCTCATGCAAATTCCTGTTGAGCCAGTTCTCCCTGCATCCTGTATTCATATCAGCCCACAGTTCCAGTCTGGTAAAATCTGTTTTGAATCCTGATTCCTTCTCTGAGTGTCTTAACTATCACTCCCAGCTTTGTGCCAGCAGCAGAAGCGGTCAGCTTGCCTCTGTGTCTTCATCTGTGTTGTCGCTAAGGCTGTCAAATGGATCCAGCTATGGGAAGAACTCTTTGACCACTCTGGGGATATCCCTCCAGGTCGAGGTCAGTCGTGAATTAGCATTCTCTGTGGACAGTTACTCTCTCTGTAAATCTCCCTAATTACAATGTTCCTCTTCTTACTCACAAGCATGCTGCTGTTGCATATGTGACTAAATGGACCATCAGGGGCTTTGGGCCCAAACACGTGCTGTGCTGTGGCAATGGCAGCCACTCCAGTACTAAAACCCCAGGGGCGGGGGAGCCTGGGGGGCTGCAGCCCACGGGGTCACCAAGAGTCAGACACTTACTGAGCAACTTCACTTTCACGCATTAGAGAAGGAAATGGCAACCCACTCCAGTGTTCTTGCCTGAAGAATCCCAGGATGGTGGAGCCTGGTGGGCTGCCATCTGTGGGGTTGCACAGAGTCGGACACGACTGAAGCGATTAAGCAGTGCTCAGTCACTCAGTCGTATCCCACTCTTTGCGACCCCATTGACTGTAGCCCACCAGGCTCCTCTGTCCATGGGGATTCTCCAGGCAAGAATACTGGAGTGGGTTGCCATGCCCTCCTCCAGGGAATCTTCCCAACCCAGGGATGGACCCCAGGTCTCCAGCATTACAGGCAGATTCTTTAACGTGTGCGCCACCAGGGAAGCCCAGGAATAATGGAGTGGGTAGACAATCCCTTCTCCAGGGGATCTTCCCGACCCAGGAATCAACCAGGGTCTCCTGCATTGCAGGCAGATTCTGTACCAGCTGAGCTGTCCGGGAAGCCTGGGCTCAAATGTAACTGGATTCAAATCCTTGCTTTGCCACTGACTACCTGTGTAATGTTGGGCCATTTATTTAACCTCGCTGAACTTCTTTTGCCTAATTTACAAAATAGCTTTTGACTGGTAAGCTAATTCCATGAAGAGCTGTCTTGTTGATCTGTGTGCTAAGTCGGTTCAGTTGTGTACAACTCTATGCAAGCCCACGGACTGTAGCCCACCAGGCTCCTCTGTCCATGGGATCCTCCAGGCAAGGATACTGGGTGGGATGCCGTGCGCTCCTCCAGGGGGCCTTTCTGACCCAGGGGTTCCACCCGTGTCTCTTATATCTCCTGCATTAGCAGGCAGGTTCTTCACCAGTAGCGTCACCTGGGGAGCCCCTGTGTTATCTCCAATAGCCCGCATACTTTGGGCACATTCTCAGTAGATTTGCAAAATGAATTGCTGAATAAATAAAGGAACAGTGATTGAGTCAAATTGCTTATTCAAATCAACATACATTGCCTACATCCATCTCTGATCTATTTGTCTGGTCCACTTATGGAAAATGATAGTAAATGAGGTTATTATTAAAGTATTATTCTTAAATGATCCATTTAGCTCCTATAATCACTATATCTCTCTATTTTTATTAAGATATAATTCACATATTATAAAATGTACCCTTTTAAAGTATACAATCTGGTGGCTTTTAGTATATTCACAGAGTTGTGCAAACATCAGAAATCAATTTCAGAATATCTTTATCATCTGGAAAAGAAATCCTGTATCCATTAGGAGTCACTCCCCAATTTCTTTCGAACTTTCAGCCCTAGACAACCACTAATCTACTTTCTGATTCTACAGATTTGCCTGTTATCTAACATTTTAGGTAAACAGAATCATTTAGTAAGTTCCCTTCTGTGGTTGCATTCTTTCACTTAATTTTTTCAGTGTTTATCCCGCTTGTAGCCTGTATTAGCAGTTCATTCCTTTAGGGACAACTGGCAATGGCCCCCCACTCCAGTTCTCTTGCCTGGAAAACCCCACGGACAGAGGAGCCTGGAAGGCTGCAGGCCATGGGGTCGCTGAGGGTGGGACACAACTGAGCGACTTGACTTTCACTTCTCACTTTCATGCATTGGAGAGGGAAATGGCAACCCGCTCCAGTGTTCTTGCCTGGAGAATCCCAGGGACGGGGGAGCCTGGTGGGCTGCTGTCTATGGGGATGCACAGAGTCGGACACGACTGAAGCGACTTAGCAGCAGCAGCAGCAGCAGTACTGTGTGGATGTACCATGTTTTACTTATCCACCCATTAGTTTATAGCCATGGGAGTTGTTTCAACTTTTGGCTATTATGAACAGTGCTGCTATGAGCCTTTGCACAAAAGTTATTGGATGGACATATATATGTTTTCCTTCTAAAGGAGATCGGCCCTGGGATTTCTTTGGAAGGAATGATGCTAAAGCTGAAACTCCAGTACTTTGGCCACCTCATGCGAAGAGTTGACTCATTGGAAAAGACTCTGATGATGGGAAGGATTAGAGGCAGGAGGAGAAGGGGACGACCGAGGATGAGATGGCTGGATGGATCACTGACTTGATGGGTGTGAGTCTGAATGAACTCTGGGAGTCGGTGATGGACAGGGAGGCCTGGCATGGTGCGATTCATGGGGTCGCAAAGAGTCGGACACGACTGAGCGACTGAACTGACTGACTGACTGACTGACTAATGTTTTCATTTCTCTTAAATATATATCCATGAGTGAACTCACTGGTTACAGGGTGTCTCTATTTAACGTATTAAGGCATTGTTTTCAAAAGCGGCGGTATCAATACTATTTTCCCTTCCCACCAACAATGTAGGAGGGTTCCAAGTTCTTCACATGTTAACCAACATATGCATTTATTTTTTTTCTTTTAAAATAATTTATTTTGTATTGGGGTGCAGCCGATTGACAAACAACGTTGTAATAGTTTCAGGCGAACAGTGAAGAAACTCTGCCATACAAGCACATGGACCGATTCACCCTCAAACCCCCCTCCCCCAAGGCTGTCACATAGCATTCAGCAGAGGTCCGCGCGCTGTGCAGATCCTTGCTGGTTATCCATTTTAAGTACAGCTGCAGGTGCGTGTCCATCCCAAACTCTCTAACTATCCCTTTCCCCTCAGCCTTCCCTTCAGAAACCCAAAGCTCATTCTCGAAGCCCGTGCGTCTGTCTCTGCTTTGTGTGTTAAGTTCACTTGAATCGTTTCTTTTTAGATAGATTCCACACGCAAGGGGTGTCATGCGATAGTCCGCCTTCTCCGTCTGGCTGACTTCATTCAGGATGACCCTCTCTAGATCCACCCGTGTTGCTGCAAATGGCCTTATTTCATTGTTTTTCACGGCTGAGCAAGACCCCGGTGTACGTATGTACCACGTCTTCTTTACCTGTCCCTCTGTTGATGGACGTTTAGGCTGCTTCCGCGTCTAGCCAACGCTTGTCCTTGCTCCACTTTTTGGTTGTAGACGTCTTAGTGTGTGTCTGGTGCTACCACATTGTGGTTTTGACTTGTATTTCCATGAGAACAGATTCTGCTAGGCATCTTTTCTTGTGTTTCCTTTCCATTTGTATATCTTTGAAATATACCTAGCCAAAGTATTTGCTCGTTTTTCAATTTTGTCTTTTTATTGTTGAGTTGTAAGAGATCTTTTATATTCTGGACACTAGTCCTTTATCAGATGTATGATTTGCAAGTATTTTCTCCCATTCCATAGGCTCTTTTAACTTTTTTGTTAATGTCTTTTGAAACACAATTTTTTTAAAAAAAAAATTGACGTTTCATGTATGTATATATGCATGCCTCTTATTCTTCTGCTTTTAGAGCCATTGCCTAATCCAAAGCTACAAAGTTACATGTCTGTCTTCTTTTATGGTTTCTCCTAAGAGTCTTACAGTTTTGCACTGTCTGAGGTCTGTAACCATCCGGAATTAATTTCTGTACATGGCATGAGATAGCGGTCTTTCTTCATTCTACAAGATAGGAGTAGCCAGTTGTGCTAGAACAGTTAGTCAAAAAGGTTGATTTTTCTATGTTAAATATTCTTGGAATCCTTGTTCAAAATCAGTTGACTGTAATTTTTTTTTTTTTTTTTTTACTATACTTTCAATTCTCTTCCAGTGCCCTACGCGTCTATCATTACGCCAGGACCACATTGTTTTGAATACTGTCACTTTGTAGTAAGTTTTGAAATTGACAAATGTGAGACCATCTTTGTTGGTTCTCAAGACTGTTTAAACTATCTGGGTCTCTTGTATTTTAATGTAAATTTTAGAATAGATTGCCTATTTCTGTAAAAAAAAATACAGCTAGGATTTTAATAGGAACTGCATTATCAAGAGGATTTGAGGAGTATTTCCATCTTAAAAATATCAAGCTTTCAAACCATGTATTAGGTATTCATTTATTTCAGTGTTTTGTAGCTTTCAGTGTATAAGTCATGAACTTTTTTGTTAATTTTATTTGCAACAATTTTATTATTTTTTATGCAATTGTAAATGAATTTTTTAAAAATTTCCTTTCAGACTGTTCATTACTAGTGTTATAGACACGTAACAGATTTTTGCATTATTCCTTGTATGCTGAAATCTTATTTATTAGCTGTAATAAGAGATTCTTTTTCGCATTTTCCCTGGGATCTTTTCTGTGTAAGACGTCTTTTGTAACTATAGATAATTTTACTTCTCCCTTTCTGATTTTGATGCCTGTTATTTCCCTTTCTTGTGTAATTATGCTTGCTGAATCTCCAGTACAATGTTGTATTGTATGTTGAATGTTGAAGTGGTGAGAGTGGATATCCTTTTCCTATTACTGATTTGGAGAAAAAAATTTCGTTGTTTTATGACTAAGTATGACATTAGCTATGGGAGTTCATAGATGCCCTCTATCAAGTTGGGGAAGTTTCTTTCTGTTCCTGATTTGTTAAATATATATATATATATATTTCTTTTTTCTTTATCATGCAAGGGTACTGGATTTTTTTCAAAACCTTTTCTGCATCTATTGAGGTGACCATGTGGTTTTTGTCCTTTTTTCTATTAATATGGTGCATTATATTGGTTTATTTTCATATGTTGAAACAACTTTGCATTCTAGGGTAAATCTTCTGTGGTCATGGGATATAATCCTTTTTTTAAAATGTCACTGGATTCAGTTTGCTAGTAGCTCAATGAACCAATATTTTCCAAATGGCCGAAGGATGATATTACAAAATCATGCATGGGTAAACAGTCTATTTAAAGTACAAGATAGGCCATGGATTTTAATGTGACAGGACCTGAAAAACTTATTAATATGGTTTTAGATTCTACATTGAAGCCAATCTTTAAGAATCTACTATTTGTTGAGTTTTAGGGTAATATTAAAAAATTAGCCATAATTATACAAAAAGCCTGTTAAAATGTAGTCAGTTTTGCTTTAATGCATGTTTTGAAAATCTAAAGTTGTTATAACCAGAACCATTCGAAGAGGGCAATAAACCGCACCCAGCTGAATGGAGTTGTGTAGGGCTATAGAAAATGCACCTAGGCAATACTTCGTGAGTACCCTGGGCCACATCTTTTCACATCTGATGTTATAAGCTTCCTTTTAACACCTGTCACCAGTTCTCAGAAACTCTCAAGCTATGAGCCTTCTGATGGCCAATGGCACATAGCTCCTGTCCTGAACTCTCTTAACATCCCCATTGCCTCTCAGCTTATTTTGCTCTCTCTTATGCTCTCGTAAGTCAGTGATCTTAGGAGGGAAAAGGCGGTATTGTTTAGGAACAGGGCATACATGTGGTAATAGAAGTGGGAGCCAAGGCATACCAGTGAAAGTGAAGGCACCCACTTGTACAAGCAAGCTTCAGGTAATTTTCAAGGTGAAGTGCCCTGTGTATTACAGTGCTTACTCATTTCTTAATCGCTCGGCCTGTGTAAAACTGTGCTACTGGTTTTAATGCGCCACTGGGAAGTTTATGAGTATTATATTCCAAACCCTATTTTCCTATCAGCTTTGTGTATTTTTTTATGGGGCTTCCCTGGTGGCTCAGTTGGTAAAGAATCTGCCTGCAGTGCAGGAGACCCAGATTCAACCCCTGGTCTGGAAGATCGCCTGCAGGAGGAAATGGCAACCCACCCCAGTACTCTGAAAGCCTATGAGCAGAGGAGCCTGGTGGGCTACAACCCGAGGATTCACAAGAGTCAGACACAACTGAGCAGCTAATGGCTACTACTCAATGCCGTATCAGTAATATTTACGTCTAGAAAGAAAGCAAATGAAGAAAAACAACCAAGATGCCCCCAAATCAGCATCATGAAGAAGCCACTCTAAGGAGTCTTTTCCAGGTATCTGTTTAGGATCCGAGGTTTCAGTTTTTGGAGCTCTCCCATCCACAGCACACTCTGCCAGTGCTTGTGAATGTCAGTATATAACACAATAAACTTTGAATAGAATTAACATAAAGTACTCCTTTCTCTTAAAAGATACCACCTTTCCAGTCCTATAATTGCTGGCTTATGTGAGCACTGATTCATTCAAAACTTTGCATTAGTATATACCAGGAATATAAAACCGCACAAAAGAAGAACTGGACAGACATACTTGCCCTCATTTATTCTAGCTGAGAGAAACAGACAATTCATGAAAGTGATAAGTAAATTGTACAGCAATTGCAAATGTGATCAGCACTTTTGAGAAAAAGGAAAAAGTGAGATGCCAATTTTAAAAAAAGGCGAGAGATGGGAGAGCCTGGTTTCCCAGTGGGTGGTCACTTCCTCCCCTGCAAGGATGACATTTTTACGAATGATTAGAAGACGTTTCCATGAATTAGGTTCTCTGTCGAGTTGGTGTCGTGATGTTTCCCCTTCAAGGTCTCCCCTGGACACGCAGCACCTGCCTTTCCGCCCGTGTGAAACAGCCCCTTGCTCCTGTGCGCTATTCTTCCTCCTCCAGCACCTCCATGCATTCTTGTCCCTTTTCCAGCCCTCATCAAATATCTTTCCAGCGCGCCTATGATGGAAGGTGTGTTCTCCCAGCAGGAGAGACATTCGTTCCTCTAAATGGCATTTTAAAAAAACATTTGACTTGTATCATGAATGTCTTATAATAATGTCCTCTAAACAATTTCCCCCTTTGGACACACTCTCCAAGTCCACTCTTCTCAATCGCCCTTTCCTGCCATAGTGTGTGTTTCTTCCAGAACAAGCTGCCAGTCTCTGTTATTTTTTATGTAGACCATTATTGTCTATTATCTGAGGAATCTGCCTGTTTATATATTTTTTAAAATTTTACAAAAGTAATCCCGGCTATGGGACCTCTTTGGTGGTCCAGTGGTTAAGACTCCACGCTTCTAATGCAGGGAGCATGGGTTTGCTCCCCGGCCAGAGAACTAAGATCCCACAGGCCTGCCACACAGTGTGACCAAAACAAAACAAACAAAAAAAAGAAAACAAAACCAAGAAAAAAAAAAAAAACAGAAATAATTGCAACTAACTTTAGAAAGCTATGTTTAAGATGGTTACCAATGTTCACTCCAATACTTTATGTGTACAAATAGAAAGCAGTTTACCAGACACTAGCATTTGAATCAGCAAGAGTCCCCCAAATCTGAAGCCTGAAGAAATACTGGTATCATTTTCCCAAGAATATTTATACTATCTAAGGACATCTATATTCAAAGAATTTCATCATAGGTAGTGTCATGATCAGGTCAGTTCAGTTCAGTCGCTCAGTCGTGTCTGACTCTTTGGAACCCCATGAATTGCAGCACACCAGGCCTCCCTGTCCAGCACCAACTCCCAGAGTTCACTCAGACTCGCGTCCATTGAGTCAGTGATGCCATCCAGCCATCTCATCCTCTGTCGTCCCCTTCTCCTCCTGCCCCCAATCCCTCCCAGCCTCAGAGTCTTTTCCAATGAGTCAACTCTTCACATGAGGTGGCCCAAGTACTGGAGTTTCAGCTTCAGCATCATTCCTTCCAATGAACACCCAGGGCTGATCTCCTTCAGAATGGACTGGTTGGATCTCCTTGCAGTCCA
>SJYA01001937.1:23272-57083 GCA_006410615.1 Neotragus moschatus | reverse complement strand
GGGGGCTCCAAAATCACTGCAGATGATGACTGCAGCTATGAAATTAAAAGACACTTACTCTTTGGAAAGAAAGTTATGACCAACCTAGATAGCATATTCAAAAGCAGAGACATGACTTTGCCAACAAAGGTCCATCAAGGCTATGGTTTTTCCAGTAGTCACGTATGGATGTAAGAGTAACTATAAAGAAGGCTGAGCGCCAAAGAATTGATGCATTTGAACTGTAGTGTTGGAGAAAACTCTTGAGAGCCCCCTGGACCACAAGGAGGTCCAACCAGTCCATCCTAAAGGAGATCAGTCCTGGGTGTTCTTTGGAAGGACTGATGCTAAAGCTGAAACTCCAATATTTTGGCCACCTCATGCAAAGAGTTGACTCATTGGAAAAGACCCTGAGAAAGGGAGGGTTTGAGGGCAGGAGGAGAAGGGGACAACAGAGGATAAGAGAGCTGGATGGCGTCACCAACTCGATGGACATGGGTTTGAGTGAACTCCGGGAGTTGGTGATGGACAGGGAGACTTGGTGTGCTGCAACTCATGGGGTCTCAAAGAGTCAGACACGACTGAGCGACTGAACTGAACTGAACTGAAGATATGGAAACAACCTAAGTGTCCATCAGTGGATAAAGAAAATAGTGTATACACAGACACACACACATACACACTGAATACTATTGTGCCTTTAAAAAGAATGATTTTTTCCCATTTCCAAAAATGTGAATAGACCTTGAGGGCATTATGTTAAGTGAAATAAGTCAGACAGAAAGATAAATACTGTATGATATCATCAGTTCAGTTCAGTCAGTTAAGATGGTGATCTGCAGTGATTTTGGAGCCCAGAAAAATTAAGTCTGACACTGTTTCCACTGTTTCCCCATCTATTTCCCATGAAGTGATGGGACCGGATGCCATGATCTTGGTTTTCTGAATGTTGAGCTTTAAGCCAACTTTTTCACTCTCCACTTTCACTTGCATCAAGAGGCTTTTTAGTTCCTCTTCACTTTCTGCCATAAGGGTGGTGTCATCTGCATATCTGAGGTTATTGATATTTCTCCCAGCAATCTTGATTCCAGCTTGTGTATCTTCCAGTCCAGCGTTTCTCATGATGTATTCTGCATATAAGTTAAATAAGCAGGATGACAATATACAGCCTTGACATCATATGATAACATATTTTTATGTGAAATCTAAGAAATAAAACAAACTAATAAAGTAAACAAAAACCTAAGCTAATAGATACAGAGAACAGATTGCCAGAGGTGGGCAAAACAGGTGAAGGGAATCAGTACAAAAGGTACAAACTTCAAGTTACAAATAACTGTCATAAGGATGTAATATACAGCGTGGTGCACACATGCATGTTAGGTCACTTCAGTCATGTCCAACTCTTTGCAACCCTATGGAGGCACCAGGCTCCTCTGTCCACGGGATTCTCTAGGCAAGAATACTGGAGTGGATTATCATGCCCTCTTCCAGGGAGTCTTCTCCACCCAGGGATGGCATCTGCATCTCTTGTCTCCTGCATTTGCAGGTAAGCTCTTTACCACTAGTGCCACCTGGGAAGCTTGTACAGCATGGTAACTGTATTTAATAATATAACATTGCATATTTGAAACTTGTTGAGAGAGTGAATCTAAAAAACCTTCATCACAGGAAAAAAAGAAAAATAAAAAATTGAAACTATTCAGGTGGGGGTGGTAGCTAAACATTGTGATGATCATTTCACAAAATGTACAAATGTCAAATCTTCGTGTTGTGCATCTGAAACCTAATCTAATGTTATATGTCAATTATACCAACACATTAAAAAAGAAGCTAGTACTAAAAATAGAAAAAAATTTTAGAATTGAATTATTTAACCGTATAGAAATCTATATGGCAAAGCAACAATGAAAGCAAATAACAATCTTGAATATACGCACAATATATATGACAAATGATCTATAGCTTTAGTGTGTAAAGATAAATAAATGAATCAGAGAAATGATGATCATCTCAGAAAAAAATGAACAAAAACAAGTATGAATAATTCACAGAAGGAAAACAAGGGCAAAATGAGAATGGGATGGATTTTAAGCTTCCTAGTAATGCAAGAAAGAAAATTAAAATAAAACATATAGCTTTTTTTTTTTACTTCCAAACAGAAAAAACTAACAATTAATTCTCAGTACTATATGGGCTCCCCTTATAGTTCAGTCGATAAAGATTCTGCCTGGAATGCAGGAGACCAGGGTTCGATTCCTAGGTCAGTAAGATCTTCTGGGGAAGGAAATGGCCAACCACTACAATAGTTTCGCCTGGAGAATCCCATGGATAAAGGAGCCTGGCAGGCTACACTCCATGGGATCACAAGAGTCAGACACGACTTAGCAACTAAGTCACCACCACAATATTATTTGGGCTTAGCGTGAGTATGTGCATGCTCAGTCACTCAGTCCTGTCCGATCCTTTGTGACCCCATGGGCTGAAGCCCACTGGGCTCCTCTATGGAATTTTCCAGGTAAGAATACTGGAGTGGGTTGTCATTTCTTCCTCCAGGGGATCTTCCTGACCCAGGGATTGAACCTGCATCTCCTGCATTGGCTGGCAGTTTATCATTGAGCCACCTGGTGGAGGCAAATATATTAATGCATATGTTGTTTGCAAAAGTATAAATTTGTGGATTTTTTGAAGTCTGTTTTGAATTGTTTATGCTTTTTGATTCAATAATTCCAGTAGTTAAGAATATGCCCTAGAAAAGTAATCATATATGTGCTCAGAAATTTTGCTAAGAGGATATTCTTGTTAGTGTTGCTTTAAGGTAGTGAAGACTAAATGACAACCTTAAAATATGTCTACTGAGAAAAAGTTTACTAAATAAGTTAAAGTGCATCCACTCAAGGACACTGTGGATCCGTGAAAGCCATGGTTCATGAACTTGTCTGCAATTTAGAATCATCTGAAGATATTTTAAAAATTCCAAAGCCTGGGCTACTTTTCAAAAATCATTATTTCTGAGAGTGAGACTGAGATATCATTATTTTTTAAGCTCCTAGTTGCAATGAACAATGTTGTTTGGAAACTATATTAAGGTGATATCACAAAAATGTATTATCATGAAGGAATGCTTACAATATATTGCTTTGTCAAAAAGACAAGACGCAAAATAGTATTACTGAGGATATAGCAGTGTTCTTTAGAGTACTAACTGGTGTTCTGTGTGCACGGTGAATCATTACTGAAGGGGCAGTCTCAAGCCTTTGATGACACCATCTACCTTTACCAAATCAAACTGGGCAGCCAGTCTGTGAGCTGGTCATAAGCTCAGGGTATCTCGGCATCAAAATCTCTGACCAACTTCACATCCATCCACATCCAGTAGCACTGACGTACACACTCTACCACATGTAAAATAGATAGCTAGCAGGAAGCTTCTGTATTGCAGAGGGAGTTCAGCTCAGTGCTCTGTGATGACCGAGAGTGGTGGGATGAGGTGGGAAGGAGATTCAGGAAGGAGGGGATATGTGTGTACATACAGCTGATTCACTTCGCTGTACAGCAGAAATTAGCACAACATTGCAAAGCAATTATACTCCAATTCAAAAGAAAAACCTCTGACCAAATGGAGTAAGCTGTGTCAATCAGAATCTTGCTCTGAGGAAACTGCAACTGTGAATTTTGAAGGAATTAGGCAGTGAGACTGAAGCTGAAAGGATGTACAAGGAAAGTCTTAAGGCAGAGAAAGGGCCAGGAAAAAAGTAACGTAATAAACGAGTAGACAGCATTAGTTAGCGAAAGCTGTGAAATAGGGAGAGACTAATGGGTGAGCAAGAGGCTGGTGGGAGAGACAAGCTTGAAAAAACACGCAAAATAGGGAACCACCAAGAGAGTATCTGAAGTGTGGCATTAATGCAGATCCACAAACATTTGTTTGGAGTGGCAGAATTCCTTCTTTCTGAGCAACCATCTTAAAAACAATTGTGCTTTAATATTAATCACTTGTCAGTGTATTTAGGCAAATGTTTTAGCATTAAAGACCTAACACACCAATGATATTCAACCCAAGGTTTAGGATCTTTGAAGATATTTGAAGACACTCATGACAGTATATGTTAAGAAAATCAATTTTCAGATCTTTGTTTTTTAAAATGAATTTTTTCTTGAATGTGCCTATGGTCAAAATATCATGTCTATTTTCCTTCCTTAGCTTCACTCTCCCTAACACCTTTGTCTATTTTACTAACAACAACAACAACAACAACAAAACCGCCTCTCTCACCCATTCTGAATTTACAAACTGCATTGTATAAAGATTCAGTTCAGTTCAGTTCAGTCACTCAGTAGTGTCTGACTCTTTGAGACACCATGGACTGCAGCATGCCAGGCCTCCCTGTCCATCACCAACTCTTGGAGTTTACTCAAACTTAAGTCCATCAAGTCGGTGATGCCATCCAACTGTCTCATCCTCTGTCATCCCCTTCTCCTCCTGCCCTCAATCTTTCCCAGCATCAGGATATTTTCCAATGAATCAGTTCTTCACATCAGGTGGCCAAAGTATTGTATAAAGTATATAAAGTATTGCATAAAGATTATGAGGTGCCAAATAACAGTTCAAAATTTTGGCGTCTGGAAGTCTCCTTTAATCAAGACACTGTTTGGGTCTCTTATATTTTTTAAAAAATGATTTCAAGAAGGAGGTAGTGAAATATAATACATATATATAATACAGGTTGTATTTTTTTTTTTTTTTACTTCTTATGACCATCTCAAGTTTTGGTTAAAAAAAAAAAGTGGTGGAGGTAGCTTAATAGATTTCAGAGTCCTTTTAACATATACTCAGACTCATATGACATATATTTTCAGTAACATTTGCTAAAATATCATAGATATTGTAAATTTGTATTTGTCTTTTCTTTGGGTAGGTCTCCTGTTCACCATCACGTGTCAACTACTTCTCTGTGTATTTTTCCATTCCTGCCACATACTTATTCAAATTTAGGCTAACTTAGATGAAATGTGCTATGAATTCTTTCATAATCACTTAGAAACAACAATAAAAAAAATTTGTAAGCCATATACTTGTAAGTGGGCTTCCCTGGTGGCTCAGGAGATAAAGAATCCACCTGCAATGCAGGAGACCTGGGTTCAATCCCTGGGTTGCGAAGATCCCCTGGGGGAGGGCATGGCAACGCACTCCAGTATCCTTGCCTGGAGAATCCCATGGACAGAGGAGCCTGGCAGGCTACAGTCCATGAGGTAGCAAAGAGTCGGACGCGACTGAGCAACTAAGCACAGTACAGCACATACTTATAAGAGAATGCTCAATTTCCAAAATTTGTCTCATTTTAGGAATAGGGCATACTCACCTGTGGATATGACCTTTATTGAAGAAAAACTATCCATTTTATTAAGAAATATATTTCCAACAAAATCTTACTTTAATATTTAATAATAAATTATAAAAAATGCAATTCATATATCTATCATTGATCATTTAATATTAAATATAATTATAACACAATACAAAAGAATTTTCAAAAAGTGGTAGTAGATAATAAGTGAATTTTCAAGTGTTATTTTATATGTATATTTTGCTTCAGAGAGGTATAAAAATGTAATCAATAAATCTTTTTGAAACATAAATACTTCAAAAATACAAATAGATTCTATTAGGACAAGAAAAGTCAGTGGGGGTAAATGTAATGGAAACATGAGTATAAGACGGAAAAGGGATAATGTGTACTGTCTGACAAAAACATCTTGATGTATTTTTCACGTACGACCATGGGCACCAAATCACTATGACATTAGATTCCATTAGCTATACTTAAGAGCTCTGTAACAGTTTTAAGTTAAAATGTTAACATTTTAATATTACAGATATGGCTATTAAACCCATGATTTAAAGTGTAAATATTTACTTAAAATGAGCAATTGAGTACCTGAATTTTTCAAAACAGTTATAGGGAATAATAAAAACGATTGACAATTCATATATGGGACACTTTATATTTAGTCTATAATATTTTCTTACCATCATAATTGAGTTTTTTGAAGACATGGAAAAACATTGAAACTATATTGCTTTTTAAGTGACTGTCATAATGTGATACATTGCAATTTTTAAAATCTAGAATAAAATGTTAAAAATGAAATACTATTACCAATTTTAGCATATTATGTCAATTATTTAAAAAGTGTTTATCAGATTATACATAATATTAAATGCTAAAATATTAACAATGATTATCTCTGAGTAGTAAAATTATGTGTGAATTATTTTCATTTTTGTTTATCTCTGTCTTTATAAGAAAGACATATGCAATATTACTTACATTGTAACAAAAATTTTAAAATAAAATAGCAAAGTGTATTCTTTGATTTGGACATCAACAACTTTTCTAAGCAAAAACAATAACAACAACAAAATTTCCTGCAGAATTAGACCCTTTCACAGTAATCCTTACGGTTTAGCCGTGACAAATGCTAAAATAAAACCTTGTTTCTTTATCCTAAATTCGGCTGTCTTTATCTAGGATTCTCTGGACATTTATTCTGAATAAGGAGTGCAGAATCAGAACCCCTAATAGCAATGGTACTACCTCACTAAAAATATGCTGCGTACGTCTTTGTAAAAAGGCCAATCAGCAGAAAACATATTCTACAAAGGCACCTCCTGCGTGGTCCTGAATTATAACTTGCCTTAACTGAAAAATATAGGAACTAAAGAACACAGAAATAGTAGTCAACTTACTTTCTAAATTAAGTGTGAATTATTATTCTTCAAGGAGTTCTGAGGCTGTTCAGTGTGTATTAAATCTTGAACAAGTTACAGGATTTTGGAACTGAACAGTAATTGGTTTGTAAAACTGGCTTAAGCATTTCCATCTGCACACATAAAATTTTGATTAATTTTCTTTCGTGCTATGTGGTGAGGCATAGCAATGTATTTTGACATTGAGATCTTATCCACATTTAGAGGACTGAAAGGTCATTATACTTTCACTCTCTGTAAAGACATTGCTTGATAACAATAGACTGTACAAAAATAGTACTAGGTGATACTTGGCTCCCAGTCAAATGGACTCTGCTTTATCTATACCTACACTTTTCAAAGGACTCAGTTCTACAAACATTGGACTGAACACTGGTTGTGTTAGTTTCATCCTTCATATTTTGGAAATATCCTGACTTGAGGCTCTCCTGGTTACCCTATGTCTCTTTGTGTCTCCTTCTTCAACTCTATAATGTCCCCTTAACTCAAAATATAGAAAACAGAGTTTGACAGGGAATGTAAATAATTACAATAAGCAGCAATATTCTAACAAAAATAAAATATTCTAATAAGGAAAAGTGGAATTTTACTTAATCTAGCTCAGTGGGTTAGTGAAATAGAACTTTGAATGCCAAATGGAATATAAAGGCAAGACCATCGTGTTTTGAACGTACATGTGTTTCAAATGTACAGGTTATGGGATTCTGTGGGTTATATCTAAGCACTTAAGGAAGAGAGCACTTGGATTTCATGTGGCGATAGGAGACATTATTCCCCTTAGAAGGGGGACTTTGATCGAAATAGAAGCAGCTTAAAATCAAATAGTCATGAACAATGCAAATGTCCTTTGATTTGCATGAGGCCTCATAGAGAGGATAAGCTGCACTGTTTGTACTGCCCTCCAAACCAATCCTCATCCACAAAAAGACTCTATTTTTCATTTTAATATGTGATTTATTGTCCAAAGCTAGCTGGTAAAGGATCTGCCTGCAATGCCTGAGACCCCAGTTCGATCCCTGGAGAAAGGATAGGCTACCCACTCCAGTATTCTTGGGCTTCTCTGGTGGCTCAGCCGTAAAGGAATCCACTTGAAATGTGGGAGACCTGGGTTCAATGACTCTGTTGGGAAGATGCCTTGGAGGAGGGCATGGCAACCCAATCCAGTATTCTTGCCTGGAGAATCCCCAAGGACTGAGGAGGCTGGTGGGCCTCAGTCCACGAGGTCACAAAGAATGCAAAGAGTCGGACACAACTGAGTGACTAAGCACTGCGGAGCACACTGCTGTTACTGATTAACACAAAAAGCTTCATAAAAGCAGATATTTGTGCTAGATTTTGCTAGCTCTTCTATGGTTCTCCATCAAGATCTCACTCTCAAATTATTCACACATACCCCCCAAAACTTTCTTAGTTTATTTGGAGATTGACAGTGATTATCATAATCTCACAGGTGCGTCTGATGAAGTGTTAAGAACAATAGACTTGAACACCAGGATTTGAACCCCAGTGCTAATACTGACAATGTTTGACATTTGATAAGGTACTTAACATCCAAACACTTGTTTCTTTATTCTTTGCGTGGAAATGGTAACATCTGCCTCATGCTGGGGCAAGGAAAAAAATGAGGTAATAGGAAAAGATCTTCCATTGTTTGTAACACGTAATAGTTCCTCAAGAAGTGTTCCATGGCACTCTATCCTTCTGTACCACCTATTTTAATAATTTTAATTAGGCAAACTTATTTTAATAATTTTAATTTATTAAAAATCAGCCATGGAAGATTCTCTGTAGCACCAGTAACTATGTGAAAAGAATACTCCACTCATCCAAAGTTCATTGAATTCAGTCAGAAATCAACCTATATTAGACTGACTTCCAGTTTGTACTTGCTTTGTTCATGCTCTGTATTAACCTTAACACACTCCAATGTACTTACCTTATTGGTGCATTTGTTTAATGAATGTCCTTAATAATTCCATCAATGTCAATGCCATTTATTCTAAACTTTTTAATTGCCTTTGGACTTCAGTTGCACAGAGTTGTTACATTAAAAAGTAGAATATAAGTTTAAGAAACAAATGTGGCTTGTTTGGCTAAAAATCCAAGGGCAAATGGTGACAAAAGAATCTGAAGCTATGGATATATTTACTTTTAGTGAAGATCAAATTATTGAAGGCTTACTGCAAGGGAAAGTGTATTAATAAAAATCTTCCTGCAAATATAGGATTAACCACAAAGCAATTAATGAAAAGCTGTGTCACTCATTCATATGTGCAAGAAAATATTAAATAGTCATTTCCATGCTGTTGTGACCTTTGTTTCCCTCGGCAACGACAATTTTATAAGCAATCAAACCTTAGTGAGTAATCACATTAGTGACTGGGTCTAGTTGCTATATAGATTTTTTCTTGGGATTTCAAATTCTCTTTTCCTTGTGGGGCTATTAAAAAAATATTGAGAGTGCTAGTCAATTATCCCAAGAAATGCTGCTCTGGAAATTTCCATGGGTATGGTAAAGGGCAAGTTAATTAGAATAAAAAGAAACAACTCCTGGTTTTCTTCGTCAACTTCCATCTGTTGTTTAGAAATCAAAATTACAACATACTTTCACTGATAAAAAGTGCAGACACCTAACAGTAAACAAGGGAGATTTACAATCCTTTTTCCTACTAGAAAAAGGTTCTAGCTCAATTCCCCTATAACTGGAACATTGAGTAGATAAAAGCTCAGTGTAGTAAAATCTCTACTTATGCAATTCAGCATCACCATGGAAACATCTCCCCCTCAGTGAAATAATGAGATGGTAATGAAAACAGCTGCCACATAATGAGCCTAGGCACAAGCAGAGGCCGAGTTCTTCATGCCAAAAAGTGAGTGACAGGAGGGTCGACTAGATAGAGGTGGGATGAGCAAGGAGTAAGAAGAAAGCCATCAGTGGGCATTGTGGAAAAGGGCAGGGATAGCTCCATAAAATTCTAATATCAAAGTGCTCAGGTTTTGATTTTTGCAAATTTTGGTACTGAGTTTGTGGCATTCCCAGTGCAGAGACAAATGTGGTATACAAATTGAGTTTTGATTATCTGAGTTCAACCTAACATTTTACACATTTAACATGTCAAACTATGTAGCTTGACCATTCAGGGTTCCACATTCTACTGGGTCCTTGGGAACTTGTGTCAAATGGTAACAACATCAGGATGCCAAGAGGATAGTTATATTTGGGGGACATGAAAGGATATGATGTCATCCCTTAGGGCACTCCCAAGTGAATAGAAACTACACCTGCCTCCTCCAGTGTAACCTGGGCCCGCTGATATGAAGATTATGAGCAGAAATTGGTAGGAACGAAATATATACATTTGTTATTGTTTAGTTGCTAAGGCGTGTCCAACTCTTTGAGACCTCATAGACTGTAGCGCATCAGGCTCCTCTGTCCATGGGATTTCCCAGGCAAGAATTCTGGGGTGGACTGTCATTTCCTCCTCCAGCAGATCTTCCCAACCCAGGCATCAGATCAAACCCACATCTCCTGCACATATATACATACACAGACACACACATCACATGTATACTTGTGTGTGTGTGTATCTGAATCACTTTGCTGAACATCTAAAACTAATACAACATTGTAAATATACTTCAATAAAACATTAATTTAGCAAAATAATTGAAAATACTTTTTTTCTAAAAAAAAGAGTAGCCTGTTGAGAAGTGTGCAGAGCTACATAGTGTTTAAAATGTACTGTTCTGAAATCAGAGAGGAATTGATTTGAACTCTGGCACTCTCTTATACCAATTGTGACCAGGAGCAAATGTCTCTAATTCTAAATTTCTTCACCTGTAAGATGAAGTCACTAATAGTACTTGCCATGAGTGAAAATTAAATGAGATAATACTTGTACAATACCAGTCACAATGAGTGTTCAAATATTCAGTTCAGTTCAGTTCAGTGGCTCAGTCATGTCCAGCTCTTTGCAACCCCGTGGACTGCAGCATGCCAGGCCTCCCTGTCCATCACCAACTCCTGGAGTTTACTCAAACTCATGTCCATTGAGTCGGTGATGTCATCCAACCATCTCATCCTCTGTCGTCCCATTCTCCTCCTACCCTCAGTCTTTACCAGCATCAGGGTCTTTTCCAGTGAGTCAGTTCTTCGCGTCAGGTGGTCAAAGTACGGGAGTTTCAGCTTTAACATCAGTCTTTCCAATGAATATTCAGGACTGATTTCCTTTAGGATGGACTGGTTGAATCTCCTTGCAGTCCAAGGGACTCTCAAGAAGCATCAGTTCTTCGGCACTCACCTTTCTTTATAGTCCAACTCTTACATCCATACATGACTACTGGAAAAACCATAGCCTTGACTAGATGGACCTTAGTTCACAAAGTCATGTCTCTGCTTTTTAATATGCTGTCTAGGTTGGTCATAATTTTTCTTCCAAGAAGTAAGCGTCTTTTATTTTCATGGCTGCAGTCATCATCTGCAGTGATTTTGGAGTCCAAAAGAATAAAGTCTGCCACTGTTTCCACTGTTTCCTCCATGCCATGAAGTGAAGGGACCGGATGCCATGATCTTAGTTTTCTGAATGTTGAGTTTTAAGCCAACTTTTTCTTTCTCTTCTTTCACTTTCATCAAGAGGCTCTTTAGTTCTTCTTCACTTTCTGCCATAATGGTGGTGTCATCTGCATATCTGAGGTTATTGATATTTCTTCCAGCAATCTTGATTCCAACTTGTGTTTCATCCAGCCCAGCATTTCTCATGATGTACTCTGCATATAGGTTAAATAAGTAGGGTGATAATATACAGCCTTGACGTCCTCCTTTTCCTATTTGGAACCAGTCTGTTGTTCCATGTCCAGTTCTAACTGTTATTTCCTGACCTGCATACAGATTTCTCAAGAGGCAGGTCAGGTGGTCTGCTATTCCAATCTCTTACAGAATTTTCCACAGTTTGTAGTTCAGATATTAACTATAATTTATTTTATTACATGTAAACAGGCTGACAGATGGCAAAAGCTTTGGGGAGAATGTATACTACATTTTAAAAAAGATGTCCATATAGAATTAAAAAACCAACTGAGATTGGGTGGCCCATGTTTGGAATTGCCCCATTGTATACATTAATATTCTATAAACATGTTTCACAGCCTGGATATAACAGAGGGGAAAAAAGACAAGCTATATAACTTATACAGAGTTAAAATTTCTCAGGAAGGGTTGACCAAAATATTTAAGGGTGCTAGTGAGAAATGTCACACACTGTGAGGTACACCATCTAATGAAAAGCAAGTGTCGTGGACAGATACGAGCGAGGGCTGTAAGAGAATGCAGATATTCTTGAAGTTGAAAGGAAGTAGAGAGGAGGCTAGAATGAGGCATCTGAATGTTGAGGAAACAAAAGCAGTTATTCATAAGAGTTCCATGTCCATGGGCAGTGTGCCTTCGAAGGCAGGTGGGGCTGGTTGAGAGTCCAAAGTGCAGTCAACAAAACTCACATCAGGAGATCAATATCCCAGCTGCCCCTGGCCAGGTCAGCTTATTTGTACTACCTGTCTCCTATTCCACTGGAATTTGACTGGCTTTCTCAGATGACTCAGAGTCCTTCTCCTTCACTATCCAGTAGTGAACCCTATTCTCTCTCCCCATTGTTGGGTTCCCATGCAGTAAGGGGTTCTACAAGCATCCTCTTTTGGGATCCTGCCCAAGCCATGACTCTGCTCCCTGGTATTGATCAAACCTTCCTTTCAGCTCAACCCTGTAGCCCAGGGTTGTTCTTGATTAATAGCATCTTCACATATTAGCCTTTCTGCTCTCTCCTCCCTCAATCTGGCTGTTGAAATGCTCCTAGGTGTCTCAAGAAATCACCATCAATGGCTGGTGCAATGGCTCCTCCCTCTGACTGGTTTTAGTTGAGGTAGAAGGAAGAATGTTAAAACTTTCATCTTTACATGTATAATCAGAAAACCTCTGCTGATGACAGAGGGATGATGAGAGACACTCACCATTAGATAATGTATCACTTTGGTAGTTGTGTTTGGTGATGGTTTAGTCACTAAGTCATGTCTGACTCTTGCTGTAGCCTGGAAGGCTCCTCTGTCCGTGGGATTTTTCGGAAAAGAATAATGGAGTGGGTTGCCATTTCCTTCTCCAGGGGAAATCAAACGTGAGTCTCCTGCTTTGCAGGTGGATTCTTTACCGACTGCGCCACCAAGGGAAAATGTGCAGTCATTACTCAAATGCACAGAAATGGTGGTGAAAATCTCATATTCTTTCCATTTCAATGTCTTAACTTGGTATCATTAAAATTCAATGTCTTTGAGACAAACAATAAGAAGAAACTTTCCCTTCTCCTTTTCTTCCTCCTATTCACTCTTCCTTGCTCTCCCCTAAGTGAACTAAGTTCCCTGGGGATCTATACATCAGCTTGATGTATCTCTGTGTTGAAGATGAGTGTGGGGGAGAACTGTAGTCTGGTTAGCTGTCTCTTGTCACACCTGGCCTTCAGACATCATGACCTGACATCTGCTATGTCTGGCTAATTTTAGCCTTTGAAATCATGAGCTGCCCTCTGCTGCTGATAGCTAAGATATGGGTGCTGGTTTAGTACCTGGTTGGGCTTCCCCAGTGGCTCAGATGGTAAAGAGTCTGCCTGCAATGTGGGAGACTTGGATTCCATCCCTGGGTTGGGAAGATTCTCTGGAGAAGGTAACGGCTATCCACTCCAGTATTCTGGCCTTGAGAATTCCTTGGACTGTATGGTGCATGGGGTCTCAAAGAGTCGGACACAACTCAGTGACTTTCACTTCACTTAGAACCTAGTCCCGTGATCTCATGCATTTGGAGCTTTTCTAATCCTAACTTCAGCCCTTTGCTGGTCCTCCAGATTTTCAACCTTCTATATACCTCTTGAGAGTTCCAGAACACCCAAGTCTTTCCCCTTTCCCATGCTGGAATGCATGCTCGCCTCTATGAGACCTTCAGTCTCTGCTGCCCAGACTCTTCCTCTAGGGGCAGACATCAAAGTCCTACACACAGAGGTTTTTGCAGAGCTTCTGGAAGGGGCCTTTGTTTTTCTTTCTCTTCCTTGAATTCCCTCTAAACCTATTGGGGTTTTCTAGATTAGGTGGGACCTAAATCTTTGTCATGCTCCTCTCATCTTCTTCATGACACCTAGCTGAAATTTTATCATTTTTCGTAGTGGTGAAAAAGATGCCTTAACATTAAATAGTAGATTCTTTCCATTTTGGGATTTGTAATGTAAATCAGATTTTCAAACCATAGATTGTTACTCATTAATAGTTTATAAAATAAATGAATTTTTCTTAAAAATTAAATAGAATCAAACCAAACAGAAACTGCAACTCTACCACACAATGAAAATAATTACTATTTCATGAAACTGCTGTTTTAATTCTCTGTGTATGTATGTTGGATATATATTTGTTTCTGTGAGTTACTATCAGAAAATGTTTGAAAGGCTCTGGTATCAACTATGCTCAGTTCTCCAAAAGTTGACTTTTGGGAATCTAAATATTTGCCTCCTTCTAATTGTTTGACTCTGGCAAATCAAAATGCTTTACTCTATTATTTGTCTTTGCTCTAAATTTTCAGAAATAACTGCTGCTAAGTCACTTCAGTCGTGTCTGACTCTATGCGGCCCCATAGACGGCAGCCCACCAGGTTCCCCTGTCCCTGGGATTCTCCAGGCAAGAACACTGNGCAATCTTGATTCCAGCTTGTGTATCTTCCAGTCCAGCGTTTCTCATGATGTATTCTGCATAGAAGTTAAATAAGCAGGGTGACAATATACAGCCTTGACGTACTCCTTTTCCTATTTGGAACCAGTCTGTTGTTCCATGTCCAGTTCTAACTGGGGTCCGCAGCTAACCTCTAATGCAAAACTCAGTGACTGCTCCTCAGCCTTGCCATGGCTCTGTTCCAATGCTTTCAGGCCTCACTCTGACTACTACCCCAATTTGGACCCTACCCCTACCCCCACCCCATTTGCTGACTTTCCTCTCCTGTCTCATTGATGTCTTTTTTGTGGACTCTTTCTCTACTTGTTCTTTCTTCTCGAGGCCTCTGCTGAGCTACTTAGACCTAACTATTGTTCTGTGGTATTGACCTGCATCGTTGACATATTAGTCTAGCACACCCTCACCCGACTGATGGGTGGCAGGATATCTAACTTTATATCATCTAATCAGATGACTTCAACTCCAACTTAAAAGTTTCAAAGCTCACAAATTTAGAACTCACAACATTCTCTTTCATGATGAATGAATTTCTAGTTATCCAAACCCATGGGTTTTCTTCAGCAGTTTCAGTACCTTTGCAATGTGCTGAGTTGCTCAGTCGTGTCCAACTCTTTGTGACCCTGTGAACCATAGCCTGCCAGGCTCCTCTGTCCATGGGATTCTTCAGGCAAGAATACTGGAGTAGGTTACCATGCCCTCCTCAGGGGATCTTCCAGACCCAGGGATTGAACCAGCACCCATATCTCTCATGTCTCCTGCATTGTCAGGTGGTTCTTTACCACTAGTGGCCTGAGAACCTCGCGTCTGCAAGACTCCACCACAATTCTCCGTGTACTCAGTCCTCCTCAAATCATCCATAAGGCACCGATGGAGCTATTATGCTGACAAATAAATCTGACTTTCACCTCTCTGTTTTGAAATATTTGATAGCTCTCTGCTACCTATAGAATGGAGTAGAAACTTCTTAGAAATCGAACAAATCCTTCCTCATCTAGCTTTTGTCTGACTTTTCATCTTGGTCTCTTGCTATCACACTTTACGCTCCAGAATTACTAAATTACTATACACATGTGCTCTAGAGAACATTTGCCATCTTGGATGCTCAAGGGCATCCAGGAAAAATAACCAAAACCCACACTGCTGCTGCTGCTGCTAAGTCGCTTCAGTCATGTCCGACTCTGTGCGACCCCATAGACGGCAGCCCACCAGGCTCCCCGTCCCTGGGATTCTCCAGGCATGAACACTGGAGCGGGTTGCTATTTCTGAAAGTGAAGTCGCTCAGTCATGTCCTGACTCTTAGTGAACCCATGGACTGCAGCCCACCAGGCTCCTCCATCCATGGGATTTTCCAGGCAAGAGCACTGGAGTGGGGTGCCATTGTCTTCTGCAGACCCACACTAGCTTTGTTAATAGGAAGAATCCGGTGGAATCGATCATTTGGAGATGTACTGCGGGGCTGAAAAGGCAAAGGAGACAGCTGAGGCAACACAGCATTAGCAACTGCAGGAGCCGTCTGCCAGCCTGTGGCTGGGGGCGGGAGGGGGGGAGCAAAGTAGAGTTGGGACCCAGAAATCCCAGGCGGGGACAGCCCCCTGCTGCCTTAGTATCTTAGGCGTGTGTCTCCACGGAGCTTAGTCCCAGATTACTGAACGGGGGGCACTGGCTGTTTGGAGCAAGTATCTCATTATGACGTTGCTTTTTGGACTGGGGGAAAAAGCTCAGTACTGGAATCAGCTGCCCTTATCAGGTTGGACAACAATTTCTATAGTGACTCTGAGAGCAGGGTGGAGCCAAAGAGAAAGAAACAAGCCCCTCTCATCCTGCAACCTTCTAGTCTTCCTCCCTCACTCCTATTAGCAGAATTTATCGGGGGTCCAGCTGGCAAAGCAGAAACGGAGCTTGCAGAGTGTCACCCCCAGCACCAAGAAACAGAGAAGAGGACAGTGGCTTGATGAGCAGCATCCGATCAGCCTTCCTACTTGAGAGACGAGAAGACTGAAGCAAAGCAGAGCAGTGTTTCTAACTCTGAAAGACGAACGGAGTGTTCCTCCCTTTCCGAGCTCTGTGCGGTTAGAGCACCTACCTTTACCCCAGAGAATATCCCCCTCAGGACTCTGTCCCTGGAATGAGAAATGCAAAGATGAGGGGGCCGTGCAGAGAATTTACTTCAGCTGTGGCTCTGGCAGCAGCAGAGTCCAGTGCAGGGAGGCAGTAGTCTCAGGAAGGGCAGTGACGGTGACCACCGACAAGGCCACTAATGACGAGACTGCCAGTGGAGGCTTCCGGGGTCTGCCAGCACGCTTCTAGCTAGCCAGTCTCCTCTGGTGTTGTCTCTATTATGAATTCAGTTCTTTAGACTTCCTGAGGATTCTGGGGGTATGGAAATGTCATTTGATACATTATCTTCTGCCTAAGTTAACCAACACAAGTTTCTGTTGATTGCAAAAATGATATCCTGTCTAGTGTATCCAACATGTTCTCATATCTCATGCCTTTACAATTTTTTCCCACTTATGAGATTCCGATAATTTCAGCATTTATAATTTATAACATTTAGAAACTTTGCAAATGTTTCTCTTAGGCCCTATTTTTCTTATCTCCTCCTCCAGCATACACATTAGGTTAATCATGTATGTACCGTGTTTCCATGATAGCTAAGTTTATTAATCAAAATATCAGGTTCAGAAAAATTACCTCACAGTGCAGAAACAGTGTCCCTGCAGAATGTACTGTGGGTTATAATTTACCCATAATTCTGATAGCTATACATTATAACTGCCATATGTTATGGGACATTGTAGCCATTCTGGTGGCTCCTTTAACAGCCAATAATAGAGGGATCTAAAGTCACTCTTTCCTTTTCAATGAGCCTCTATAATCCCATGGTGGAGAAAAGAGCCTGTTCCATGGGCCCTTTTCGGACAGGCTCTGTGCAGTGAGATGATCGCTCTCCGTCCCCTCTTACCCTTACAATGCCTTATACAGCCATTGGCAGCCAACCGTGGCGATTCTGAAACCTCTCCAGGGCTGGCAGCTTCCTTTCCACTTGCACAAATCTGTTTTCTCGAACCTGTCTGACACCCTGTGCAGGCGGCTTCCTAGAGTACGAAGCAGGTCCCTGTGCCAGTGTCTTCAAGCATGCTCTGCTAGCCACCCTAGAACAGAGCTCCAACCTCCAGGCACCAGCACTCCTAAGCCAGAGAGGTATGAGGGACTGAGAGCCTTTTACAGAACTATAACCCAGGAGAGAAAGGGGCATATGCCTTAAGGGCCTTCACGAACAAGAGTTTATTAAACATTTATTATGGGCCCAGAACTCTGTCCCTTCTCCCAAATTTGACCCTGAGTATGTCTGAATGAATTCATTATTCTCTTCTCTTTTCCTCCTAGTATAAATGGAGGAAAAAAAATCTTCTTTTCTGTGTCTAGTTTCTACAGGAAAATACATCTATATTGTCTGGGTTGAATGAGGGGCTCCCCCTGGGGTTTATTCTCAGCCTCTTTCAATTATGAAATCTCTCTTCAAATCTGGAATCTATCTTCAAACCAACTAACCCTGAAAGTCTGACTGGGAGCTTGTCAGTCACAGAGACACTCGAGAATACTAAAAACCAGAGAAATGGAAAAAAAAAAAAAAAAAAAAAAAGCTAATCTGGACAGGATTCTGAGTACAAATTTTGCAACTTTATAATGAATAGTTAGAAATTGTTCCAACATTTTACTTTATCAAATTGTTATGGAGCCACACATAGAGAATTACATTCACAATACAAGACATTTGCGTCTAATGTTTTAGTTGCCGTGTCCCAACATATCCTGAAGGGTAGAGCTATAGAAAAAAATAGAGTTGACTATTTCTAATTCCAAAGAAGGTTGAACACCAAAGAAATGATGATTTCAAATTGTGGTGCTGGAGAAGACTCTTGACAATCTTGTGGACTGCAAGGAGATCAAATAGTCCATCCTAAAGGAAATCAACCCTGAATATTCACTGGAAGGACTGTTGCTGAAGCTCCAATACTTTGGCCACCTGATGTGAAGAGCTCACTGGAAAAGACCCTGATGCTGGGAAAGATTGAAGGCAAAAGGAGAAGGGGGCAGCAGACAAGGAGATGGTTAGACAGCATCACAGACTCACTGGACATGAATCTGAGCAAACTTGGGAAGATAGTGGAGGACAGAGGAGCCTGGCGTGCTGCCGCCCATGGGATCGCAAACAGTCTGTTGTGTGACTGAACAGACTGTTCAGTGGTTGACTGAACAACAACACCTTTCAGTTGAGTTCCCTTTGCTGTGTCTAGAAAGCATCTCCACAATAAAAGTTTAATTTTTATGATAAAATATTCAGTGATCTAATGATAAGCATTTGCATTCTTTTTTTCTCCATCGCTTTTGCACCCTCATTGTGGGTCAGCTCAGGGCCCGATTCACCATTCTGTATCCAGCGTCTAGTCAAGCGCCTGACTTCTAGGAGCCACTCGTTAAATAGCTTGTGAAAACATAAATAAAAGATGCTTAAGAAACAAAAGTGGTAAAAGAGAGAAGTCTTGCCCTTGAGTCTGAATAGAGAGGACTACATACACGGCACACTTGAGGAGTTCCTGGAGGGCAAGTAAAGACGTCCAAGGTGGCATGCTGTCAACTTGTCTGTGAGAACTGAAGGCCTTTCAGTTGAAGAAAAGAATAATCTGGCAGTTAAATTGGCCTGAGTAGGGTTTCATGGAGGAGAGAATTGAGGCAAATCTTATGGAAAGGTATTTAAATTAACAGGAAAAGAGCATTCACGTAGTGATGAAAACTAAAGGTTATGGCAATGGAATTTCACGGAAGGTATTAGTGATCATATTGTAAGTCTGTCAGAACAGTGAAAGAAAAGAGTTTCTCTTGCTTGAAATCTCCTTGACTTCTCTTTTAAAAATATATGTTCCTTCTGGTTCAAGATGGCAGAATAGAAAGACATGCATTCACCTTCTCCTGCGAGAGCAAAAACCTAGCTGGAACCCACCAAACAAAGACACCCCACATGCAGACACAGAGAAGAAGCCACAGTGAGATGGAAAGAGGGAGGCAATCATGGGAAAATCAAGCCCTACACCCACCGGGAGGGTGACCCACAGACTGGAGAAAAGTGATACCAAGGAAATTCTCGCACTGTTGTGAAGACTTCCCAGCCTGGGGACCCGACAAAGGGACTGGGAGTCCCGAGGGAATCTGACCTTGAGGGCCAGTGGGATTTGATCACAGGCCTTTCACAGGACTGGGGGACGCAGAGACTCCAGCCTTGGAAGAAAGAGAGAAAGAAGAAAGTCGCTCAGTCGTGTCCGACTCTTCGCAACCCCATGGACTGTAGCCTACCAGGCTCTTCCGTCCATGGGGTTTTCCAGGCAAGAATACTGGAGTGGGTTGCCATTTCCTTCTCCAGGGGATCTTCCCAACCCAGGAGTTGAACCCAGGCCTCCTGCATTGTAGGCAGATGCTTTACCATCTGAGCCACCAGTCTTAGAGGGGACATACAAAATTTTGCATGCACGAAGACCCAGAGGAGAGGAGCAGTGACCCCACAAGAGACTGAACCAAAACTACCTGCTGGTGTTGGAGGGCCTCTTGCGGAGGTGTGGGTTGGCAGGGCCGACTACTGAGGGCCGGGGCGCTGGAAGGGCTCCCTTGGCACGAACCATCTTGAAGGTCGCCACTGACCCTACCATAAAGCTACAGACCCAAGCGCTGGGTCACCTCAGACCAAACAAGTACCAGGGAGGGGGTGCAACCCCGCCCATCAGCAGATAATTGGATGAAAGCTTTACTAGCAGGCCCTGCCCACACCAGTACTCTTGCTGGAAAATCCCATGGACAGAGGGAGGAGCCTGGTGGGCTGCAGTCCACGGGGTCGCTAAGAGCCGGACACAACTGAGCAACTTCACTTTCACTTTGCACTTTCATGCATTGGAGAAGGAAACGGCAACCCACTCCAGTGTTCTTGCCTGGAGAATCCCAGGGATGGGGGAGCCTGGTGGGCTGCCATCTATGGGGTCGCACAGAGTCAGACACGACTGAAGCGATTTAGCAGTAGCAGCCTGCCCACAGAGCAAGAATTCAGGTTTTCCCACTGCCAGTCCTTCCATCAGGAAGCTTACCCAAGCCTCTTAGCCTCCTCCATCAGAGGGCAGACAGAGGAAGCAAGAAGCACAGTCTCACAGCAGCTAAAGCAAAAACCTTATTATAGAAAACTAATCACAATGAAAAAAGCAGGATGTTATATCCCAGATGAAGGGACAAAGTAAAACTCCAGAAAACAACTAAACAAGGTGGAGATAGGCAGTCTTCCCAGAGAAGGCAATGGCACCCCACTCCAGTACTCTTGCCTGGAAAATCCCATGGATGGAGGAGCCTGATGGGCTGCAGTCCACGGGGTCAGTAAGAGTCAGACATGACTGAGCGACTTCACTTTCACTTTTCACTTTCATGCATTGGAGAAGGAAATGGCAACCCACTCCAGGGTTCTTACCTGGAGAATCCCAGAAACAGTGGGCCCCTGTCTATGGGGTCACACAGAATCAGACACGACTGAAGCGACTTAGCAGCAGCAGTAGGCAGTCTTCCAGAAAAGGAATTCAGAATAAGGATAGAGAAGGTGATCCAGAATCTTGAGAAGAGAAGGGAGGCAAAGTTTGAGACGATGCAAGAAACGTTTACCAAGACCTAAGAGGAACAAGCAAACAGCTGACTGGTGCACTAGAAGGAATCTATGGCTGAATAACTGAGGCAGGGGCACGGATAAATGACCTGGGGGACAGAATGGTGGGAATCACCGCCAGAACAGAACACAGAAAAAAGCGTGAAAATAAACGAAGACAGCCTAAGAGATCTCTTGGACAGCATTAAAGACATCAACAATCACACTATAGGGGTCCCAGTAGGAGAAGAGAGAGGAAGGACTTGAGAAAATATTTGAAGAGCTAATAGCTGAAAATTTCCCTAACATGGGAAAGGAAATAGTCAACCAAGTCCAGGAAGCACAGAGTCCCAGGCAGGATAAAACCCAGGAGGAACACACCGAGACACACAGTAACCAAACTGACAAAAATTAAAGACAGAGATAAACTATTAAAAGCACCAAGGGGAAAACGACTGATAACACACAAGGGAATGCCTATCAGGCTATCAGCTGATTTCTCAACAGAAACTCTACAAGCCAGAAGGGAATGGCATGATATCTTTAAAATGATGGAAGGGGAGAACCTGCAACCAAGAATACTCTACCCAGCTAGACTCTTCTTCAGATTTGGTGGAGAAATCAAATGCTTTCCAGACAAGCAAAAGTATAAGAGCACCACTAAACCAGCTTTACAAGAAATGCTAAAGGGAGACCACTGCCAGTCTTCAAAATGGCAAAAGACAGCGCCAAGTGGAGCAAGGCAAGTGTGCCCAATACATGCTCACAGACTGAAGACAGGTGTTTCAAACTAGAAACTAGAAAACTGAGGAGAGTTACGTGAACACTGAGAAAGGGAGGTGGGACGGAAGTTTTCTGGTGTATTGCCCAGAATTAAATGGCCTTCAAGATGCTTTATGACCACCTCGTAGGAGGAAAGTCAAATGATCCTCATTTCTGCAGACACTTAAATACAACCTATTTATCAGCAATGGATTCTGTTAAAATATTAAAGACTACATAATGGTGAAAGTTTACAGAGAACAGAATGAAAGCCTGAATACTGTGGCTGTGAAGCAAGGTTTGGAGGAGCCACACTGCCCTTAACAGTTGTCAAAAAGTGTGGAGTTAGAGAGATGAAAATGGCAAGTGAGGTTCGTGACTCACAAGGGGCATTAAAAATGGCTCTTTGATCCCACCAAATCGTCTTAATTTCTCCCTATCCTCCCCCATAGGTGTCAGGATGGGGTTTTGTGATGTCAAATCTCACGCAGGCCACCATTGGCTGGGGAAGTAAATTGCCAACAGCATAAACATAAGGCTGTGTCTACCGGGAGAGGGGTATATATAGGGGTGCTCAGGGCCTCTGGAGTAAAAGAAAAAAAGAAAAAGAAATGCTAAAGGAACTTCTCTAGGCAGAAAACAAGAGAAGGAAAACGCCTACAGAAAATAGACCCAAAGCAATTAAGAAAACGGTAAGGCGATGACACCCCACTCCAGTACTCTTGCCTGGAAAATCCCGTGGACAGAGGAGCCTGGTGGGCTGTGGTCCACGGGGTCGCTAAGAGTCAGACATGACTGAGTGACTTCCCTTTCACTTTTCACTCTCATGCATCAGAGAAGGAAATGGCAGCCCACTCCAGTGTTCTTGCCTGGAAAATCCCATGGATGGAGGAGCCTGGTAGGCTGTGGTCCACGGGGTTGCGGAGAGTCGGACACGACTGAGTGACTTCACTTTCACTTTTCACTTTCATGCATTGGAGAAGGAAATGGCAGCCCACTCCAGTGTTCTTGCCTGGAGAATCCCAGGGATGGGGGAGCCTGATGGGCTGTCGTCTGTGGGATCACACAGAGTCGGACACGACTGAAGCAGTAGCAGCAATAGGATCATACATATCAATTCTTACTTTAAATGTAAATAGATTTAATGGGCCAGCCAGAAGACGTAGACTGGCTGAGCAGATGACACATGTGGATGGATGCGCTTCCACGCCCCGCTTCACTCTGCTTGACACCCTCCCCCAATTGTACATAATTATTTCATATTGTTAACTGTGTTCCATTATGGCTTGCAATTATAAGTATCTTTTATTTTTTGTCTGACTATTGATTGTGAAAACTGATAAACATCTTTTACTCTTGTGATTATGTAACTAGTACTCACTTCATACCATTCTATCACAATTGGTCAACAGAAAAATAAGAGAACTCTTAAGTCACCAAAACTAGGATACAATAGAAAAACCTGTAATCACCTTTTTAAAAATCCAGATGAAATTTTTTGAAAAATACAAATGCTCAGGTATTGCCTTTTTTCTCCAGAACTCCAGATATGCTTCTAATGAGCAGTCATGTTTAAAAAACGGGATTATATGATGATCTTTTACTTTTAACTAGTTTGCTTCACTTTTTCTATTTCATATTCCATGCTCCCATTTCATTGTTCCATTTCTCCATCTCTTCTTTTTTTTTTAAGTTCTTTCTCAAGTCTTTACCAAGAGTAGTAGTAGAAAAGCTTTTGTATACATATATATATATGCATAATGTATATATGTTAGAAAACTTATGAAATTTGCCAAATTAAAAAAACTATGACATTTTGAATCCACCTGCTTGACTTAGTATGAATAGAATGCTAGATTTCTAATTAAAAATTAGATATGCAACAGCAGCAGAGGTTTACTGTATAGCATAGGGAACTGTAGTCAATATCTTGTAATAAGCTATGATGGAAAATAACTTCAAAAATAATATATGTGTATTTGTGTAACTGAATCACCTTGCTATGCACCCGAAACATTGTAAGTCAACTATATTTCAGTAAAGTGTATATATATATATATATATATATATATATATAACTATATGTATAGATGTTCCTCCTGTTCTGCAAGGCTGTGCCCATGACGCGCTGCTCTTCCCTCGCTGACCCAGCCTCAGTCTTGCTCCCTTCTAAGAGCTTGTCCTTTGCACATTTGTCCTGTGCCGTTTAGCACCCAAGGTGGACTACACTGAAGCAGTGGAAAGTGCTGGAAAGAGGGGCCCAGACCTGACATCCTAGTGCTGGCCCTTCAGCCAAATGGCTTGGTGGTAGTTGTTTTTAGTCGCTAAGTCACGTCCCACTCTTCATGACCCCACGGACTGTAGCCCAGCAGGCTCCTGCATCCATGGGATTTCCCAGGCAAGAACCCTGGAGTGGGTTGCCATTTCCTTCTCCAGAAATGGCTTGGTGACTTTGGCTAATCATTAAACCTCTATTGATCTCAGTATCCTAGGTAATTTCTAAGGGTCTTTCTACACATAAGAATTTTTTTTTTTTTTTTTTTGCCTTTTAACATCAGTAGGGGAAAATATCAGCTGAACTTCCAAATCCTATCAGTTTCCAGACGTCTTAGGCTCTCTCTAAGTGTCCAGCGCAGGGTGTGGTGTCTTTTGTAGCCTTCTCTTGCTGCACAGATTACTCATTTAACTACTCTTCTCTAGTTTCTCATCAGACAGTCTTGATTTGAATTTTCAACTCTACCAATTTCTGTTTGCCTGTGGCAAGTTGCTTAACTTTATTTTGTTATACACAAAATACGACTCTAAGAGTACATATTCCTTGTTGTGAGGCTAAAGACTTGTGAGGATTAAAAGAGATACTCCGTGAAGGATTTAGCACACTTATCCCCAGAAGAAATGCCAAAAGAAGTGATTTGTCTTCCCCTCATCCAGAAACCCTGGATGTGCTGAAACCCTGCTTCAAGAGTCACAACTCTTGCCAACAGCCATTTGAGCCTTCAGCACAACCACACCTGCCGTACTATAGGCTGGCTCCACCTGTCTTGTTGATCTTTCAGTTTCCAAGCTGCTGTCTAGACAGGCTTCAATAAGCAATGTTCAATTTTTTTCATGGCTACTGGTGGTCAGGAAAAACAAGCTTAACGTATATATTCAAACCCAGGGTTTAGTTCTCCTATATGTAAACAAAGAGTCAGACATGACCGAGCACGCGTGCATGGCATAGCACAGCTTATCTAAAAGGCAGGAGTGTGTCCGGCAAGGATGAATGTTATGTTTCTCTTATCTTTAAGGTTTCTTGAATGAACCAATCTCAAATTAAGACTTAATTTAATAGGTATCAGAGAAAAAACTATTAATTCTTAAAAGGCGAATGGACAAGGGGTGGCGCTGAGCAAGAATCGGGTGTGAGATGTACTGTATCTGAAGAAAGAAAAGATGTTTGCTCTACAAATGTGTGTGTTCTGTTGGGGTGAGGATGTGATGTTTTTTAACACACTTGGGAAATACAATCACCCAAATATCAAGATCTGATTAGTAGAGTTCTATTCTCAGAAACATATTTAGAAAGGAAGGAAAGAAGAGCTTGGCTTTTTAAATGAAAAACCTACACTGCTCCAATCCCCTGGATAGAAATAAACTGAAATGCTAGTCACTCACCTAAGCACATTTCAAATAATAAACTAGTTTCTAGATCCACATTGGTACTTTGAAATCCATAGGGGAAACTGCAAATCCTTGTTTCAAGAGCATCTCACTTTAAGTGGCGCAAATAGAATGAAAGCTTTGAATCACTATGTTTTCTCAGCAGTAACCTATCACTGAACTACACTATGAGTGATGTGCATTTTGAAAACTAAAGCCAAAATTGGCTGATTTTGGGAAAGCACATAAGAATTAAACATCTACCCAAAATGAGGGCTTCCCCAGTGGCTCAGCAGGTAAAGGGTCCACCTGCAATGCAGGAGATGCAGGAGACATGGGTTCAGTCCCCGGGTCAGGAAGAGCCCCTGGACGAGGAAATGGCAGCCCACTCCAGTGCTCTTGCCTGTAGAATGCCATGGAGAGCTGCAGTCCGTGAAGTCACAAAGAGTCAGACACGACTGAAGCAACTTAGCATGCACCCAAAATGAGTACAAGGAAGTTCCCGTTTCCTCAACCAAAAATGAGAAAACATAAAAGTGAAGGTAAACAATATAACAAGTCCTGGAAAATAATAAAATCATTTCCCCCATGTGTATCACATTTTTAAAAACTGAATTCACCATTTGGAAATAGCACACAATGGCAACCTGAGAATCCCATGGACAGAGGAGCTTGGTGGGCTACAGTCCACGGGTCACAAAGAGTCGGACACGACTGAGCAACTTCACTTCACTTCGTTCCTAGGACTCCCCTAATAATTTCTCAACTCAATTCCTACTATATTGATAAAAAAAAATTATTATTATTTCTTAGCCATAAATTTTGTTTAATTTGTTAACAGCTTTATTGAGATACAGTTCACATATTATATAATCCACCTCTTTAAAGTATACATTTCAATGACTCTTAATATATTCAGAGTTGTTTATCTCTCAGCACAATAAGGTTTAGAATGTTTTTATCATCCCAAAAGAGATCCCCATACCTATTAGCAGAAATTCGTATTTTCCCCCATTCCTTCAGTCGGCTCTAGGCAACCACTAATCTTTAATATGTGGTTCTTTGTGATTACAAGTTACATTATGGACATATTTAAGGATAGAATATACAATACCCTATTGCAGCTTTGCTTTCCCAATTTATAATGAATTAAGTGGGGAAATATAGCTCTTTCCTTTTTTTGTTTCTGAGTAAACATTGTATGAGAAGACAAAGGAACAAAGTAAAAGAATAACATTAGGAAAAGAGAAAGAAAGATAGATTTTTCATAAAGAAAAGTGAAGAAACCTGATGTGTAAGAAGGAGAGAGTGGGATGGATTGGTACCTCCAGCTTCCTACTGGACAGGCACACGACTGATTCCTAACCCAGCTTGAAGAGAAGACAAAGGCCAGATATAAACTCCTGCAGCCCTGTAAAGTGAGCTGAAATACAAATGCTGCACACACATTTCAGAATAGCCATCCTGAGTGAGGTCAAGCACAGGCAAAAGCTACTGAAGAGTCGTGTGTACAATAAGTAAAGAACACTCGCCAGTCATTTTCTTCATAAATTCTGTTTTTATTGATAGCTCTGTGTCCTCTGTCCTGACTCTGATTTTAGACATTGTTTTTCTTCATATTCTCCTTTTTTTTTTTTTCAGCACTTGTCATCACACGGCCACAGAAGAAAAAATTCTTTCTTTTTGTGATGGGAACTTTGAAGATCCATTCTCTCAGCAACTCTCAAACATACAAAATACAACATTATTAACCTCAGCCACCATGCCACACATTCTACCCCACGACTTATTTATTTTATAACCAGAAGATCCCCCACGTTCAATGTCAGAAGTGGTGGCTACGCTTTGCTGGAGCAGCCATGAAGAGATCCCCTACATCCAAGGTCAGAGAAACCCCAGTAAGATGGTAGGTGCTGGAGCGGCTGTAAGGAGCTACCCTATTTCCAAGGGCAAAGGAGAAGCCCCAGCAAGATGGTAGGAGGGGCGAATTCACATTTAGAATCAAACCCCATTCCCACCAGAGAGGCTCAGAGGGCTCAAGCAAACCTTGTGTGCTCCAGGACCCAGAGACCCCACAGAGACTGAGCCAGAACTGTGTCTGAGCATCTGCTGCGGAGGTGCGGGTTGGCGGTGGCCTGCTACAGGGACAGGGGCTCTGGGTGCAGCAGACCTGGGTGTGGAATAAGCCCTCTTGGAGAAGGTCACCATTAACCCCACCGTAGAGCTGCCAGAACTTACACAGGACTGGGAAATAAACTCTTGGAGGGCACAACAGAGCCTTGTGCATCAGGACCTGGAGAAAGGAGCAGTGACCCCCAGGAGACTGTCCCGACTTACGTGTGGGTGTCCAGGAGTCTCCGATGGAGGCGTGGGTCGGCGGTGGCCTGCTGCAGGGTTGGGGGCGCTGAGTGTAGCAGTGCATCATGGGATCTTTTGAAGGAGGTCGCCACTATCTTCATCACCTGCACCATAGTTTGGCCTCAGCTCAAATAAGAGGGAAGGAACACAGCCCCATCCATTAAAAGAAAATTGGGTCAAAGATTTACTGAGCATGGCCCCACCCATCAGAACAAGACCCAGTTTTCCCCTCAGTCAGTCTCTCCCATCAGGAAGCTTCCATAATCCTCTTATTCTTCTCCATCCAAGGGCATAAAGACTGAAAACCACAATCACAGAAAACTAACCAATCTAATCACATGGACCACAGCCTTGTCTAACTCAATGAAACTATAAGCAATGCCATGTAGGGCTAATTAAGACAGATGGCTCATGGTGGAGAGGTCTGACAAAATGTGGTCCACTGGAGAAGGGAATGGCAACCACTTCAGTATTCCTGCCTTGAGAACCCCATGAACAGTATGAAAAGGCAAAAAGATAGGACACTGAAAGAGGAACTCCCCAGGTCAGTAGGTGCCCAATATGCTACTGGAGATCAGTGGAGAAGTAACTCCAGAAAGATTGAAGAGATGGAGCCAAAGCAAAAACAAACCCAGTCGTGGACGTGACTGCTGATGGAAGTACAGTCTGATACTGCAAAGAGCAACATTCCATAGGAACCTGGGATGTTAGGTCCATGAATCAAGGCAAATTGGAAGTCATCAAATAGGATATGACAAGAGTGAATGTCAACATTTTAGGAATCAGTGAACTAAAATGGCCTGGATTCAGTGGATTTAACTCAGATGACCATTATATCAACTACTGTGGGCAAGAATCCCTTAGATGAAATGGCGTGGTCCTCATAGTCAACAAAAGAGTCTGAAATGCAGTACTTGGATGCAATCTCAAAGATGACAGAATGACCTCTGTTCATTTCCAAGGCAAACCATTCAATATCATGGTAATCCAAGTCTATGCCCTGACCAGTAATATTGAAGAAGCTAAAGTTGAATAGTTCTATGAAGACCTACAAGACCTTCTAGAATTAACACCCCCAAATATGTCCTTTTCATTATAGGGGACTGGAATGCAAAAGTAGGAAGTGAAGAAACACCTGGAGTAACAGGCAAATTTGGCCTTGGAGCACAGAATGAAGCAGGGCAAAGTCTAACAGGGTTCTGCCAAGAGAACACACTGGTCATAGCAAACACCCTCTTCCAACAACACAAGAGAAGACTCTCCATATGGACATCACCATATGGTTAACACTGAAATCAGATTGCTTATAATATTTGCAGCCACAGATGCAGAAGCTGTATACAGTCAGCGAAAACAAGACTGGAAGCGGACTGTGGCTCAGATCATGAACTCCTTACTGCCAAATTCAGACTTAAATTGAAGAAAGTAATGAAAACCACTAAGGTATGACCTAAATCAAATCCCTAACAATTATATAGTGGAAGTGAGAAATAGATTCAAGGGACTATATCTGATAGACAGACTGCCTGATGAACTATGGGTGGAGATTCCTGACATTGTCCAGGAGACTCGGAGCAAGACCACCCCCAAGAAAAATAAATGCAAAAAAGCAAAATGGCTCTCTGAGGAGGCCTTACAAATAGCTGTGAAAAGAAGAGAAGCAAAATGCAAAGGAGAAAAGAAAAGATATAAGCATCTGAATGCAGAGTTCCAAACAAGATCAAGGAGAGATAAGAAAGCCTTCCTCAGCGATCAGTGCAAAGAAATAGAGGAAAACAATAGAATGGGAAAAACTACAGATCTTTTCAAGAAAATTAGAGACACCAAGGGAACACTTCATGCAAAGATGGGCTCAATAAAGGACAGAAATGGTATGGACCTAACAGAAGCAGAAGATATTAAGAAGAGGTGGCAAAAATACACAGAAAAACTGTACAAAAAAGATCTTCATGATGCAGATAATCATGATAGTGTGATCACTCACCTAGAGCCAGACATCCTGGAATGCAAAATCAAATGGGCTTTAGGAAGCATCAGTATGAACAAAGCTAGTGGAGGCGATGGAATTCCAGTTGCACGATTTCAAATCCTGAAAGATAATGCTGAGAAAGTGCTGCACTCAATATGCCTGCAAATTTGGAAAGCTCAGCAGTGGCCACAGGACTGAAAAGGTCAGTTTTTATTTCAATGCCAAAGAAAGGCAATCCCAAAGGATGCTCAAACTACCGCCCAATTGCACACATCTCACAGGCTAGTAAAGTAGTGCTCAAAATTCTCTAAGCCAGGCTTCAACAATACATGAACCGTGAACTTCTNAACTCAGCAGTGGCCACAGGACTGGAAAAGGTCAGTTTTCATTCCAGTTCCAAAGAATGGCAATGCCAAAGAATGCTCAAACTAACGCACAATTGCACTCATCTCACACGCTAGTAAAGTAGTGCTCAAAATTCTCTAAGCCAGGCTTCAACAATACATGAACCGTGAACTTCTAGATATTCCAGCTGGTTTTAGAAAAGGCAGAGGAACCAGAGATCAAATTGCCAACATCCGCTGGATCATGGAAAAAGCAAGAGAGTTCCAGAAAAACATCTATTTCTGCTTTATTGACTCTGCCACAGGCTTTGACTGTGTGGATCCCAATAAACTGTGGAAAATTCTGAAAGAGATGGGAATACCAGACCACCTGAGCTGCCTCTTGAGAAATCTGTATGCAGGTGAGGAAGCAACAGTTAGAACTGGATATGAAACAACAACTGGTTCCAAATAGGAAAAGGTGTATGTCAAGGCTGTATATTTTCATCTTGTTTATTTAACTTATATGCAGAGTATATCATGAAAAATGCTGAGCTGGATGCAGCACAAGCTGGAATCAAGATTTCTGGGCGAAATATCAATAACCTCATTCATATATGCAGATGACACCACCCTTATGGCGGAAAGTGAAGAAGAACTAAAGAGCCTCTTGATGAAAGTGAAAGAGGAGAGTGAAAAAGCTGGCTTAAAGCTCAATATTCAGAAAACAAAGATCATGGCATGGGGTCCATCACTTCATGGCAAATAGACAGGGGAACAGTGGAAACAGTGGCAAACTTTATTTTTGACGGCTCCAAAATCACTGCAGATGGTGATTGCAGCCATGAAATGAAAAGACGCTTACTCCTTGGAGGAAAAGTTATGACACACCTAGACAGCATATTAAAAAGCAGCTAACAAAGGTCCATCTAGTCAAGGCAATGTTTTTTTCAGTGGTCATGTATGGATATGAAAGTTGGACTATAAAGAAAGCTGAGCACCAAAGAATTGATGCTTTTGAACTGTTGTGTTGGAGAAGACTCTTGAGAGTCCCTTGGACTGCAAGGCGATCCAACCAGTCCATCCTAAAGGAAATCAGTCCTGAGTGTTCATTGGAAGGACTGATGCTGAAGCTGAAACTTCAATACTTTGGCCACCTGATGCAAAGAGGTGACTCATTCGAAAATACCCTGATGCTGGGAAAGACTGAAGGCGAGAGGGGAAGGGGACGACAGAGGATGAGATGCACCGACTCAGTGGACATGAGTTTGAGTAACTCCAGGTTTTGCTGATGGATAGGGAGGCCTGGCGTGCTGCAGTCCATGGGGTTGCAAAGAGTCGGACACGACTGAGCGACTGAACTGAACCAGAAGTACATACCTTTTAATCCCCTTCACCCAAATGGTTCTGATGACACTGCATGCTTGAAAGCCTTCAGTTCAGTTCAGGTACATCAATGGAGAGATTATAGGTGTGCCAGGGAACTACAGAGATGCAGACTAAATATTGCACTTGAAAGCCTTATGAGTGCAATATTTAGTCTGCATCTCCATAGTTCCCTGGCACACCTATAATCTCTCCATTGATGTACCTGTCCTTATTCTTGATTCTTTATAGATCAGCTGAGGTTTGCAGTTTTCTCTTTTCTCCTCATGGTCTGGCAATGCTTTTGCTTAAAAGTGTTGACCCTGTTCAGACCTTTCAAATGACCTCGACTTGCCCATGCAAACATACATTGCTACATTATACCGGGAAGGGACTTAGGGATTATCTGCCAACTTTATCAGAGATCAGCTTTCACAGCCTTAATCACTTGCCTAAGGTCTCAGAGCCACTGATTGGAAGAGGCAATATTTCCAGACCAATGCTCTTTCCTATTTTAAGTTTCTCTTTAATTTCTATGAAAAATTAGCCAAGTTGTATTACGGCTTCAGGTCTTCAAACTGGAATGCACAGCCCTTAGGTGTACATGGAAGGAATTCAAGGACACGAAGTGTGTCCAGGAAATCAGCTTCTAGATCCTCACCTTCCACGCCTGCCTTTCCTAGCATTTGTTGCCTGAGAATACACCTCTGGCTGAAACCCCAGTTATCCTTTACCATTACCACTTTCCTAATTGACCACCTCTTGAGCATAGTGAAAAGCAGAAACATTACTTTGTCAATAAAGGTCTGTCTAGTCAAGGCTATGGTTTTTCCAGTGTTCACATATGGACGTGAGAGTTGGACTATAAAGAAAGCTGAGCACCGAAAAATTGATGCTTTTGAACTGTGGTGTTGGAGAAGACTCGTGAGAGTCCCTTGGACTGCAAGAAGATCGAACCAGTCCATTCTAAAGGAGATCAGTCCTGGATGTTCATTGGAAGGACTGATGTTGAAGCTGAAACGCCAATACTTTGGCCACCTGATGTGAAGATCTGACTCATTTGAAAAGACCCTGATGCTGGGAAAGATTGAAGGCAAGAAGGGAAGCGGGTGACAGAGGATGATATGGTTGGATTGCATCACTGACTCAATGGAAATTAGTTTGGGTAAATGCTGGGAGTTGGTGATGGACAGGGAAGCCTGGCGTGCTACAGTCCATGAGGTCACAAAGAGTCGGACTCAACTGAGCAAATGAATTGAACTGAACTGAACTGATAGTAAATGAGTTAAATCCAATGAAGTTGTTTTTAAATGAAGAAGAAGGATTTCAAAATGTGAGATTTTGGCACTCAGCGCAAGCGGCTGCGACGGCCAGCCGGGCCAGTGCACTCAGCGCGGCCAAGAGGAGCTACCCCACTTCGGAGGACAGAGACAGCGGCCGAGAGTCCCGGGCTGTGACGGCGCAGGAACAGCTGAGAGGAGCCACCCCGTGTCCGAGGTCAGGGGTGGTGGCCAGGAAGAGCCACCCCATGCCCGAGGCCAGGTTCTGGGGCCGGGAGGAGCCACCCTACGTCTGAGGCCAGGGTTGGGGGCTGGGAGAGCCGCTGATTGATTAGCACTCAGCACAGGTGGCTGTGACGACCAGCGCACTCAGCGCCGACGAGNCAATGTATAGCAAAATGAATACAGTATTGTAAAGCAAAACAAACTAAAAACTAAAAATTTAAACTTAAAAAAAATAATCCAACATTAAATTTTATTTGTGAGTGTGTGTTCTACACATTTCAAGTTGAATAGAACTGTAATAGACACTATGTGAAACATTATGATTGTGACTACTATATGTCAGGATATGTGAGTCTGTATTACTCAGATGCCACTCCGATTTACTGCCACCTTATACAATGGGAGAGGTCAGCCAGGAAATGGGCCAAGGCTTTTAAAAATCCAATGTTCAGCCAATTCTATTAGTTCCAAGTGCTTTGTTCTCTTCCTCTGTGAGGATACATCAACTTAGCATAATAGGTCCGATTTTCAAAAAGCTGCATTTAATTTATTTCTTTAGGAAATTCAGCTTTCAGCCTGAAAAAAAAATAATAACATGCCTGTATTTAAATTCCCCACATTTCTCTTAGAGACTGATTACTGAAGCACATTTGAAATAATGAATTGTGAGGGAGAATTAACATTTCTTGCCATTATCCTGATGTTAGA
>SJYA01001937.1:0-22073 GCA_006410615.1 Neotragus moschatus | reverse complement strand
ATAGCAAAGTGATTCAGTCTGACTGAATCTGTGTCTGACTCTGTGACCCCATGGGCTGTAGCCCGCCAGACTCCTCTGTCCATGGAACTCTCCAGGCAAGAATACTGGGTAGCTATTCCCTTCTCCAGGGGAGCTTCCCAACCCAGGGATCAAATCCAGGTTTCCCTCATTACAGGCAGAGTCTTTGCTGTCTGAGCCACCAGAGACGCTTCTCTCTCTCTCTCTCACTCTCTCTCTCTCTCTAAATATATATATATATATATATATATATTCATATACCATGATCATCCTTACCCACTATTGATCCTTGGTTCCTAGAATAGTGCCTGGTACATAATGGACAGTAAAATAATATTTATTAAGTATAGAAAAGTTAAGATGATCAGATAATCAAGTTTTTGTTATTATTTAAGGATATACTATTAAAAATATTTATTTAGCTGCATCAGGTCTTAGTTGGGGCACGCCAGATCTTTCACTGTGGTGCATAGTCTCTATGATTGTGGTGTGCAGGCTCAGTAGTTGGCAGCAAGCGGGCTACAGAGTACACAGCCTTAAGTAGTTGCATCATGGGAGATCTCTACTTGTGCCATGCAGGCTTAGTTGCTGCACAGTATGTGGGAATCTTAGTTCCTTGACCAGGGATCAAATCCATGGCTTCCGCATTGCAAGGCAGATTCTTAACCACTGGACCACCAGGGAAGTCCTAAGGATATTATATAGTCTTAGTTCTGTGACTCTCTCTACATTGAATATGGTTAATATAATTCCTAAAGAATATATTATGTGGAGTGGAATACCGAAGAACAATTCACAGAAGCTTATGGCTTTGGCTTCCAGCTCATTGCTATTTCTTTCCTTTCCTTTTCTGATATCTTACCAAAAACAGCTTTATTGAGATATAATCTGTGGGCAAGAATTCATTAGAAGAAATGGAGTAGCCATCATAGTCAACAGAAGAGTCTGAAATGCAGTACTTGGATGCAATCTCANAGAGTGAAGTAAGCCAGAAAGAAAAGCACCAATACAGTATACTCATATATATGGAATTTAGAAACATGGTAACGATAACCCTGTATGTGAGACAGCAAAAGAGACACAGATGTATAGAATGGACTTTTGGACTTTGAGGGAGAGAGTGGGAAGATTTGGGAGAATGGCACTGAAACATGTATACTCAAAATGTGAGATTTCTCTAAAATTACCTAAAAACCTTGAAATTTTCCTACAAGTGCTAGAAACCCATATTGAACCCATATGATTGTGACTAGAAGACTCTTTAATGAAATGTACCCCCCACAATGGAAATTGTCTGCATTAAACTATATGGACATGAGTTTAAGAAGACAGAACTATGAAATCAAGATCAAGAAATGGTAAAATGGGCATTTGGAAGCCAGGGGCAGAAAGGAAATTAGGATCCGTTGCAGAGTTCTAGCTTTCAGAAAGGTGAAAGTTAATCAGTTCCTTGGGGGACACAAAGCCTTCTTTTTTGTCACTAATGTTTTAAAAGTTTAAAAGAGATCTTATAGAAAGAGCTGTTAAAGTATTTCACACAATGTATAACAAACCTATCTTAGGATTATAATTAAAATTGCAATACTTACCAAGTACTTAAACTGGAAATATAGAGTATCTTGTTTATATATAGCATAGTAAATTTCAGAAGATTTGGTGAAAGAAGGGAAAACTTGCGTAAGAATCCCTAAATTTACAAATGAACAAAATAAAAACAGGCAGTCTTTAACCTTTAAATAGACTCTGGCCTTGAAGTCATGGTTATTTATGGAAAAAAGTCATTCTAAACAAAGATGCTAGATAAAAAACTAACTCAGCACAAAAATCATGCATACAAATACACAAAGTCCTCATATTTTTTCAGAACATAGAAGCTAAAGTTTATTGAGACCTTCTAGATTCTAGGCACTGTGTTAGTACTTTAAAACATTATCTTATTTAAGCTTTACAAGCACCCCACATAGCTGGTGTTTATAACCACTCTTTTTTAGATAAGGCAAGATGATCAGAGAAAGTCAGTGATGCTGATGACCTGGACTTTAAATATAGCATCAAGGCAGACTAAATTTCAGGTGGAGTCACTAGTCTGCTGAGAGAAATGTCAGCATTGACAATAAGGATTCTTAGACTTTAACATCAGAGTGATGGATCTTGAGTGATCGTTCCAAATGGCCCATTAAAATCTAAGACCAGAAATAGCTTTGTTTGAGTCATGGCACTGAATCTAACCGCAAGATTGACTGATCGTTCACTTTGCAGCCTTGGCAGCTTTTGCAATGATGATTTAGAACAGTCAACTTTCACGTCTTCCTTTCTGCCACAGTTTATGGAGAATATTTCGATTTTTGGAGCGTTTTCCTACATACGGAGAAATGGTGCTCAGCGTTACTGTCACCCTAACCTGAGAGCTGATTCAAACAACCAGTATTTTTTTCCATAATAGCATATTTTAAAAATACTATGATAATAAAAATATAAACTAAATTTCCCCTAAAGGATTCATAAATAATTCTAAGCTAGAGTAAAAAAAGTTTTACTTCTAAGTAGAACTGACAAATTATCTTGATGTTGCGTGTCTTCTCCTGTTGTTTTCACCTGGCTGCTGTCCCCAGCTGTTAAAAGCTGCAGGGAGAATGAGGAAACAGGGAAAGCATGATGCCTATTATTCTTACAAAGAAAAGAACTTGAACGTGACTGTATTCAGCTCTTAAATTTTTATTTATTTTTGACTGAGCTGTATCTCCGTTGCTTGCTGGGCGTTTCTCTAGCTGTGGAGAGCAGGGCTAGTGCCGGTTGGGGTGCAGAGGCTCCAGGCTGCCTGGTCAGGAACCTCGGCGTGCGGGCTCAGTAGTCGCAACTCCCAGGCTCCATAGCGCAGGCTCAGTAGTTGCCGTGCACGGACTTAGTTGCTCCGCAGCGTGTGGGATCTTCCCGAATCAGGGATCAGACTGTGTCTCCTGCATTAACAGGCGCATTCCTTCCCACTGAGCCACCATGGTGGCTTCTGCATCTCAGTTATTTATAGATTAAATTTTTAATATGCTTGTTCCCTGTGTCTGTTAACCTCTGATAAAGAGGCTGGGTATAGATCTGAACTTGTATTCTAAAATTCAAACAAAGTCACATAAAGATGGATTTCAGTGAGCACAACTGTTCTCTTTAAGAAATAAGGATGACTGATAGAAGAAAAAATATGGATAAAATCATTGGAATGATTCAGAGTATTCTTTTTCATTTTCGGTGATAAATTGATCAGTAATCCGCTTTGTCATAAAAGAGATTTCAGGCTGTAGATCAGTTAAAGTAAATTTGGAAATTTATTTCCACACCGCTGCTGGCTCCCAGTGCCTTGGCCTTCTACCTTTTCCCTCTTTTGAGTGTCGGCCTCAATCCCAGGCCAGCATGTTGCTCCCAGCCCTAAGTAGCATCATTGTCCATGACTTTCACATATTGCCCAGATCAGGTTCTCTAAGCCAGCTCTGTGCCCTCTCCAATGGCCTTCAACCAACCTAGTCCTGGCATTTACATAAGAACAGGATTTTAAAACATTCCCTTGTGTATGTTTGAAGATGATACTCATTGCTCAGTTATTTCAGAGACATTTTAGGACAACCACTCTATCTTTAAAGTGTCTGTAGACAGGTGTCATGGATGGACCATCCAAGAGTGTCAGAAGCCATTAAAGGATTAGTAATGTTGAAGGAAATGGCAACCCACTCCAGTTCTCTTGCCTAGANTGTGCCCTCTCCAATGGCCTTCAACCAACCTAGTCCTGGCATTTACATAAGAACAGGATTTTAAAACATTCCCTTGTGTATGTTTGAAGATGATACTCATTGCTCAGTTATTTCAGAGACATTTTAGGACAACCACTCTATCTTTAAAGTGTCTGTAGACAGGTGTCATGGATGGACCATCCAAGAGTGTCAGAAGCCATTAAAGGATTAGTAATGTTGAAGGAAATGGCAACCCACTCCAGTTCTCTTGCCTAGAGAATCCCATGGGTGGAGGAGCCTGGTGGGCTACAGTCCATGGGGTTGCAAAGAGTCAGACACGACTGAGTGACTTCACTTTCACTTTCTTTCACTTTCATGGGACACAGTCCCAACTCTCGTAGGTCATTTGGTCCAACTCTCCATCTAATTCAAGGATTCTTTCTCTACCATTTGTGGAAAGAGGAAAGAGAGGGAAAGAGCAATGGAATTTGTAAAATCAGAAGAGCTGTGTCTGAATCCTGGTTCTGGTTCATTCAACTCTTATGATACCTTTGATTTTAGGCAAAATACAAAGCATCTGAATCTTGGTTGCACATGTGAGCACTTGGGTACAAAGTAAGTGCTTAATAAAATAGTCTCGAATGAACTAGCTCAGATGTGCTCATTTGGGTCCAACTCTTTGTGACCCCAGGGGCTGTATGTAGCCCAACAGGCTCTTCTGTCCATGGGATTCTCCCAGCAAGAATACTGGAGTGTGGTGCCATTTCCTCCTCCAGGGGATCTTCTCAACCCAGGAATCGAACCTGGATCTCTTAATCTCCTGCACTGGCAGGAGGATTCTTTACCACTAGTACCACCTGGGAAGCCCTTGACAACAGAGGATGAGACGGCTGGATGGCATCACTGACTCGATGGACGTGGGTCTGAGTGAACTCCGGGAGTTGGTGATGGACAGGGAGGCCTGGCGTGCTGCGATTCTCGGGGTTGCAAAGTTTTGGACATGACTGAGCGATTGAACTGAACTGAACTGATGCTTACTTATGTCCATCATTGAGGTAATCACATCTCCGCTTATCTCCTTGCTAGACTGAGTCCCATGGAGACAGGGGCAGTGTTTTGTTCCCTTAGCAATATACCTTTCTCAGGTATATAATGTCAAATTAATTAAATTCATCAATTCAGAGACATGGAATAGGGACTAAACAATAGTGAAAACTCACTGAAACACTGAGAAGCTGAACGAAATAGTCAAACCTTTGACTGAAGAAAGCAAAAAAAAAAAAAAAAAGACTCAAAGTCAGGAATGGAAAAGGACATTAAATTGCATAAAATAATTCTTTTTTTCTGCATCTACTGAGATAAAAGGATTTTTATCTTTCTTTTTATTAATGTGGTATATCATGCTAATTGATTCGCACAACCAATACCACAGAAACAGAAAACCTCATAAGAGACTACTATGAACAATTGTATGCCAACAAATTGGAAACCTAGAAGAAATAGATTCTAGAAATGTACAAACTACCAAACTTGAAAAATGAAGAAAGAGAAAATCCAAGCATGCCAATTACTAGTAAAGACCTCCCATCAAAGAAAAGCTTATAAACAGATGATTTCACTGGTAAATTCTTCAAACATTTAAAGAAGAATTAATGCCAATCCTCAAACTCTTCCAGAAAACTGAAGGGGAGGCAGCACTCTCAAACTTAGCTTAAAGGCCAGCATTTTACTGACACCAAAGCCTGATGAAGACAGTACAAGGAGAGGAGCTGTAAGTCAATATCCTTGATGAATATAGATGTAAAAAGGTCCAACAACATACTAACGAATTCAACAGCACATTGAAAATATCATACACCATGATCAAATGGGATTTATTTGGGGGGGGGCAGTGCAAGGATGGCTTAACATCTGCAAATTAGTAAGTGTCCCTAGGGCTAATCGCTGGCATTCTCACAGTTAAGACAGGACCAAGAGAGGTGCCAACAACAGTCACATTGTGAGTCCATACATGGGGTGAAAGAGCACACAGCAGAACGCATTCAGAAGTGAACAGCTCCGAAGGAAGAATACTCAGTGACTGCTCTCCCAGCGGGAGTGCCCCAGTCCTGCCTACCTTACACCACGGGTCAGAAACACAGCTAAGAAATAGATTTTGGGGACTCTACTCCAACAACTAGGGAGCAGACCTGACAAGGCAACCACAGAGCAAAGGAGAGGCTCCACTCAACATCCAGGAGAGGCTCTGATCACCACAACACCAATCAAAGCCCCTGTCAAGGGGAGAGCACAAGTCTCTGGACCAACTTCACCCACCAGGGAGCAGATGCCAGAAGCAACAAGAACCATGAGCCTGCAGACTGCAGAAAAAAGACCACAAACACAGTAAGTCTGACCAAGTGAGACAACAAAGAAGTATGATGCAGACAGAGGAACAAGATAAAACCTACAAGTGCAACTAAATGAGGAAGAAATAAGCAATCTATCTGAAAAGAGACTCAGAGTAATGATGGGGAAGAAGATCCAGGATCTTGGACGAAGATTGAAGAAGACATGGATTGAGAAGACACAAAAAAAGTTTAACAAAGAGCTAGAAGGGCTAAAGAACAAACAAAGAGACATGAACAGGATAATAACTGAAATGAAAAAAAACAGCAACAACACTAGAAGGAATCAATAGCAGAATAACTGAGGCAGGAGAATGGATAAGCGACCTTGAAGACAGAACGGCAGAAATCTCTGCTGGAGAGCAGAATAAAGAAAGAACAATGGAAAAAAAAGTGGGCAGTCTCAGAGACCTCTGAGACAACATCAAATATACCAACATATGAATTATAAGGGTACTGGAAGTGAAGAAGAACTGAAAGTGAAGTCGCTCAGTCACGTCTGACTCTTTGTGACCCCATGGACTGTAGTCTACTAGGCTCCTCCGTCCATGAGATTTTCCAGGCAAGAACACTGGAGTGGGTTCCCACTTCCTCCCCTAGGAGATCTTCCCAATCCAGGGACTGAACCCGGGTCTCCCACACTGTAGACAGATGCTTTGCTGTCTGAGCCACCAGGGAAGTCCATAAGGGTACCATAAGAAGAATAAAAAAGGGCCTGACAAAATATTTAAAGAGATTATAGCTGAAAACTTCCCTAATATGGGAAAGGAAGTAGTCACTCCAGTCCAGGAAGCACAGAGAGTCCCATACAGGATAAATCAAAAAGGAAAATGCCAAGGCACATATTAATCAAGCTAACACAAATCAAATACAAGGAAAAATATCAAAAGTGACAAAATCCTCATAAAGTTATCAGCTGATTTTTCAGCGGAAATTCTGAAAGCCGAAAAGGAGTGGCAGGACATATTTAAAGTGATGAAAGCGAAAACCTACAACCAAGAATACGCTACCCAGCAAGACTGTCATTCAGATTTGATGGAAAAATCAAAACCTTTACAGCCAACAAAAGCTAAGAGAACTCAGCACCATGAAACCACTTTTACAACAAATGCTAAGGAATGTCTCTAGGTAAGAAACACAAGAGAAGATAACAAAAGAGGAAGGGAAGAATAAAGACTTACAAAAACAAACTCAAAGCCATCAAGAAAATGGCAATAGAAACATACGTATCTTTAATTACTGTAAACTTAAATGGATTAAAGACTCCAATCAAAGCACATAGACTGGCTGAATGGATATAACAACAGGACCTATATATATATATATACTATCTACAAGAGTCCCACTTCAGTCCCAGGGACACATACAGACAGAAAGTAGGAGAATGGGAAAGATACTCCATGCAAACGAAAGTCAAAAGAAAGTGGGAGTAGCAATACTCATATCACACAAAATAGACTTTAAAACGAAGACTTACAAGAAACGAAGAAGGACACCACGTAATGATCAAGGGGTCAATCCAAGAAGAAGATGTAACAACTGTAAGTATGAATGTACCGGACATAGGAGCACGTCAGTACATAAGGCAAACGCTAACAGCCATAAAAGGAGAAGTCAACAGTGACACAATAATATTGGGAGACTTTAACACCCCACTCACGCCATGGCACAGATAATCCACAGAGAAAATTGATAAGGAAACACAAGCTTTAAATGACACATTATACCGATAGACTTAATTGATATCTATAAGATATTCCATCCAAAAGATGAAATACACTTTCTTTAAGGTCTATAAGGAACATTCTCCAGGGCAGACCCTGGCTTGATTTGTGACCCACATCTTGGGTCACAACTGTGACCCATAATTTTGTTCGAATCTCACAGAATCTTATGCTAGTGTCCATTTTTTGCTTTCACACCTTATTCAACATTCCACATCGTATTTCGTTGCACTGAGCAGCTTTAGCTGCATGCAACAAATTCTGGTAAATTCTCTTTTCATTCTTATTATGTTACAAGTATTTTCTAAATTTGCTTGTTTTGGCTTTTTAGATACACTCATCATTTACAAATGGACATCTAATTTCCAAATACATGAAGTTTTTAAAGTATATTAGTTAGTTGCTCAGTTGTGTCCGAGTCTTTGTGACCATGTGGACTGCAGCCTGCCAAGCCCCTCTGTTCATGGGATTCTCCAGACAAGAATTCTGGAGTGGGTAGCCATTTCCTTCTCCAGGGGACATTCCTGACCCAGGGATTAAAGCTGGGTTTCCAAAAGGATTCTTTACCATCTGAGCCACAAGGGAAGACAAGGTGTTAGTCACTCAGTCATGTCCAACTCTTTGCAACCCCATGGACTATAACCCCCCAGGATCCTCCATCCATGGAGTTCTTCAGGACAGAATATTGGAGTGAGTAGCCATTCCCTTCTCCTAGTTTTAAAGTATCTTTGATATTAATTTCCCATTTTGATACTAATTTCTCCTTTGAATGCTTTCTTCTCTGCAATCACCCTCAGTGCTTTTTCAGTCTTCTAACTTCATTGAGACTTTCAATGGTTAAGTCAAAGATCTTTCTTGGTAAATGTCACTTTGCACTTGAACAGACTTTGGACCTTGAAATGAAATTTTGTACCTTGTTTTATGTCCCTGGATATGTTCTAGTATCTCCTAAATGTTACATTGCACTTGAAAATACGGATTATTTTCAAATATCTTTTTATATTGATTTTAAACATAATTCCACAGTGATAAGAGAACAGACTTTGGACCTTGAAATGCAATTTCTACACCTTGTTTTATGTCCCTGGATATGTTCCAGTGTCTCCTAGTTTACAGTCTATGGGAACTCGAATAGAAGGTGTGTTCTACTGTTGTGTGAAAATTGTATAAATCTTAACTACTGTTGTGTGAAAATTGTATAAATCTTCGTTCTGTTGAATTGGTTCATGGTGCTTTTCAGGTCTACTATATATATCTGCTTTCCTGTATATTCATTCTATTAATTTTTGAGAGTTTGATATTGAAAGTCCAACTAAAAATCTTATCTACTTTAAATAATTGTACTGGAACTACATGTGATTTTGTCCTGTATTTTCTAAGTCTCCTGTAAATGTGCTCTCATAGTTTCATGATCTAAAAATAAAAAAGAAAGGGAAAATATTAAAAAGTTAAAATAATGATAGAATCAACACTCGACCCCATCACAGCAAAACTAGATTCCCTCCTTGGTGATAAGTCATGCCCGAGAGGAAGAGACACCAAGAAGCAAACAGCCTTTACGATGCAGTTCCACAGCGTTCTCCTGCATCTGGGTGTTATCATGGGTCTAGCTGCTTTCATTGGTTTGCAATCCAGAAGTTCAAACTCTCCAAATAAGCCATTATTTCAACCAAATATGGCAAATTCTGGAGCCTAGACGCCACTGAATTTTACTAATGCAAACCTTGTAGCTCCAGATCTCAATGGCTTGCCCAACACCAATCAACAAATAAATGAGACAAAAGCCCCATAGTAACTGGTTACATTGGCAGGGGCTGGGGGCAGAGGGTGGGGGACCTTATCTGAAGGCAATGCTGGAGATCCCACCTCAGCCATGGATATTTTGTCCAACAACCTAACAGTTTGTTATCCACATGTGCCCAACTCAGGCCTTAAGATGTAAAATTTATTTGCAGCAGAACCCTTCATCGCCTATCTGGGCAAAACCTGGGATTACTGAGGACCTTTCAATCCAGCTGCTTTCAAGTGGGGCTTTCATGATGTCTATTCAAGTTCTGGCGCTTTGCCCTAATGACAGTGGTTTCAGGAGGCCAGCACCCTGCTAGCTCTGCACCCACAAAACCTTTGACATAAAGGATATTTGCAAGGGAGACTTTCAGGGCCCCACACTATCTTTGAATTCTATAAGGCACTTGGCCTCAGTATAATACCATAGGGCCACAAAGATATGATCCACATCAACCTCGGTGGACATCTCCGTGGGAAGGTTACTGTAGTGTCACGGTACCCAGGAGCTTGTCATTGTTGATTTTGCCTCGGCCTCCCAACCAGATACCAGAAGTCCCAGGTAAACCAGAGCTGAGAAGGCCTCACCACCCACGGAAGACCCAGACTTGATTTTCTAGTGATTAATTACTCTTGAGTCCTGCTTTAAGAGATGGGACCCACCAGACTGGAGTGACTTTCTAGACATTGCAGTTTGCTTGCTGTATGACCCAACTTCGGTGTTTCATACCTGCAAAAAGAATACACTCTGCCCCTACAGTTATAATTCAGCCTACACCATGTTAAGTCCCTATGGGACCAAGCCCAATGTCTCCACAATGCTCCCAAGACTCAGTTCCTCTGTTACCATCCACCTCTCCTTAAAGGGCAGCCTTACCAAAGTATCCACACTGTGTGCTCTCTGACCTTTAATGGGAGAATTCTGCTGGCCTCTCAGTGTTCAAACCACGCATTCCCCTTCACCCTCTTCCCCTCTCCCTCCAGCTTTCTGCACCCAGACTCACACTTTAGGCTGTCTTACCCTAACAATGTCCAGCCCTCTTGCCTTAAAAGATGGCAATGCAAGCAAAATGCAAACCCAATGCCCTAAACCCGAAAAGTTACATGTCTGATATACACATACTGAAACAGCCTCTCATACACGGACCAGCTGTAGCTGTTGGATTTGCCATCAGTCCACTTTCACGTATAGTACACCACACATTTATCCAGCTGATACCTGGTCCAGAGAAGGAAAAGAACTGCAAGTTAAAACCCAGTGCACACAACCGTCTCCCCTGTACCTAGGGCGCCCCCTCCTGGCGAGTGGCACCAGCTCGGCACACACCACATGGGAGCGACCTCAACATACACCCGGCAAAAATCGCTGTCTTCCTCCGGACCGTTCTCTTACCATTCCCATTTACAAAAAGCAAGGTGCAGCTTTTCCATCTAAAGACAACAGCAGAGGGCTACATCGTGGTCCGACTAATGAGGGTCTCATCTCTTCAGCTCTGCCCTTCTGTTATCTCCTGGACACAGACCACACGGCTGCACTTCACCCTCTAGGGAGCTTCCATTTTTATAAACTTTAATAGTTCTTCCTGACCCTGGCCAGACATGATGGACATGCAGCATTCATACCTGTAATATTGCTGCTCACCACGCCTCTGAGACTTGCGGGGACAGCCAGAGAGTTAGGCCATTGCTTTAATCCAACAGGCAGAAATCACTGACACTTAATGTGAAAGTCTGAAACTCTAGTATCTCATATTTCTCAAGTATAACAAATATTAAGTCTGCTTCATCAAGGCCAAAGGACTCTGGCAAAAGCAGTTTTTGACAACAGATTTGTCCTAGCTGATCAAGATGTTTGTGGTCTCTCCCCACCCTGCTCACAATACTTAAGCTGCCCCTTCAGCTCCAGCTTGTTACCTTGTCCCCAAGTGCAACCTGCTGCGTGGCCCTGCCTGGGAGCCCTCTCTCTTTTGGAGCTGTAAGTAACAAAAAGTTCTGTCTTTCCGTAGGCTGTGTCCCACAACCAAAGGAATCTTTAAATCTTATAAAACAGTTCTCAGTTCAGCTCAGTCTCTCAGTCGTGTCTGACTCTTTGCGACCCCATGGACTGCAGCACACCAGGCCTCCCTGTCCATCATCAACTCCCGGGGCTTACTCAGATTCATGTCTATTGAGTCGGTGATGCCATCCAACCATCTCATCCTCTGTTGTCCCCTTCGCCTCCTGCCTTCAATCTTTCCCAGCATGAAGGTCTTTTCAAATGAGTCAGCTCTTTGCATCAGGTGGCCAAAGTATTGGAGCTTCAGCTTCAGCATCAGTCCTTCCGATGATCATTCAGGACTGATTTCCTTTAGGATTCACTGGTTGGATCTCCTTGCAGTCCAAGGGATTCTCAAGTCTTCTCCAGCACCACAGTTCAAAAGCATCAATTCTTCGGCGCTCAACTTTCTTTTTAGTCCAACTCTCGCATCCATACATGACTACTGGAAAACCCATAGCTTTCACTAGATGGACCCTTGTTGGTAAAGTAATGTCTCTGCTTTTTAATATGCTGTCTAATTTGGTCATAACTTTTCTTCCAAGGAGCAAGCGTCCTTTCATTTCATGGCTACAGTTACCACCTGCAATGATTTTGGAGCCCCCCAAAATAAAATCTGTCACTGTTCCCACTGTTTCCCCACCTATTTCCCATGAAGTGATGGGACCAAATGCCATGATCTTAGTTTTCTGAATGTTGAGCTTTAAGCCAACTTTTTCGCTCTCCTCTTTCACTTTCATCAAGAGGCTCTTTAGTTTTTAGTTTTCTGCCATAAGGGTGGTGTCATCTGCAGTTCTACATAGGTTTTAATTGCAGTTTAACGTATTAAAGCTGCCAAGTTTAAAAACAAGTTTTTCTGAAGCTTTAGCATTTAGCAAGTAAATAGTTATAAATCTGGAAATTTAGGTGGAAAATACTTATACTTAATTCTTGATGCAGATTCAATCCAATGTTAATTCCTCTAAACAATTAATGGAATTATTAGGCCTGGATAATGAAATCTCTTTAAACATTTTAAAATATGTCAATTATAAGTTTAGTCCATGGAGTCTCTAAAAATCTTACATGTTAGTCTTTTATACACTTAACAAGTAAAGGCTGGAGTGGAGTGGGGAATGGGCTTTTCGAGTAAAGTAACTCTGGTAAAATAAATAAATAAAATATATGCATTATTAGTAAATAATATTAGTAAGTTATGTTCTCTTAAACATTTAAACACTGTACAAACTTAAGAAAGTTCTCTTAAACCTCTGAAATCAAAAGGCTCATATATGTAATACTGTAAAATGTCAGGTTCTGTTCATTATTTCAAGTACCTTAAAGGTAATATTTCATAGATTAGTCCAATGATTAAATAATTTCTAAGCCTAGTACAAACCTGTTAATACTCTAGCTTTAATTGATTTTATCATTATAATTAATTTCATCATTCTATCATTGTTTTCTTGATTTTGCCAAGTTGCTTGCTAAAATAAAGAGAAGAGACATATGATCACATTGGGCTGAGGTTATTGATCAGAAGATCAATGCCAATTAAAGAATTCCAGGGAGGAACGAGGACCCAGTTTGTTGCTAGCCGGGGCCAGAGGGACTCCTCGTGGGTCAAAGGTCAACCTGTGTCCTAGAGGCAGTAGATGTGTCAAGCTCACTCCATCGTGTACAATCTGGTACATGACGGATATCTTTCCCCAGTTTTTAACATTAATCTCTTTCATAACTTTTGTCTGGTTTTTAATCGATACTCTACAAGCTAATACTCTTCCCCACTTGAGGAAATTTAACTTCTCTCTTCATTGCATGATTGGAATCTGTGTGTTTTTATCCTTTACATATTTGGTTTATTGATAACCCTATTGTTTTATAGACCACTCCCTACCTGATAAACACAATTGACTTGATATTTATTTTAGAGTGTTATCTAGGTTTGCACTGAGCTCACGGTCTATAGCTCAGCTACACGTGCTCTTTCATCTTTGAAGTCTGGGCTAGAGTGTCTCAGCTTAGGGTTGTCGGGTGGGAGGCTCCACGGTGCCTCTGAGTTCCTGGTTGTGGTTCATCCATCTTATCGAACGTCCCCTCGATACCGTGCACCTTATTCCCCTTGAAGAGACATAAATTCATTGAAAGCATGACGCTCTCCCCTTAGGAAGTTTTTGCCTATTTTATTTCTTGCTTCTGTCACGTCAGTCTCTGTTTTAATCTTTTCAGTTCTGGTAAAATATGTGTTCTAATCATAACTCTAAACAGATCTTTCATGCACATTTGGGCAGGACAAGGCAGGTGGACAGGATATAGAATTAGAGGTACTTAGTGCTAATTTTCTGAAAGTGGAGCTAAAACGCTTGAAATAGGACCGTGCTGTCCTGGTACAGGCCAGCACAAGGTGGTGAATTCTTCACTCTGAAGCCTTCCTTGATCCAGCCTGTTTTATGTCTTTTGTTCGTGTATCTGTAATGTCTACTTAGGTTTCTCTTGTTGCCTGTGGCTCAGTAGTTCATAACTCTGAGGGACTTGCCTTGTCCACCTCGAGAAACGAAAGTGCTGAGGCTTGGACAGAGATGATGCTGCTGAATGATGCTGAAGTTTCAGAACACTCCATTTCCTTGAATCTACTTCCAAGATCCTAGAAGGGCCCTAGCAGTGTCTTCAGGTAGTCATATGGTCATATAGAAGTCACAGAAGATATTTAACCATAATTACACTTTGACTTTCTTACCATCATCAGATTTTCTGTGTCAAATGTTGTTGAACGGGCTGCAGGTATTTTGAGATCCAGATAAGGGAATGTTGAATTTTAGTTTGGGTTTGATGGGATAAATTTATGGGATTCATGGTCATTTCCATATATTGATAATTTATTGTGAGCTATTAGTATAGCACCCACTATGCCAAAACAAACATGCAGAACCCAAAGGGCAAAAGTGTCCTAGTGGCTCCCAGCTTCAGAAATTGCTAGGTTGTGAAAAGAAAGAGATTGTGAAACGTAGAGACAGAGAAAACTGTCAAAAAAAAAAAAATTCAATCACCAAATATATAAAATTGTAAATAGAGGTTTTGCTCCTCATTCTAGTCAAGGCAAAAATTTTTTCCTCTTAGGAAGAGTTGAAAATGCCTTATATACAGTTAAAAGCACATCATGTTTTCATGGGAATGATACAAAATTAAAATTATGAGAATCCTGTTGGTCAGGCACAAATGTGAAGCAATACTTCAAGGGTGTGTGAAGTTTTAGGCACCTCATTGTCAATCAGTTCAGTTCAGTTCAGTCACTCAGTCATGTCCTACTCTTTGCAACCCCATGAACTGAAGCACGCCAGACCTCCCTGTCCATCACCAACTCCCAGAGTTCACCCAAACCCATGTCCATCAAGTTGGTGATGCCATCCAGCCATCTCATCTTCTGTCGTTCCCTTCTCCTCCTTCCCTCAATCTTTCCCAGCATCAGGGTCTTTTCAAATGAGTCAGCTCTTCACATCAGGTGGCCAAAGTATTGGAGTTTCAGCTTCAGCATCAGTCCTTCCAATGAACACTGAGAACTAATCTCGTTTAGGGTGACTGGTTGGATCTCCTTGCAGCCCAAGGGACTCTCAAGAGTCTTATTCAAATGTTAGGTAAAAAAATGACCAGGACACCAAAAGAGTGTCTAACAGGCTTTTTAATGGCTTAATGGCAAAGCGCTCCCAGGTGGGGTTCCCGGACCTGAATGAGGCAGGTCGAGGAAGTCCGTGCCCGAACCATGTTTCAGGTGGCTATGTGCATTCGTTGTGAGGGATGGTCAGGTTAATGGACGGGGGTTCGGATAGGTCGCCAGGCCGAGGCATTGCAGGCTGATAGGTCCTTCTGCAGTTAGGGACTTCCCCTGCCGGGAGGGGAGAGAAGGAGTGGTCCATCATGACCCCAGGGTCCAGCCTTACACCAACACCACAGTTCAAAAGCATCAATTCTTCAGCGCTCAGCCTTCTTCACAGTCCAACTCTCGCATCCATGCATGACTACTGGAAAAACCATAGCCTTGNGTGGCCAAAGTACTGGAGCTTCAGCTTTAGCATCATTCCTTCCAAAGAAATCCCAGAGCCAATCTCCTTCAAAATGGACTGGTTGGATCTCCTTGCAGTTCAAGGGACTCTCAAGAGTCTTCTCCAACACCACAGTTCAAAAGCATCAATTCTTTTGCACTCAGCCTTCTTCACAGTCCAACTTTCACATCCATACATGACTACTGGAACAACCATAGCCTTGACTAGATGGACCTTTGTTGGCAAAGTAATATCTCTGCTTTTGAATATGCTATCTAGGTCAGTCATAAGTTTTCTTCCAAGGAGTAAGCATCTTTTAATTTCATGGCTGCAATCACCATCTGCAGCGATTTTGGAGCCGAAAAAAAATAAAGTCTGACACTGTTTCCACTGTTTCCCCGTCTATTTCCCATGAAGTGATGGGACCAGATGCCATGATCTTTGTTTTCTGAATGTTGAGCTTTAAGCCAACTTTTTCACTCTCCTCTTTCACTTTCATTAAGAGCCCTTTTAGTTCCTCTTCACTTTCTACCATATGGATGGTGTCATCTGCATATCTGAGGTTATTGATATTTCTCCCAGCTATCTTGATTCCAGCTTGTGAGTCACTTAGCCCAGTATTTCACTTGACGTACTGTGCATATGTAAATTAAATAAGCAGAGTGACAGTAGACAGCTTTTTTGTACTCCTTTCCCCATTTTGAACCAGTCTGTTGTTTGATGTCTGGTTCTAACTGTTGCTTCTTGACCTGCATACAGGTTTCTCAGGAGACAGTTAAGGTGATCTGGTATNCCTTAGGAAGCATCACTATGAACAAAGCTAGTGGAGGTGATGGAATTCCAGTTGAGCTATTTCAAATCTTGGAAGATGATGCTGTGAAAGTGCTGCACTCAATATGCCAGCAAATTTGGAAAACTCAGCAGTGGCCACAGGCCTGGAAAAGGTCAGTTTTCATTTCAATGCCAAAGAAAGGCAATGCCAAAGAATGCTCAAACTACCACATAATTGTACTCATTGTCAATGACAAAAAACAAATTTTACTCAAGCTTACTGGAAGACTAAATTACCTTTCTATTCTTTATACAGAAAATGATATACATTTTTGTCATATAAAGAGATAATTGAAGGTTATAAAACAAAAATGTAAGGAAAGGTATTATGGAGTTGTATCAGGCAGTTTGTTAATATAAAATATTGTAATTTTTTCTGGATTTTGTGATGTTTTTACTAAATCTTTTTAATTGTTATGATCTTTTGTTCTAAGTAGATATTCATCTCAGAAATGAATTTTCATTATTATTTTTGTATTTTTTGCGGTAAAATTAACTTTACCATGTTAGGCAAACAGTTCTGTGACATTAAGTACACTCACCTTGTTATGCAACTGTCCCCACTGTGTCCATCTCCAGGCCTCTTTCACCTTCTCCACCTAAAATTCCATCCCCATTGAACTATCTTTCTACTCTCAATAACTCCCCAGGTTCTCTTTCCTCAGCCCCTGGTACTGCTGTTGTACTTCCAGCTCTGTGAATTTCACTACCGCAGGGGCCTCGTGTAAGTGGAACCGTATTAGCATTCTTCCTTGTCCTTTTGTGTCTGCTTCTCACTTGCACAGTCTTCAGGGTTCACCGATGTCGCACCATACATTCTGAAGGCTGAATAACAGTATATTGTATGCATATACCGCATTCTGTTTGTCCACTCATCTGTCAATGGACGTGTGGGTTGTTTATACCTTTTGTCTCTTATGAACGATGTGCTATGAACATAGGTATGCAAATATTTGTTCTAGCCCTTGCTTTCAATTCTTTTAGGTTTATATCCAGAAGTGGAAACACTGGTTTACACAGTAGCTCTACATTTAAAATTTTAGGAACCATCATACCATTTTCCGCAATGGCAACCCACTCCAGTACTCTTGCCTGGAAAATCCCATGGACGACGGAGCCTGGTGGGCTGCAGTCCATGGGGTCGCTAAGAGTCGGGCACGACTGAGCGACTTCACTTTCACTATTCACTTCAATGCACTGGAGAAGGAAATGGCAACCCACTCCAGTGTTCTTGCCTGGAGAATCCCAGGCATGGCGGAGCCTGGTGGGCTGCCGTCCATTGGGTCGCCCAGAGTCGGATACAACTGAAGCGACTTAGCAGCAGCAGCATACCATTTTCCGCATTTGCACATTTCATATGCCTACAAGCAATGCACAAGAGGTTCTGATTTCTCCACATCATTGCCAACACTGGTTATTTTCTGAGGTTATTTTTTTTAGTGGGGGCGGAGCTTGCTTTCCTGGGCTTTTGATAACAGCCCAGTAATGGGTGTTAAGTGCATTCCAATTTTCAGCGGGCCCTCAACACTCCTGTCTTCTCTCGAGTCACGTCAGAATTTCAGCTCCACCGTGGTGTATGTCACTTCACTTCTCGGTTGTTTTGTTTACTCATTTATAAAATGAGGATAATGATGAGCCTGCCTCTAGAACGGTTTGGAAGATCTGATGGAGTGCAGCGCTTGGCCCAGCGCCCACGCTGAGCGGGCAGCAGCGCGCCTACTGGTCTATGTCTGTACATCTTCCTCCTGAGCTGTACCTGAGCTGCCCACTCATATTCTTATCTATAGAGCCTAGCGTGGGGCCTGACACACAGGCAGGGTTTAATAAGTGTTTGAGGACTGAGCTTAAAATCGTCTGCAGAACACAGGTCACAGTCCTTTTAGCCAGGGTGAATGTAGGAGTTCAGAAGCTCTTTGATGCAGAACTGACAGTGGATATCAGAATTCTGCTGCTCGGTAACTCGCCGTGTGCAATTCAGGGCTCAACAACATAGTAAACTCTTTATGGTTCTGTTTCTCTAATGCTCACTCATGCCCAGCAAGAGATTTTCTTTTTCTCATACAGTTATAAATCAAAGAATCTTTCTGGGTATTACTTTAGACAAATATCTGTCCTGGGTGGACTCTGCTTTCGCTGAAAAGATTTTGGTGCCCCAAGGGCAGATGAAGTAAGTGACCCGTTTTAGAGAGCGGCCCCAGCTGGGCTGGGTTCTGCTTGCCTGCACTCTCTGTGACACTAAAGCCTGTGTGAGATTTGGGGATCCCAGTCCTAGGTGAGCCTTAGAGTTCATACAAACCCTAAAACTGTATCTGAAATTGGGTAGGGTGTGTGTGAGAGAGAGAGAATATGGACAGTCTTGAGAGATATAGATTGACTTTTATCAGAATCTGAAAGGAGTTTATGACCAAGAAAGGATTTAGAATGACAAACCTAGAAGGCCTCGGGCATCTGACTCATTATCAAGCCAGAGTCTGAAGTTTAGGAGAAGAAATAGAGCTCTTTATACAAATAGCGATATAAGTGCAGGTCTTAGCTAGGAATAAGCCACAGAATCAGCTCCCAGCCCCATCCTTGAACTGGAGGGATAATTCAAACCTCCTTTAACTCCATCAATGCACAGCATTGATCCACAGCCTGTAGGTCGATGCTAAAGTTGGTAGAAAAGTCATGATAGCGGGGCCTATACAAAGAAGCATGCAGGGATCACACAAGGGAACATAGCTTTCCATCAATAAGGAACTAAATAATGCGACTGACAGATGGAGGATGAATGGAGGATGTTGAGATCAGTCCATCATAGTGCCAGGTGCCCATCCATTTCAGTTAGAGGCTGAGGGTGTACTTTTTAAAAAGAGCATGGTTCATTTGTTTCCTGTCAAGTACAACTTTTGCAGCATGCCACTTTGGGGTACCTACTACAATGTGAGGGGCCCTACGAAGCTGCTGAAGTCAAAAATCCCTCTTTCTCTAGCCTGGGCTAGTCCATGAAAATGGTGCTGAAAATACACCCCTTCGCTCGAGTTTAAAACCAGGATACAAAACACAGATGTGACTGAAAGAAGCTAAAGAAGTTTTGAACCATTTTCTGCCACTGACACCCTGATGTGAATTCATTTCAAGATGGCTACTTAGCTCAGGTTGGACAAACTTGAATACAGGGTTAGAAGCTAAAGATATGTGTCCTAGGCAGTCCAATGGCCAAAGTGGGATAGACAGGAAGTAGCACGACTGAGCGACTTCACTTTCTCTTCTCACTTTCCTGCATTGGAGAAGGAAATGGCACCCCACTCCAGTGTTCTTGCCTGGAGAATCCCTGGGACGGGGGAGCCTGGTGGGCTGCCGTCTATGGGGTCGCAAAGAGTCGGACACGACTGAAGCGACTTAGCAGCAGCAGCAGCAGCAGTGTTAGGAAACCATAAGCTTGGAAAGGAGAAAACACCACGCAAGATGCAATGGATGTGAACAGGAAGTAGGAGGGGGAAGCCATTTCACAGCTGTGTCAACCAACTGCAATCTTGACCTCTGATTTCCATAAAGTAAAGACCTTTCACAAAGCAAACATGTCATTTTAAAGANGTGTTAGGAAACCATAAGCTTGGAAAGGAGAAAACACCACGCAAGATGCAATGGATGTGAACAGGAAGTAGGAGGGGGAAGCCATTTCACAGCTGTGTCAACCAACTGCAATCTTGACCTCTGATTTCCATAAAGTAAAGACCTTTCACAAAGCAAACATGTCATTTTAAAGAGCATCTGAGACGACCATGCAATTATGACGTGCCGTTTAAATGGATGATGGGAGAGCCTCAGTGGGAACAGCACAGAGACCAAGCTACGAGGCTGTAAGAGGAGAAGAAAAGTGGCTACTTTTGCTTGAAAATGTCTTAACTAACTTGGTCTGCCACTGATTTGCAGGCTTCAAACTCCAACTGCAAGGGAAGCATTTTCTGAGCCTCCCTGGAGAGAACCCATGACCTCAAAAGCCTCTCCCTGAAGCTGCGTCCAGAGGCTTGGTATTGTCCCAAGAAGAAAGTTGGATCTAGATTCTGGGAGGCAGGACCGTGTGTGAGTGTGGTGAGGCTGACATGATGGTGGCAAGCCTGGAGCTTCTTGGCTCTGATGCAGGGCGGTTGGACAGTCTGAGGAAAGGACGCCCAACTCCAGCAACACACAGTTATATCAACCTGGAATTCTCTGGCTCATCCCTCTTTTTCAAAAACAGTTACATCTTAAGAAAGATGGAGGGTCAATTTTGCAGAACTATAAGGAAACCCCAAAGAGACTCCTGCGCTTGTCAACTGCCTCAGTTAGAATGAAACACAATTATCAAACGGTATTTATGTTTGTTTTATACAAGCCAAATGGAAACAATACTCTCATATGTTTAAAGCGACTATGTACCACAACTAAAGACAGAAAAGATTTTTTAAATTACAAATGGACTATACAAATATTCTGCATTTTTTCCTCCAATCCTTTGTGTTTTGATTTATTTTCTAATACGATCAGCTACAAAAGTCAAGAGTCCCTTGTCTCTTATTCCCTCCAAGCATATTCCCTTCCAGGCAACAAATGATACCACGTTGGTGTTTTTCCACTCACTCGTCAACGAATGCACTCTCATGTATACATGCAAAAAAATGTGTTATATACAAAATCAGGATCGTCTTATGCTGTTGCCCTGCAACTCACTCTATGCACTTAAAATATTGCCACTGCTGTCATCTAGAGTCATTATTTCAGCCATATGCCTTTGGTCATTTTGAAATGCCTCTTCTTACACTCTCCGATTCAACTAACATCCTTATACTTCAAATTATTTGAAGAATTAATTATTATTAATTCATCAATAGCATGGAGTTCTAAACATGATGTTTAAAAACCCTAGTCTCTATCCATTTGTAATTCACATGAGCACTGCACACTAATGATTGTACCACCTCATGCGTCCCGAAGGAATATCATCAATGTTTTGCATTTTTCCCTCCATCCTTTCTGTTTCTCACTGCTTTGAATTTCATTTTCTGACTCACTGGCCACATAGAAAGCCTTTACACACACCACTGTCCATTGGTGAGCAGAATCTAAACACTCTTCTTTTGGAGGCAAGGGAAAAGGTGACCTTTCTGTGTTCTGGATAAGAAAGGGTGTGGTGGGTTCTCCCCTCCCCAGCTGTGTAGATTAGCAAGTTGTACACCAAGTTGCAGGTCTTCCACAGAGCTGCTAACGATGACCTCTAAGAAGCAGGAAGCATACTGGCAAGTGGCAAAGTAAAATTTCTCCAAAGACCAAGAAAGATCCACTGGGCTTAACTGGTTGTCCCCGCTCTGGGAGCCAAAGTTTCTGAGTGTCTCACCCTGGAACATCAAGCCTGTTTCCAGCCAGGAGCCACTGCCTTCCCCAGTTCTAGAAACACTTACGCTCCACACCTGACATGTGTTCATAAGACTTATATTTTGGAAACCCTTCAGTTCAGTTCTGTTCAGTTCAGTGGCTCAGTCATGTCCAGCTCTTTGAGACCCCATGAATCGCAGCACGCCAGGCCTCCCTGTCCATCACCA
>SJYA01001936.1:690998-799670 GCA_006410615.1 Neotragus moschatus | reverse complement strand
AAAGAAAAATATCTTACTTGAGAACTGAGCATCAATAATCATGGAAGACGAAGTTGATGACTGTTCATTACTCTCATCTATTTGAACCAGGGATGCATTTTTAATATTATTTTCCTCTATCTTCCAGTTATTCTTGTGTAGCAAGCCTTCGATATTGGTGACTTTACAGTTAATGCCACAGCCTGGCACAACCTGGAAATCTATGCAGGTACCCAAGGTTTCAGTGTCCAGCTCCTAACAAATAGAAACAGAAGGATTTCCTCTGCTGTTCTAACAATCCAAGGTCATCATTAGCAAGATCAAAGATTACTGCTGGTTAATTCTAAACGTTTAGATACAATCTACAGGCCTGGTTAATTCTAAATGTTTAGAATAAAGTTGTCACTTATCATTGCCTATTTGACAGTGGGTTTTGATAAGGACAAAGGAACAGAGCATTGAGTATAATGTTCAAAGTTACAGGACAATCTCATAATCCTTTAAAAAAATCCCACTCTGTAAGATTTATACCAAATTTAGAGAAGAAAATGTGGAAGGTTTATCAATATTCTCTGTCCTTTCCAGTAGAGAATTATGAGTTAAATATTTAATTCTATTGTCAAGTTAGATTTTCTATTTAGTACAGGGCAAAGGGTAACAAAGAACAGAGCCTTTAGTTACCAGAGGGCCTCTCTAGTATGATTCTGTGTCCTTAGTAAGCCAAAGAATTCTGGTGACCATCACTGTTTCCTGGCTCTTTATATCTTTGTCCTCTCCATTGTTTGATTTGGGTGTATAGAAGCCAGATCAGTAATAGTTAATAGGTAAAAAGGAAAGAACAAATAAAGAAATGGCAACATCAATGGTGAAACTGCCACATTTTAACAGAAAAATTATGTGAGATAATTTAAAAGAACTTATACAAATCAATAAGAAAAGGTAAACAATCTTATGGAAAAAATAGGCAACAGATACAAGCAAACAGAGTATAGAAAGAAATGCAAATAACCAATATGCATGTGGAAAGATGTTCAACCTTATTCACAATTAAGACAATGCAAAGTAAACAGTCAATGAATAATATTTTTTACTTACTGAAATGGAAAAAATTAAGTGTTAGTGAGAATGTGGGGAAATGTCATTCAACTTCTCGTGAAAGTATAAACTGGTATACCTTTTTGTGTGGGTGTTGATAACATTTGCCATTTAAGCGTTGGTAACATTCATCAAAATTTAACTGTACCTATCCTTTGATCCAGCAATTACACTGATAGGCATTAAACATTAGAGATAAACTTGCAAAAGCTGACAAGGATGTTAACTATAGGTTCTAAGAGCCAAAAAGCCAATCATACAATGGACTATAATATAGGTATTAAAAACAATGAAGCAAATCTGTATGTCTTAATAAGGAAAAAATCACTTAATACAAATTTTTTAAAAATACCAAAGACTGGTCATTGTATTATCACCTTTCTATGTAAAGTTTAAAAATAACAAATGTTGGCATATACACTAAAAATGGTTAACAGATGTACACTTTTGTAAATATACTAAAAATTATTGACTTGTACACTTTACAAGGGTGAACTTTAGAGTATGTGAATTTTATCTCAATAAAGCTGTTGTTCAAAAAGCCTGTTAACAAGTTAATACTTGTTAAACTTTGGAGAGAGGAATTATGGAAAGGGGCAGAGAATGAGGCTTTCCTTTTTCATTATGTAATGCTGAACTATCTAAAATTTCCTCCCATAAATATATATTATTTCTTTTTTATTTCTTAGTTGACTGAGGTTATCTGTGCTATAGGGTTACAGTTAATTTTCATTTTCATCTTTATACTTTTCTGTATGAAGAAATTAAGACATACAAAATAAAATTGGAAAACACAAGTCTCTCTAGTTTAATACGAATTATATATGTAAATCATGAATAAACAAGGGAAAAATTATACCTGTTTGCAGTATTTTGTTATGGCTGTTCCCAGAGGGTGTTCACTGTTACTTTCAGCAGTTCCCACAATAGCCAGGATCTTATTGCGTGATATTCTGTTACTTTCCACTAGAACCTTTACTTGATTCACTACTGGGGTTCCATGGGTAATGGTTCCAGTTTTATCAAATACCACTACCTTTACCTGTAAGAAAATCAAAGCAGAATGTACTGTATGACTTGATAATTCTTAGTATCAGCATTCCAGAAATGAGAAAAAAGGTTTACCGTGACAAACACATTACTATTTTGTTTCTTAATAAGCTGACTTTGATTTAATTGGACTTAAATGGTCCTTTGGGAGACCAAAAAGAAGGGAGAATAAGGGAAGAAATATCGTTAGTTACACCTAATAACCCTCCCTTGCAAATGTCCAACATGCTGTGAACATGTATTAAATAGCTAGAACTACCTTTTAAGAGTTGACTGTTAATAGGTAACTTAGGCCTCTAGTGCCTCTAGGGAAAGAAAAAGACTTTCAATACTAATGAATTTTAGATCTGTAGGCGAAAAAAATCTGGGAAGTAGGCAAATAATTACAATTGAGTAATTAATTTGAAGTGTACACCAGCTAAAACCTTCTGGGTTGCTTTGACTTTATTGAGACTAGATGAGAAGCTTGGCCAGAGAATACAGCTCAGGAAATCAATGAGGGAACCTCAGATCAGGCAGGAAGGAGGAATAATCTGGAATTAGAGAACATAGTTGCCTCACAGTAAACTCAGAAAATGAACCTTGAGAAATGAATAGCTTGAGGAACCAAGATAAGAAGAGATCAGTTCAGTTCAGTTGCTCAGTCGTGTCCGAATATTTGCGATCCCATGGACTGTAGCATGCCAGGCCTTCCTGTCCATCATTATTCCTGGAGCTTACTCAAACTCATGTCCATTGAGTTGGTGATGCCATTCAATCATCTCATCCTCTCTCGTCCCCTTCTCCTCCCACCTTCAATCTTTCCTAGCATCAGGGTCTTTTCAAATGAGTCAGCTCTTTGCAACAGGTGGCCAAAGTATTGGAGTTTCAGCTTTAGCATCAGTCCTTCCAATGAACATTCAGGACTTATTTCCTTTAGGATAGACTGGATGGGTCTCCTTGCAGTCCAAGGGACTCTCAAGAGTCTTCTCCAATACCACAGTTCAAAAGCATCAATTCTTTGGTGCTCAGCTTTCTTTATAGTCCAACTCTCACATCCATACATGACCACTGGAAAAACCATAGCTTTGACTAGATGGACCTACGCTGGGAAAGTAATGTCTCTGCATTTTAATATGCTGTCTAGGTTGGTTATAGATTTTCCTCCAAGGAGCAAGTGCCTTTAATTTCATGGCTGCAGTCACCATCTGCAATGATTTTGGAGCCCCTGAAAATAAAGTCTGTCACTGTTTCCTCATCTATTTGCCATGAAGTGGTGGGACCAGATGCCATGACTTTAGTTTTCTGATGTTGAGTTTTAAGCCAACTTTCTCACTGTCCTCTTTCACTTTAGTTCTTCTTTGCTTTCTGTCATAAAGTGTGGTGTCATCTGCATATCTGAAGTTATTGATATTTCTCCTGGAAATCTTGATTCCAGCTTGTGCTTCATCCAGTCCAGCATTTCTCATGATGTACTTTGCATACAAGTTAAATAAGCAAGGTGACAATATTCAGCCTTGATGTAGTTCTTTTCCTATTTGGAACCACTCTGCTGTTCCATGTCCAGTTCTAACTGTTGCTTCTTGACTTGTACACAGATTTTTCAGGAGGTAGGTCAGGTGTTCTGGTACTCCTATCTCTTTCAGAATTTTCCACAGTTTGTTGTGACCCACACAGTCAAAGGCTTTGGCATAGCCAATAGAGCAAAAGTAGATTTTTTTTGGCAATTCTCTTGCTTTTTTGATGATGCAATGGATGTTGGCAATTTGATCTCTGCTTCCTCTGCCTTTTATAAATCCACCTTGAACATCTGGAAGTTCACAGTTCATGTTTAAAAATGAGTATTCCCCAAATTTAGGAAGCTAAGCAAATGCATTTCTATTGGATGGGCAGCCTTTCCAGGTGGGGTGGTCCTCAGGTTCTAGTCTAATCTATGCTCTCTGGGGATAACATGGCTTCCTGGCAGTAGAACTATGCCCCTCACAGTGGTTCTACCACTGTCCCATAAGTCTAGGTCTTTTCTTGACTGTGGATAATTGTGGGATATGGGTCCCTGCTTTATGATTCTTGNCTTTTCTAAAACCAGCTTGAACATCTGGAAGTTCACGGTTCATGTATTGCTGAAGCCTGGCTTGGAGAATTTTGAGCATTACTTTACTTTACTAGCATGTGAGATGAGTGCAATTGTGTGGTAGTTTGAGCATTCTTTGGCATTGCCTTTCTTTGGGATTGGAATGAAAACTGACCTTTTCCAGTCCTGTGGCCATTGCTGAGTTTTCCAAATTTGCTGGCATATTGAGTGCAGCACTTTCACAGCATCATCTTCCAGGATTTTAATAGCTCAACTGGAATTCCATCACCTCCACTAGCTTTGTTCCTAGTGATGCTCTCTCAGGCCTACTTGACTTCACATTCCAGGATGTCTGGCTCTAGATGAGTGATCACACCATCGTGATTATCCAGGTCATGAAGATCTTTTTTGTACAGTTCCTCTGTGTATTCTTGCCACCTCTTCTTAATATTTTCTGCTTCTGTTAGGTCCATATCATTTCTGTCTTTTATCGAGCCCATCTTTGCATGAAATGTTCCCTTGGTATTTCTAATTTTCTCGAAGAGATGTCTAGTCTTTCCCATTCTGTTGTTTCCCTCTGTTTCTTTGCATTGATCACTGAAGAACGCTTTCTTGTCTCTTCTTGCTATTCTTTGGAACTCTGCATTCAGATGCTTATATCTTTCCTTTTCTCCTTTGCTTTTCACTTCTCTTCTTTTCACAGCTATTTGTAAGGCCTCCTCAGACAGCCACTTTGCCTTTTTGCATTTCTTTTCCATGGGGATCGTCTTGATCCCTATCTCCTGTACAATGTCACAAACGTCATTCCATAGTTCATCAGGCACTCTATTTGCACAAAACTGGACCTTTATAATCTTGTCTGTGTATTCACCAACCTCAGTCTCTCTATTAAGGAAATACTATCAAGTACAACAGCTACTTCTTTTCAAAATTCATATTTTTCAGTGGCTAAGTCATGTCTGACTCTGCAACCCCATGGACTCTAGCACACCGGGTTCCTCTGTCCTTCACTATCTCCCAAAGTTTACTCAAATTCATGTCCATTCAGTCAGTGATACTATCTAACCATCTCATCCTCTGCCACCCTCTTCTCCTTTCCCTTTAATTTTTCCCAGCATCAGGGTCTTTTCCAGTGAGTTGGCTCTTCACATCAAGTGGCCAAAATATTGGAGCTTCAGCATCAGTCCTCCCAGTGAATATTCAGGACTGATTATCTTTAGAATTGAGTGGTCTGATCTCCTTGCAGTCCAGTGGACTCTCAAGAGTCTTCTCCAGCACCACAGTTTGAAAGCATCAATTCTTCAGCAATCAGCCTCCTTTATGGTCCAACTCTCACATCCATACATGACTACTGGAAAAGCCATAGTTTTGACTATATAGACCTTTAATGGCAAAGTGATGTCTCTGCTTTTTAATATGCTGTCTAGGTTTGCCATAGCTTTCTTTCCAGGGAGCAAGTGTCCTTTACTTTTAAGGCTGCAGTCACTGTCCACCATGATTTTGGAGCCCAAGAAATTAAAGTCTGTCACTGCTCCCACTTTTTTCCCCTTCTATTTGCCGTCTAACAATGGGACTGGATGCCTTGATCTTAGTTTTCTGAATGTTGAGTTTCAAGCCAGCCTTTTCACTTTCCTCTCTCACCCTCATCAACAGGTTCTTCTTTACTTTCTGCCATTAGAATAGTATCATCTGCATATCTGAGGTTGCTGATATATCTCCTGGCAATCTTTTCCAGTTTGGAATTCATCCAGCCTTGCATTCTTTTCAAAATAATGACCCATTAAAAGAGATTGTTTCTCCTCTGGTCCAGGTTTGCAACCATTTCATAAACTCTTCTATCTTTGATCTTCCTCTTCACACTACCCCTTGAGGCAAGACCACAGGCTCTTAGTCTGGTACATTCCAACCCAGACATAAGATAAGGAAGCCTGTCAGAGGGTAAACAAATGAGTGTTTGTCCAACTAAGTTTATTAGCAGCATAAAGAGTAACCAAAACTGCATTCTATACATAGTAAAGCTTACAGAGGAGGGGAAAATAAATAAACTCTCAGAAATCCCAGCCTAAATCTGTCTGGAGGTCCAATTCTCACCTTTTCAGACCTCTTTAATGTGGTTTGTTGATTGATTTGCTATAGTCAACCTGAAGTGAAAGTCACACAGTCGTGTCTGACACTTTGCAATCCCATGGACTATAGCCCACCAGGCTCCTCCGTCCATAGAATTCTCCAGGCAAAAGTACTGGAATAGATGGACTCCTTTCCTTCTCCAGGGGATCTTCCAGACCCAGGGATCAAACCTGGGTTTCCTGCATAACAGATGGATTCTTTATCATCTGAGCTACTAAGAGCTAGGTTTATTTCTAATCTTCTCCCATTCATTTCTTTAACTCACTCACTCCTTTGCCAACTCTGAAGAGTCACTAGACTCTATGCCAGAAAGCCTACCTGGCTTGGGCTTGAAGTGTAAATATAGCTAAAATTCTCATATGACCTTAACACTTTCCAAATTATCAAATCAAGCAGTTGAAACTTTTAATGACTGACTAAGCTTCTATAAGCCATAACATAGAAGATACCTTATGAGGTTTATAATTAATTAATTAATTAATGGATCACTTGACTTCAGCAGACTTAACACCATCCGGTGGTTTTAATTATTTCCTAATTAGAGAAATTACATTCATTGCTTGTAGAATTTCCTAAGCAAATGGTGCCAAATAATATTTTTATTAATGAATATAACAAATAAATAAGTATTATAGTTATCAGTTCAGTTCAGTTGCTCAGTTGTGTCCGACACTTTGTGACCCCATGAATTGCAGCACGCCAGGCCTCCCTGTCCATCACCAACTCCAGGAGTTTACTCAAACTCATGTCCATCGAGTCAGTGATGACATCCAGCTATCTCATCCTCTGTCATCCCCTTCTCCTCCTGCCCCCAATCCCTCCCAGTATCAGAGTCTTTTCCAATGAGTCAATTCTTCATATGAGGGGGCCAAAGTATTGGAGTTTCAGTATTAGCATCAGTCCTTCCAAAGAACATGCAGGACTGATCTCCTTCAGAATGGACTGGTTGGATCTCCTTGCAGTCCAAGGACTCTCAAGAGTCATATCCAACACCACAGTTCAAAAGCATCAATTCTTCGGCGCTCAGCTTTATTCACAGTCCAACTCTTACATCCATACATGACCACTGGAAAAACCATAGCCTTGACTAGATGGACATTCATTGGCAAAGTAATGTCTCTGCTTTTTAATATGCTATCTGAGTAGGTCATAACTTTCCTTCCAAGGAGTAAGCATCTTTTAATTTCATGGCTGCAATCAACCATCTGCAGTGATTTTGGAGCCCCTCAATATAAAGATGACACTGTTTACACTGTTTCCCCATCAATTTTGCATGAAGCAATGGGACCAGATGCCATGATCTTAGTTTTCTGAATGTTGAACTTTAAGCCAACTTTTTCATTCTCCTCTTTCACCTTCATCAAGAGGCTTTTTAGTTCCTCTTCACTTTCTGCCATAAGNAGAATGGGTGAATTTAACTCAGATGACCATTATATCTACTACTGTGGGCAGGAATCCCTTAGAAGAAATCGATTTGCCATCATGGTCAACAAAAGAGTCTGAAATGCAGTACTTAGATACAATCTCAAAAACGACAGAATGATCTCTGTTCGTTTCCAAGGCAAACCATTCAATATCACTCTTGCATTATAGTTCAATAATTGAATAATTTAAGCAAGGTTTTGTTTACTTGCTTTTCTATTTCTTAACCTGAGAAAGGGTGACATAATTTATTCTACTGTTGTGAACACTGCAGGTGGAAATGGGAAAGAAAATTTTTATACTTTTAGTTTTGTTCATGAAAAATCCTACCATTGCTTCATTTCACTAGGTGTTCAGATGTGCAAGGAAAGTGTGTTATATGTAATACTTGTTAAAAAAAAAAAAAAAAAGACTCCTTCCATGAGTTTTTTGTTGTCTTGGAAAAAAAATTGCTCATCTAGAATATTGCAAGAAACAGGTTGTGTTCACAAATAGTATCAATTGAACGAATGCCATTTAATTGAAGAATTGAACAAAAAGATATAGTAGGTATATTCACAACTATGTTCTAAACTTATGCCACCCATTTTCCCTTATATTTTCAAAACAGCATTTAAAATATATTATTTTTATTCTCATCTCTTCATTCTTCTTTCTTTCTTCATTTCTTTATTTTCAATGCATAGTTTGTTTTTTTGTTTGTTTTTTATTTCAGTTACCAGCTAATGAGAGTCTCTTTGGAANATGCCACCCATTTTTCCTTATATTTTCAAAACAGCATTTAAAATATATTATTTTTATTCTCATCTCTTCATTCTTCTTTCTTTCTTCATTTCTTTATTTTCAATGCATAGTTTGTTTTTTTGTTTGTTTTTTATTTCAGTTACCAGCTAATGAGAGTCTCTTTGGAAGGCATCATGCCAAATATGCAGGATAGAGAATATCATAATATATTCCTTCTTCAATACGTCACAGTTTAATAGGGTAGATAACTATAACCCATTCTGGGCTCTAAGTGTTTTCCAAGAAACACAGTGGATAAGTCAGGACAGTTATAAAACTCTAGCTCACCAACTGTCTTAAAGCTGCATGTGTGTATAAATAAAATATTCAAAATCTTTATTTTCCTTATTTTTTTTGTTTCTAATTAATGTGCTATTAGAATCTAGGTGAGGAGACATGCAATAAAATTAACACTTCACTAGATAAATGGAAATAATATGAATTTTATACTAAAATTTTACAATAGTTTTTATTATATAATAAGAAATATATTCTTGAAATATGGGGAAGGCAGTTGGTTAACCCAAATTGTACCCAAGTACTCAAAGAACACATAAAAAATTCCCATACATAAATTAAAATAGCAGTTCAAGCCAAAAGATATTAAGGTTCTTAAAAATAAATAATAAAATCATCATTCTTACACATTAGGGAATTTTTCTGCATTACAGCATTGGATAACTTTTTCTTGTTATTTGTTGGATTTTCTATCTCTTGTGCTTAGCTGCTCAGTTGTATCCAACTCTTTGCAATCCCATGGACTGTAAGCCTGCCAGATTCCTCTGTCCATGGGGATTCTCCAGGCAAGAATACTGGAGTGAGTTACCATGCTCTCCTCCAATGGATCTTCCCAACCCAGGGATTGAACTCAGATCTCCCACGTTGCCAGCAAATTTTTTACTGTCTGAGCCACTTCAGACCCAACAGATAGTCTTTTGGTTCATCTCTACTTATGTTCCATTAAGTTCTTCTCTACAATTTTTTTTTTCATTTTTTTACTTCTCATTGAATTCAAAGACTTTCCTGTCTGTCAGCAATCGACTTCTAGCAGTGTCTATTATGTTTTGATTTTATTTAACTTTTTGTTGTTTATTGGTATGATTTTGATTCTGTTTGCTATTTTCTCTGGCCCTCAAAAGAAGTAGCTTTATGGTCATCCATCCAACCAATCCATTCTGAAGGAGATCAGCCCTGGGATTTCTTTGGAAGGAATGATGCTGAAGCTGAAGCTCCAGTACTTTGGCCACCTCATGTGAAGAGTTGACTCATTGGAAAAGACTCTGATGCTGGGAGGGGTTGGGGGCAGGAGGAGAAGGGGATGACAGAGGATGAGATGGCTGGATGGCATCACTGGCTCAATGGGCAGGAGTCTGAGTGAACTCCGGGAGTTGGTGATGGACAGGGAGGCCTGGCGTGTTGCGATTCATGGGGTTGCAAAGAATCGGACACGACTGAGCGACTGAACTGAACTGATAATCAAAAAAATATGTCCAGGTGAGGAATTAACCTTGCTAAATCCCAAAGATTTTAATTTTAGAGTTGGTTTTCAGACTCACATTTGCCTGACGCTTATTTACCTTCTATACATTATCCAGTTGTTTTTCCTGGGCAGGTAAGTGGTAATAACTGTTTCCTGTTTTTGGACCAAGTAAATGGAAGCTATAGTTTTCCTCACCCATTATTTGTTATACCAGTGTTTTTAGTTACACACTATATTGTTGTTGTTGTTTAGTCACTAAATCATGTCTGATATTTGTGACCCCATGGACTGTAGCCTGTCAGGCTACTCTGTCCATGGGATTCTCAAGCCAGAATCCTGGATTGGGGTGCTGTTTCTTCCTCCAGGGGATCTTCCTTACTCAGGGATTGAGCCCATGACTCATGCATTGATAGGCATGTTATTTACCACAAAGCCATCTATTTTAAATATTAGTACATAAGAAAATGGAATGTTTGTTCAGTTTTTTTTTAATTTACTTAAGTATGCATCACTGAAAGAAAATGTTTTTAGGTGACTCAGTTCAGTGATACTTGATATTGCATAGAGGTTTCAAGAATTGAAATGGGTCTTAAACTGCAAAAATCTGTTAGACATGGCAACATATACTATTTAGTATTAGTTATGTGAAATCTTACTTAAAGAAAGGATTTTGCTAAGCAATCTATTGAATTTCTATAAATAAGAATTTGGCCAATGAAGATGTGTAGTTCAGAGTCAAACACTTAGATTCCTCCACTTGTCTCTCAAAGGGAGAGAAAAAAAGTACAGTTGAAAAAATTAAAGCAGAGATTATAACAAAGTAAAACAAAAGTATTTTCAAGGTTATTGAAAGGTTATCTCTCTTATGCTCATTGGAAGAGCATGAATTTCCATAAGAGAGCTTGGGTTGAGGTAGGAGGTTGATGCACTCCTGAGATGAGCAGCTGGAATTTGTCAAGCTGAGTAAATTGGAGCCTGTCTTCTCCTGACATTTCAAGGAAAAACTTAATAGTAGGAATAGAGAGGAGCTGAGCTCTGCTGGAGTAAAAGATAAGATGACCACATCTATCATTTTTTAAATCAAGGAGGCCTCTCCAACTGTGCATGTGTAGAAAGGCTCCATGGGGTCAAAAAGGGAGGGAGCATTATGTTTTTTTTTTTTTTTTTTGAGGGAGAACTATTTTATAATATATGCCTTCAGTCTCCCAGAGATTCTCATGCTGGAATCCATCTTAGCTAAAAGATGTGTTTACATATGGAGAAGGGCCATGGGTCAGATCAGATATGGTAAACAAAGCAGGATGATTTACCAGAGGAAAACAAAGACTGGCCCAGCAAAAACTTCCTTCATGGAAGTGAGTTAAGCCACCCCACTCCTCATTAGCAAAGATGCCTACATCCTTCTCTGGGTGTGTTGCTCTGCTTTGCTTTTGTCTTAAATAAACTACTCTGTGCTCTCCCACATGGGCTGTGCCTGTTTTACAATCTCAATCTCTTTGTAATTTATTTATTTATTTTTTTAGTTTTTCANGATTTTGGTGTTGACCTTCTGGTGATGTCCATTTGTAGAGTCTTCTCTTGTGTTGTTGGGAGAGGGTGTTTGCTATGACTAGTGCATTTTCTTGACATAACTCTATTAGCCTTTTCCCTGCTTCATTCCATATTCCAAGGCCAAATTTGCCTGTTACCCCAGGTGTTTCTTGACTTCTACTTTTGCATTTCTGTCCCCTGTAATGAGAAGGACATCCTTTTTGGGTGTTAGTTCTAAATGGTCTTGTAGGTCTTCATAGAACTGCTCAACTTCAGCTTCTTCAGCATTACTGGTTGGGGCATAGACTTGGATTACTGTGATATTGAATGGTTTGCCTTGGAAACAAATAGAGATCATTCTGTCATTTTTGAGATGGCATCCTAGTACTGCATTTTGGACTCTTTTGTTGACCATGATGGCTACTCCATTTCTTCTAAGGGATTCCTCCCCACAGTATACAAAATCATAACTGAATTTTATACTGTTTATCATGAGAGTCATATTGCAAGATTATCAACAAACTGTTATATCTTACTTTTGGGGAGTCCCTTAAGTGTTTTGAGATGCCCAGGATTACTGGCTGACAGTAGCCTTTCTGATCTTGTTAAATTCTTTTCTCCTCCAGTTTGGAGAGAGAAAACTGAAGACAAGGTGTATCAAACTCATCAGTGGCTTTCTCCTGACCGCTCATCCTCTCCTGACATCTAGCTTAATTGTTTACTCTTCTTTCCTTCCTCTTGTTATGTAACACCACAGCAATTGTTCAGCCTTTTGGGACAAGTAATATGTGTTTATCACATGGCCAAGGCAGGGCTGTCCCAGGATAGAGGTGAAATGTATAACACCATCATTTTTCTTAGTACCATGGTCTCATTTGAAAACCAGAGAATGAATTTCAATTGGGGGTTAAGGGATTGGTGAATAGAGGGCAGAAATCTACTAGAATAACACATGTAGGTAAGAGGCGGGGCACTAAAGTTTGAGTCACATCTGAGAAGAGAATGTGACATCAATCCCTAGGAAAGTAAAACTGAAGAACTGTATAGCATTATCAACCAACAAGATATAATTGATATTTATTATAATTTGACATTGTGCTTGTATATTGACATAAAAATTTATACCAAACAGTAGCAAAGTATACTTTTTAAGTGCACATGGAATATTCACTGTCACAGACTTTTTGTTTTGTAGTGTAGGCCACAAAACAAATATTTACATTTATGTTTATATAAACATTTACATTAATACACTTCAAAGAACTGAAATCAGAGAGTATGTTTTCTAATCAGAATGGAATTAAACTAGAAATCTATAACAAAGATAACTAAGTCTTCAAACTAGTGATTAAACAATATACTCCTAAACAGTCCATGGGTCAGAGAAGAAATATCAAGGGAAGCTGAAAAATATTGTTAACTAAATAGAAATAAAAATATAGTATATCAAAATTTGTAGAATAGAGTAAATCAGTGCTTTGAAGATGTTTTTTAATAGCATTAATTCCTTATATAACAAAAAAGCCCCAATCTCAAATCAACAATCTAAACATTTACATTAAGAAACTAGACACAAAAAAGCAAATTAAGTACAAAATACCAGAAAATAAACAATAAAATTAGCAATAGAAATCAATAAAATTTAAAATAACAGTAAAATATTAGAGATCAAAGAAACTAAAATCTTGTCTTTAAAAAATACAAGTAATTAACTTCTAGCAACACAATCAAAGAAAAAAGAAAGAAGGCACAAATTACCAGTAACTGAAATGATATAGAAGATATTTTATAGATCATGATGTCTTTTTATTGATTTATTTTTAATATAAATTTATTTATTTTAATTGGAGGTTAATTACTTTACAATATTGCATGATGTCTTTTAAAGGGGAACACGTGTACACCTGTGGCAGATTCATGTTGATATATGGCAAAACCAATACAATATTGTAAAGTAATTAGCCTCTAATTAAAATAAATAAATTTATATTAAAAAATAAATGTTGAACCTCTCAAAAAATAAATTAATAAAAGGTAATAATTGAGGACTACAAACACCTCTACAGACATAATTCAACAACTTAAATGAAACGGACCAATTCCTCAAAAACCATAAAGGAGTAAATCTCTCTGAGGATGAAGTAGACAAGAGTCCTTAACTCTTAAAGAATCTGAATTTTTAATTAAAATATATCAAGATTATTTCACTAGTGAATCCTGGTAAAACATTTAAAATTCTAAGCAGTATCATTTCTGGAAAACAGAAGAATCAGAAACACCTTGCAAACAGTCTTTCCTAGGCCAGCATTAATTTGACACCAGAATCAGACAAAATTGTTCAAGAAAAGAACTATGTAGACCAATGTCCCTCATGATCATAGATTCCAAAGTCCTCAAAAAAAATTACTAAATTGAATTCAGAATACATGTTAAAATGAGGATAATCTATTTTTTAAAGTAGGATTTATTCCAGGAATGCAAGACTGGTTCAATATTTAAAAATCACTTAAGGTAATCCACGAAAATCACATTCTAAAGACATAACAAACATTTGACCTAATTCAATGTTCATTCAGTATAAGAGCTCTCAGCAACTAGGAATAATAGAAAGGAACTTTTGTACCCTGATAAAAGGCATCTACAAAAACTTATAGCCAAGATCACAGCTAATGGTGAGAGACTGCTTTCTCCCAAGATCAGGAATAAACTAAGGGTATTTACTCTCACTACCCCTATTAAACATCATACTGAAAGGCCTTTCTATTGTAATGAGACAATAAAAATAAATAAAAGGTACACATATCAGAAGGGAAAAATTAAACCTCCCCTATTCAAAGATGACATGATTGTTTTCCATATTAAAAAAACAAGCTCTCCAAAACTGAGATTTAGAAAGATCATTGGACATAGTAAATACAGATACAAAATTTCTATATACTAACAATATACAATTGGAAACTGAAATCTAGATATTTATAATATCTCTGAAAAATGAAATACATAGTTATAAAACAAGCAAAACATGTTTAGGTTCTATATGCTGCAAAACATAAGGTGCTAATGAAAGAATGCCAATAACTTAAATAAATGGAGTTATTGTATGTTCTTGGATTGGATAGCTCAACATGGTAAAGATCTCCATCTACCTAAGTAGATCTCCATTCTCCCTAAGTAGAATGAACATAAGTTAATGAATATAAGTTAATCAGCATAATTTCAATCAAAATCCCAACAGAATTCTTGGTAGACATAGACCAACTGATTTTAAGATTTATTTACAAAGACAAAGGAAGCAGACTAGCTAAACATTTTGAAAAAGAAAAGTTGAAGGAATCACACTACCCTATTTTACAAATTTCTGAGAAACTGCAGTAATCATTGTAATATCAGCCAAGAGAGAAACCCATAAGTCATTGGAACAGAGTACAGAATTCAAAAGTATGCCCATGCAAGTTCTCCTTATTTTACTTTGATTTTCAACAGAGATGCAAAATCAATTCAGTGTTAAACAAATGGTATTAGAACAGTTGGATATTCACATGCAAGAAGAAAAAGGAATCTTGATCTTTAAGTTTTTATAAAAAGTTAGCTCCAAAAAGTATTGTAGATATAAAATTAAGCCTTTTCTACAAAAAAGCATAATCTGGAGGTAGGTAAAGAGTGCTTACATGCAGCACCAAATGGCAAAAGTATATTCAAATTTGAGTCATTTATTTTAAGTTCTGTAACTTCCCCCTTGTAATATTTTAGTGAGATAAGTCTTTTCAGAGAAAGAAGCAATCTTTTATTGGGGTAAAAAAAGCAGAGGGGGCCACATTTTGACTTTTGCGGGTTTTGAGCACTCTTACCTTCACAAGCCCCTTCTTCCATAATAATATTAAACATTAATTTTGATATAACTTTAAATATTTCAACTTTTTTCCTATTTCAAGCAATGTAATAATAGATTTTCAAGGGCTTTAAAATTCTCATTTTCTTGAATTATCATCTGAAGAAGATTAAACTTTTTCTTTGACTCTAAAAGTTTTTTTCTCCTTATTTTGAAAGAAATTATACATTTCTTTTGCAACCCCCTAAATGTATCAGGCACTCTTAGCAATCTGCCTATCATGCTTAATGGATAAATTGTCCCTGCAAAACAACCGAAACATTGGGAAAATTCTTGAAGTATCTTAGAGGGAGGGCATGATAGTTGCATGACAAAAATTACACTTCTGATTCCAGTCAGCTTAAAGATGACCTTCAGGAAGAGAGCTGACACCTACTTTCCACATCACTAGGCACATGCATTTAAATCTATGGATCTTTAATTTTTTTTTCAGTGAAGTAACTCAAAGTAAATCCCTTCATCTACACCCAAATACTATAAATTGCCAAGTGATGGTGAGGAGAGAATAAATAATGAAGGGAGCAGATGCTAGGTTTATGGGAAACTGTCAGTCAATTGCACAACTTCCTTTTGGTGTTGCTGCAGCTGCTGTACCGAGTTCCCAAAGCTGCAGCAGTTAACCAGTAGCTGCGTGGGCCTATCATTACTTGCATCCCTTACAGGGCAGAATGAAACTGATGTGTTTCATTCATAGAAATGTGTTCCACTTGCACACGTTTCTACTGTTTATCAAGAAGCCCTGTAGTTTCCTCCTCTGATTGGAAATGTTACAAGAAATCACCTTTGGTCATACCTCTCAAATATTACATGAATTTACATATTCTTCAGCTCTCTCCGGTCATTTCCTCTGTTGCCCTCTGTGCACCTTTTTCCTTTGTGTTCTTTCTATTTTATGTACTCTTTTCTCTCTTCCCTTTATTAGCATCCTGGCCAGCCTTCAAGACCTTGACTCTAAAGCCACCTACTCTACTGCTTCTGAACATTGCCCTCAGAATTAACATCTCTTTTCCTTCCAAGGAAATTCTAGTTGTCTCTGCCTCTACTGTAAAACATGTATCATAGTTAATTGTGAGATATCTTTCCTCAAGTCCAGGAAGAGAGGATTTTCCCTGTTTTTCTATCATCCGTTCTACCTTAGAAGGTATTCAAAAGCAGTTGTTGAATTTTTAGATTGAATCAAAGTTCTTTCCTTAGATTCGTCATTGCTGTAATCTTTTCCATTGACTCTCCAGGTTTCTTGATTTGAGAGATGTGAAATATGCAAGCATTAGACATCTGAAGAGCTCATACATGTTGCCAAACACTTCAGACAATCCTCAATTTCTCTGAAATGTTGTACTTCAAAGAACCTGTTAAGGATTCAGGAAGCAGCCACTGAGTTAAGTCCCTATGTATTAGATCAAGTAGTTCGTTAGAAACTGCCAGTGACACCTAAAAGCAAGATCCCAAGTTACCTTTGATCACAAGTCCTCAGTAGCTGCCAGTGTGCTTAGGAAGAAATGCCTTATACTTTCCCAAGTCTAAACTCTCAATGGGAGTATTCATATAGCCCCTACTTCCCACCACTTCATCACTCCAACTTCCTTCAGGATTTAATATTCAAAACTATAATAACTACTGTTTCTCAAATGTTTACTATGTTCACGTAGTATTTAGTTTTTACATTATATCACTTTTCCTTTTAAAAGCATCCCATAAGTTGGGTATTATCACCACTACCAGTTAATAATAGCAACCAGATAAATTCTGATAAGACCAAAACTACTCAAGATGACTAGAACTGCACAAAATTCTTGGTTGTCAGACCACATCACTTTTCTTTAGCATACAGAGGAAGCAGTAGAGATGGTATAGGGTAGGGATGAGGACTTATCGCAAAGTGGTCTAACTTTGTGTCATCTCACAAGTTCTTTGTATGAGATAGGTGCCCAAGAGATGTTGGGGCTACAGTTGCTCCTTAATATTTACATAAACTCTTAAAAATCTCAAAGGTAAAAGGTGAAGGACACATAGTGCTTTTAACTCTACAAAAGGAAGCCTGAAGTTGAGAGGCAAGACAAACTGAAATGAAAGATACATTCAGAAGTTCATGCCTAGCACTTGTCAGCCTCATACTTTAGCACACTCGGAGAAGGCTCCAGATAGCCGAGCCTTTCTGCTGTATGTCTTCCTACCCTTCCTTTCAGATAAGATATGGGTAACATTAACTTCACCAATAACCATTTGAAATTAAAGGGATATAGGAAGAGAAGGCAATAAAATATTTCTATAATACTCTTTTGATCTTTAGGTTAGGACCTGCTCCTTTCCTGAATATTTATATCTGGGAGTGAATTAAAGGGATAATGGGGAGGACTCAGCTATATCAGATTAGGGGAATGCAAGCAAGATAAAGAATATCCTTTCTGGTTTGACGTTTGGGAGCTATAGAGTCTCAGTACACCCCATAACTCTCCCACTCATGAACGCTGTGGCTAAGGAATGAACAAGCATTGGAACTGACACATAGTGGAAGATTTCTGAGACTTGCATCTTGGCCTTCGAAAACTGTGTAGAGCTTCCTTAGCATATGAGTGGGTCTGTCCCACAGCTTGAGAAAAGTTCTCTTAAAAAGTGAAAGTGAAAGTTACTCAGTTGTGTCTGACTCTTTGTGACCCCATGGACTAATGCCAGTCCATGGTATTCTCCAGGCTAGAATATAGGAATGGGTAGCCTTTTCCATTCTCTGGGGGATTCTTCCCAACCCAGGGATCAAACCAGGGTCTCCTGCCTTGCAGGAAGATTCTTTACCAGCTGAGCTATCAGGGAAGCCTCTCTTAAAAATGAGTCTTTAAGTAATTGAAAGGACCCAGAGTTAGACTGTAAAATACAAGAGCTGAAATGTGATAGTGCTGCTTAAGCGTTAGGGCAATCACATCACACATCTCCATTTACTGCTCTATAGAGCTAATATCCTAAACACATACTAGCTGATAACCAACCTAACCATTCTGTTGTGAAGGTCCTGGGGATAATGTATGTAGCTTACTTTGCCACCTATAAAAGTGCTGTTGAATATTATTTATTATTCTTAATTATTTTTCAAATTAAAAATAAAACCAAAACAATGGTAATAAAAGAGCTCACAAAACAGGACAAGCTTAGCATTCACTTTGGATTTAGACATAAAACAACCCTTTTAAAATGTGCTTTTATTCCATGTAGACATTGATTTATCATAAATTATTCATTATATCTTTGAGACTTATTTAATCAAACAGAGACAATCAGAAAATGTATAGGTCTAAGTGACTTTAGATATGTGCCCACAGGTTCACAGATTGTCTTTGTTGCCTGAGACAGAAATCCTGGCCCAGGGCTGGGAGTACTGGACCAGCAGCATTTTTCTTTTCTTTCCTTGTCCCTCCATCTTTTCTCCCCAAAATATCTATGAATACCATTTTTTCATTGTATTTTGTACCATTTCTGGGCCTCAATTTGCCTACATGGTTCCTAAAGAGTTAAACTTCAAAGACAGAAATAAAGAAAAGTTTCATGCAGACTTTCAAACCTAGGGGGAAAAAATAGATTCTGTCAAATTTAGAATCAGAATTAATTTTTCATAGACGAAACATAGTAAGTAAATACTTTCCTGGTCATGTCCGACTTTGGTATCCTATGAACTGTAGCCCACCAGGCTCCTCTTCCTATGGAATTCTCCAGGCAAGAATACTGGAGTGGGTTGACATTCCCTTCTCCAGGGGATCTTCCTGACCCAGGGATCAAACCCAGGTCTCCTGTATTGCAGGTGGATTCTTTACTGTCTGAGCCACCAGGGTAGGATCTCCTTAGACAGACGAGACAGATTTTCTCAATGCTATTAATATTTAAGAAATCCCTTTCTAGAGGTCTTTAGTAAAAAAAAAATTATAAAGTGAAAGAGAAGGGACTTTAGAAGAACTATTTAAAGACCATATTTAAAGCAGTAGGGAGAAGATCTAATTTTTCTAAATTTCTGATTGTGAGGAGGAAGTTCAGAAAAATAAATATTCACTATGACACCTAAATTCAGCTTTCCTAAATTGGCTAAGAAAACCCCATGTTGTGTGAAACAGTGGCAAAGGTAAGTTGCTTTTTTGGAAACTACCATCATGTTTTGTTCTTTTAGAGAAGTTAATAGGGATATAATGGAAGATTAAAAAAATGATTTCCACTGGAAGTAGGAATTTTGCCAGGTGCCTGTACCATGTTTGGCTTCCTTACTTATGTTCCTGCTCTGCTTACTCGGAGGCACTTGAAAAGTTTGGCCAAGCATTATCGTTGGTGTTTCATCCTGACAGGAATAAAAATAATGAAATTTGACATTCTGAAAACTGCTTTCAAAGCATCATTGCAATGAACATTTTAGAATGATTTTTTTTCCTGTCTTCTTTCACCAATAGCTCATATACAATATTTTCTGTCCTCACATCTTTTAAAATACAGCAAATTAAGCCTAGCTACATGCTTACTCCTTGGAAGAAAAGTTATGACCAACCTAGATAGCATATTCGAAAGCAGAGACATTACTTTGCCAACTAAGGTCCATCTAGTCAAGGCTATGGTTTTTCAAGTGGTCATGTATGGCTGTTAGAGTGGGACTGTGAAGAAGGCTGAGCGCCGAAGAATTGATGCTTTTGAAGTGTGGTGTTGGAGAAGACTCTTGAGAGTCCCTTGGACTACAAAGAGATCCAACCAGTCCATTCTGAAGGAGATCAGCCCTGGGTGTTCTTGGGAAGGAATGATGCTAAAGCTGAAGCTCCAGTACTTTGGCCACCTCATGTGAAGAGTTGACTCATTGGAAAAGACTCTGATGCTGGGAGGGATTGGGGGCAGGAGGAGAAGGGGATAACAGAGATGAGATGGCTGGATGGCATCACTGACTTGATGGGCCTGAGTCTGAGTGAACTCCGGGAGTTGGTGATGGACAGGGAGGCCTGGCGTGCTGCGATTCATGGGGTCGCAAAGAGTCAGACAGGACTGAGCTACTGAACTGAATTGAACTGAGAATAACTGGGGAGTTCTTTGCCTCCTTGGATGGATATGGCAACAATGTAACTGAGCTCAGTGCTTGTGGAAAAGCTTTTTTTTTTTTTTTTTAGCATTCTGAAATTCCAGAAGCAAGTCAAGCTTTGTATTTTTGCCAAATTGGAGCTTATGGAAACACATTGGGGACGGATTTGAGTTGCAAAATGTGCTGGGGAAACTAAATTCTTTTACTGGTTATAACTGAGTGAGCTCCCTAATGAAGAAAACAGATGTGAAGTAAATAGCATCAGTAACAGGGACTATTACAAGTTTAGCCTAGCAAGAAAACAGACATGGAGTGTAAACACACATATATATTATTTCAAACATAAATGCAGACTGACAGTCTATGGCCCCAATGACTAGATTCGTTGATCCCAAGAGTTCTAGTTTCCACGGGTGGTCAGAGAGCAAGAATAGGACTGTCTCCATTGTCTCCTGTGTCTGATTGATTATGGAGCTGCTGTGAATTGCTTACTTCCCTAAGATGCTGACTCAGTGTCCCATATGTGTGTCTACAGTCTTAGAATTTGGACATAATGTGTTTACTTGTTCCTGACAAGATAGAAATACAGGCAAGCCACAAGTGGAAATTCCTAAACTCTTTGCCTCATTTAATAGAGTGGGGTGTCAAGTCCAAGGGCAGGATACAAGGGCAATCATTCTCTATATGAGTGTTCTAAACATGTTGGCTAGAACCCAAGCTCTTTAGAGGCCAATATGTATTAGTTAGGGCTTGTATGTGTCATCACCTACAACAGTATGTCATTTGAAAATCTGCAGCCCGGATTTCCTTTTCTATTCATCCCAGAGGATGCCCACCACAAAGGCTGTAAACATTTCTTAATAAAAGCAAACTCAGAAGCTGATCTGTTAATACACTGCCTTGACTGCTATATTTTTTGTTTTAAGAAGTACTGTATTCAATTTATTCGGCTGACAATTCTGGTTAGAATGAAATAAAATTGACTCAGTATCTTTGCCTTGAAGTGGTGGCACACGACTTGGACCATGTGACTTCTAGTTTCTACTGCTTAAGCCCTACCAGGTTTATCCGTGGCAAAGTGATGAAGAGAGAGGACTGAATTGTCTTACGGCTGGGATGGGGCAGTCTTGGGGGGAATCTCTCCAAACTGTGGAGGTTAAGGAGCACATATCCTTTCAGTTTATGGATACAGCCCACACGAGATCTCTTTCAGGGAAAGAGTTAACAAGTTAAATGGAATGGTAAGTGGTACCTTCTGCTGCAACCATCCAACTGTGTGTTCCTTATTCATATCACGGGTTATAGATGGCAAGCATTTTGATGTGGTATTTTTACTTTTATTTTGCTCTGAACAGAATATAAGAATGTTGGCCACTATAAAGCCAGGGGTGAAGTCCTGAGAGCCACCGATAAATTACTCCATGACTCTGCCATATTGGAAAACCAGCTTCCAGAGGAAGCTCTGGAAGGAAGCTTTCCTCCCACCATACTGCAGAGGACAGAGAGGCATCCTCTCAAGTTGAAAACAGTGCAGTTGACTGGAGAGTGTTCTTACATACCCCATCTCTCAACCTTCAGTCACATATTTTGGAAACAGGGACTTGTTGACAGAGTATGTTCTTTGGCTAACATTTTTTTCCCTTTCATTCATAATCATAGCATTGTTAGTATCATAGGATGATCATATTCAATACGGTTCCTGTCTTAGAACCTGATGCAGGATATCACTTAGCTGGGTCTCACCAATTACTAAGAGTGAGCTGATGGTGAAAGTGCAGTGGGAGAAGCATAGGAAACAGAGGGAAGAACTAACTTGCTGAGGCTGGTCATTAACTTTCACTGAGGAGGATACATGCCTCCTTTAGAAAAGTGATGCTCTTAAAACATTTGTTTATTTATTTATTTATATCAATAGACTTTATTTTTAAAGTAGCTTTAAGTTTACAGAGAAAATTCAATAGAGAATACAGAGACTTCCCATACACCCCCACCCCAGTGCCTACCCACCCCCTGCCACAATTTCTCCTAATATTAACATCCTTCATTAGTGTGGTATACCTGTTACAGTTGATGAACAAATATTAATGCGTTATTAACTGAAAGCTGTAGTCATGGCTTCCAGTTCCAACACTTCATGGCAAATAGATGGGGAAACAAATAGAAACAGTGAGAGACTTTATTTTCTTGGGCTCCAAAATTCACTGCAGATGGTGACTGCAGCCATGAAATTAAAAGACGCTTGTTCCTTGGAAGAAAAGCTATGACCTACCTAGACAGCATATTAAAAAGTAGAAACATTACTTTGCTAACAAAGGTCCATCTAGTCAAGACTATGATTTTTCAATAGTCATATATGGATAAGAGAGTTGGACCATAATGAAAGCTGAGCACCAAAGAACTGATGCGTTTGAACTGTGGTGTTGGAGAAGACTCTTGAGAGTCCCTTGGACTGCAAGGAGATCACACCAGTCAGTCCTAAAGGAAATCTGTCCTGAATATTCATGGAAGGACTGATGCTGATGCTGAAACTCCAATACTTTAACCACCTGATGCGAAGAACTGACTCATTGGAAAAGACCCTGATGCTGGGAAAGATTGAAGGCAGGAGGAGAAGGGGACGACAGAGGATGAGATAGTTGGATGGCATCACTGACTCAATGGACATGAGTTTGAGCAAGCTCTGGGAGACAGTGATGGACAGGGAAGCCTGGCTGCTGCAATCCATGGAGTTGCAAAGAGTCAGACATGACTGAGCGACTGAACTGAAATGAACATAGTTTACATCAAGGTTCACTCTGTGTTGTACATGTCTATGTGCTGTACATGTTTATTTGACAAATTCAAAATGTCATGTATCCACTACCACAGTATCATACAGAATGGTTTCACAACACTAAAGTCATCTGTGCTCTGACTAGTCATCTCTCTCTCTTTTCTAACCCCTGACAATTATTGATCTTTATACTGTCTCCCTAGTTTTGTCTTTTACAGAAATTATATAATTGGAATCACATAGTATGTAGCCTTTTCAAAGTGGCATCTTCCTCTTAGTGTATGCATCTAAGGTTCTTCCATTTCCATATGTGTGTGTGTGTGGCTTGATAGTCCATTTCTTTTTATCACTAAATAACATTCCATTTTGTGGATAGACCACAGTTTAGCCATTCACCTATTGAAGGACATCTTACATGCTTCCAAGTTTTGGGTTCTGTGTGTTTGTATTTTCAAATTATATGTTTTTTATTCATTTAGGTAACTATCAAGGAGTATGATAGCTGGATTGTATAGTAACTATTTACTGTTTATGACTGTTCCTTTTTGCATTCCTACCAGCAATGAATAAAAGTTCCTCTTACTCCATATCCTTGCCAGCATTTGATGTTAGCCATTCTAATAGGTATGTAGCAGTATCTCACTGTCATCTTAGTTTGCATGTCTTTGATAGCACATGATGTTGAACATCTGTTCATATGTTTACCTGCCATTTGTATATCCTCTTTGGTGAGGATTGTTCATCCATTTTTTAAATTGGATTTTCCTTATTGTTGAGTTTTAAGGGTTCCTTGTATATTTTAAATACAAGTCTTTTTTTTTTTATCAGATATGTGTTTTACAGATATTTTCTCCAGTGTAGCTTGTTTTCATTTTCTTAACAATTTCTTTTGTAGAGCAGAAGTTTTAAATTTTATTTTAATGAAGTTAAATTTGATGGATGGATTTTAGGGGGTGGTGATATATCTAACAACCCATTGCCAAGGTCATCTAGATTTTCTCCTAGGTAATCTTCTAGAAGTTTTACTGTTTTCTGTTTTCCACTTAGGTCTGTGATTTACTTTGAGCATTTTTTAAGATATAAGATCTATAATAAACTCATTTTGAAAATGTGTTATTTTCTGTTTGTTTTTTGGTTTTGTTTCATTTGGTTTGGTTTGGTTTTGCCTGTGGATGTCCAGCTGTTCCAGCACCATTTGTTAAAAAGTCAATTGTTTCTTTATTAGATTGAGTTGGCTCATTTGTCAGAAATTAGTTGACTATATTTGTGTGGTCTATTTCTGGGCCCTCTACTCTGTTCCATTGATCTATTTGTCTATTCTTGTGCCAGTACCACACTGTCTTGATTCAGTTCAGTTCAGTTCAGTTGCTCAGTCATGTCCAACTCTTTGCAACCCCATGGACTGCAGCGTGCCAGGCCCCCCATCCATCACCAACTCTCGGAGCTTACTCAAACTCATGTCCATTGAGTCAGTGATGCCACCCAGCCATCTCATCCTCTGTTGTCTCCCTTGCCTTCCACCTCCAATCTTTCCCAACCTCAGGGTGTTTTCTAGTGTGTCAGTTATTTGCATCAGGCGGCCAAAGTACTGGAGTTTCAGCATCAGCATCAGTGCTTCCAATGAATATTCAGGACTGATTTCCTTTAGCATAGACTGGTGTGATCTCCTTGCAGTCCAAGGGACTCTCAAGAGTCTTTCCCAACACCACAGCTCAAAAGCAGCCCTTTGGAGCTTGATTACTGTAGCTTTATATTGTCTTGAAGTAAGATAGTGTCATCTCTACTGTTCATCTTCATTAGATGAAGAGAAAGTTGGGAGTTCAAGGTTTTTTCTCTTTCTATGTAAGCTTGTTGGTGAGTTTTTAAATATAAATTCAGGATACAATATAAAGAGTCTAAAGATTACTAATTAAAATGAAACCATATGCTTTCACTTTTATATTTAATTGAGTAAATAAGCATTATGATTCTCATTTAAAAACAAAATGATTTGTTTGTCACAAACTCAAATGACCCTTTGAAGAGCCCATCTTATGAGTTATATTGCTAAGGAATGGTAAGTTTTTCTTTTTTGCTATTTGAAAATTCCATTTGTCCAAGAGGGCAAAGAAGATAAAAGGAATTTCAAACACACACTTAGAAGGTATTGAATATAAAGTGGCTGCTGCTACTGCTAAGTCGATTCAGTCGTGTCCGACTCTGTGCGACCCCAGAGATGGCAGCCCACCAGGCTCCCCCGTCCCTGGGATTCTCCAGGCAAGAACACTGGAGTGGGTTGCCATTTCCTTCTCCAATGCATGAAAGTGAAAAGTGAAAGTGAAGTCACTGAGTCGTGTCCAACTCTCAGTGACCGCATGGACTGCAGCCTTCCAGGCTCCTCCATCCACTGGAGTTTCCAGGCAAGAGTACTGGAGTGGGATGCCATTGCCTTCTCCAATATAAAGTGGTGGGCCCTGTTATGTTTCCTACGTTTTCTTGAATGATGTGGAAAATGGTACATTCCAAAGGCTAACAACTAATAGTAAAGATAGGGCTTTATTTCTCCTACAGATTAGAACTAAGGGAATTTGAAATACATCTTTCTCTAAAGTTGAAACTCTTTTGGGTCTTTGTCATGTGATATTTTTGACATTTTAGGTAAAAACTCAAGATTCTCTGTAGATTCATAGTAATTTGGGCAATATAAGAGAATAGATGTTATGTGGACTATCTGTAATTGAAACAAGAATGTATTAAATTTTTGAGAGTTAATACCTATAATCAGTTAAATCACTGATTATTTGGTCTCCAAAATCCTCCATCAGCTTTTAAAGCCTTCTTTACTATCACATTGCCTAGCTAAATTCCCAGAACTGCTCCCTTTCCTTCTTTGAGAGGATATCTCACAAATCTTGTCCTTTTCTAAAAACATTTTTTAAGCAGCTTTTTAAAATTTTTTTGGATTGTGAGATTCATTTAAAGCCTTGTTCTTGATATATATATTTTTTCTTTTTTGTGTTCTTTATTTATTATTATTATTATTATTATTTTTACTTTAAAATACTGTATTGGTTTTGCCATACATTGACATAAATCTACCATGGGTATACATGAGTTCCCAATCCTGAACCCCTTTCCCACCACCCTCCCCATATCTTCTCTCTGGGTCATCCCAGTGCACTAGCCCCAAGCATCCTGTATCCTGTATCGAACCTAGACTGGCGATTATTTCTTACATGATAGTATACATGTTTCATTACCATTCTCCCAAATCATCCCACTCTCTCCCTCTCCCACAGAGTCCAAAAGTCTGTTCTATACATCTGTGTCTCTTTTGCTATCCTGCATACAGGGTTATCATTACCATCTTTCTAAATTCTATATATATGTGTTAATATACTGTATTGGTGTTTTTCTTTCTGGCTTACTTCACTCTGTATAATAGGCTCCAGTTTCATCCACCTCATTAGAACTGATTCAAATGTATTCTTTTTAATGGCTGAGTAATACTCCATTGTGTATATGTACCACAGCTTTCTTATCCATTCATCTAAGCAGCTTTTTTAAACACATATATTCCTTATTTGTTTAGCTGCTTCTCTTCCCTTCATGCATGTGCAAATAGTATGACTCTGTTAAATTTGTAGGACAAAGATCTGTATGTGAACTTGATTTTATATAATGCGACATGAGAAGCAAAATTTCAATGAGGAATAGCATGGCATAACAATCATTCATAGGAATGAGTACAATTGATATGTCTTCAACCATGGGAGTCCATGGTTCTGCTATAAGCGTTTGATCATCACATGGTAGTGTATTGGGCTTTCAATTATAGTTGATTGAAAAGTATAAGTAGCCCTTTATACACACACACACACACACACACACACACACACACACACAGAGTAACACACACACACACACACACACACAGCGTATAAAACTGGATTGTCTTCCCCATGATCTGTCTCAGCAGGGACTATCCTTCATAGTTCATTCTTCTCATTTTCTAGAGAATGTGAGTCCCACCCAGTGGAAGTTCTGTTTTGCAGTGACTCATCTCTTTCAGTAACATTAGCAGCATTTCCACTTTGTTCCCGTTACAAGATGCAGTCTCCAGAATAATTTAATACCCTCCTGCTAATTGCCATGGCTAATAGAGGAACTGCTAGGACTCTTCAAATGCTTTTCATTTACATGTTGATTTCTCGCTTCCCACTTGGGAAAGGTGTGTTTGGCTCTAACTGCTTTTGATCTAATGGTTCTGTAGTCTGACCTACTTTCATTTATCTTACTGCTGACATTTATTTTATTTTCTTTATTTAAGGCCAGAAAATAACAGAAAAGGTAATCAGCATGCATTTAGGTCATTGTAAGTGTCCCAGTTGCATTTGCATTTTTCTGCTTAAAATCTAATGCTGCCTTTGAATGATTTAAGATATTTGGACAAGGGGGAAAATAACCCTTCCTTCCCATAAATCCAGAGTGAAAACAAAGAGAATACATAATCCACCTGCCTTGATTCAGGACCATGCAAGTTACAGCAGCTGCAGTCATAGATTTTGTCTGACTCCCAGAAACCACCCCTTTAGGAACAGACTCCAGGTAAGGCACAGAGCCTCCCATTTCCCTAAAGCGCTGGAGGCTTTGAAGGACCCAGTGGACAGAAATCTACCTTTTTGATTCCTGGGTTTCAAGGCAGAGTGTGATCTTCCTCCCACACAGAACAGGTGACATCCAGTGGAGGGGTCGTAGAGCTCTGTCTCTCTTCGTTCCTGTGGGGAAGAGCACAAGAATTATGCTTGTACATCAAGGGCCATTTACATATGTCAAGAATCCAAATGAAGTTGGTAAAGATCTGCAAAATGATTAAGTAGCACAAAGGACACTGGACCTGTGTCTAAGTTGCTTCAGTTGTATCCAACTCTTTGTGATGTCATGGACTGTAGCCCACCAGGCTCCTCTGTCCATGGGATTCTTCAGGCAAAAATACTGGTTGCTATCCCCTCCTCCAGGGGATCTTCCTGACCCAGGGAGTGAAACCGAGTCTTTTATGTCTCCTGCATTGACAGGCAGGTTCTTTAACTGGACCTAAGAAGGCAAAATTGTGCTACATAGGAGGATGTTTGGAGAAAGACAGGAACTGCAATGAAAGGTTTAGTAATTTAAGGGCTCCAGAGAGTGGTAGGAGATCATCTGTATACCAGTTAGAAGGCCTTATATCAGTGTCTCAGTTGTTCTCTTCTTTTGCTCTTTGAGGATTCAGAGTGCCACATTGTCCAAACTGCGTTCTACTTCATGGTGCTTGCCAGTAAGGCTAATGCCTGTTTGTGTGGTCAAATAAGGTAAAGGAATGCTGCTTTACAGAAAGTTTTTTTTCTCTTCTTTTGTTGTTAATTTACAGTTTCTCTGTTTAGTATTGAAAGGTATGTTGTGACTCTTCAAAAGTATTAAGTATATTTTAAATCTATTGACCAAGGAATCTCTTTATGAATACCACTGTTTTTGTTTTGTTTTAATTTTTATTGGAAAATAGTTGATTTACAATGCTGTGTTAATTTCAAATGTACAGCAAACTAAATCTGTGTGTGTATGTGTGTATTCATCCTTTTTCAGATTCTTTTCCCATATAGGTTAACACCGGTTTTAATTTTTATTGAAATGTGCATATGGTTACCAAGGACTTCCCAGGTGGTGCTAGTGGTAAAGAATCTGCCTGCCAATGCAGGAGACATAAGAGACACAGGTTCGACCCCTGGGATCAGGTAGATCCCCTGGAGGAGGGCATGGCAACCTACTCCTTCTTGCCTGGAGAATCCTATGGACAGAGGAGCCTGGCAGACTGTAGTCCATAGGGTTGCAAAGAATTGGACTTGACTGAAGACACTTAGTGTGTGTGCGTGCATTTGAACATTCTTTGGCATGATCTTTCTTTAATATTGGAATGAAAACTGATCATTTCCAGCCCTGTGGGCACTGCTGAGTTTTCCAAATTTGCTGGCATATTGAGTGCAGTTCTTTCACAGCATCATCCTTTTAGGATTTGAAATAGCTCAATTGGAATTTCATTACCTTCACTAGCTTTGTTCATAGCAATGCTTCCTAAGGCCCATTTGACTTCACATTCCAGGATGTCTGGCTCTAGGTGAGTGATCATGCCATCATGGTTATTGGGGTCATTAAGATCTTTTTTGCGTAGTTCTTCTATGTATTCTTGCCACCTCTTCTTACTGTCTTCTGCTTTTGTTAGGTCTGTACCATTTCTGTCCGTTATTGTGCCCATCTTTGCATGAAATGTTCCCTTGGTATTTTCTTGAAGAGGTCTTCTAATTTTCTTGAAGAGGTCTCTAGTCTTCCCCATTCTATTTTCCTCTATTTCTTTGCATTGATCATTGAGGAATACTTTTTTATTTCTCCTTGCTATTCTTTGGAACTCTGCATTCAAAATGGTTATGTCTTTCTTTTTCTCCGTTGTCTTTTGCTTCTCTTCTTTTCTCAGCTATTTGTAAGGCCTCTTCAGACAACCATTTTGTCTTTTTGCCTTTCTTTTTCTTGAGGAAGGTCTTGTCTCCTGTACAATGTCATGAACCTCCATCCATAATTCTTCAGGCACTGTGTCTATCAGATCTAATCCCTTGGTCTGTTTTTCACTTCCACTGTATAATTGTTAGGGATTTGATTTAGGCCATACCTGCATGGTCTAGTGGTTTTCCCTACTTTCTTTAATTTAAGTCTAAGATTTGCAATAAGGAGTTCATGATCTGAGACACAGTCAGCTCCTGATCTTGTTTCTGCTGACTGTATGTGTGTGTTCACAAAATCAAAATACTGTGTTCAGAAATCATAATTCTGAAACAATCTCTTATACTTTGCCTATAGGTGGCCTAAATTCTATATTTACAACACAATGGCTATATAATCTTATTCACAGGAGAATCATAAATTGTGCTATGATTATATTGCTTTCTTTTCAGTTTAAATACATAACTCCCTACATTACTTAAAGATAAATGTTAGAAAGTTACCAATTCTTATTTGCCAGTAACTCTTCAAAAGCATGCTGCATTTTGCTTTATATTTAAACTGCCTTTTTCAAGCGATTTTATTCATTGTTAACAGCATTTATTGATGTTCTCCTTCTTTGCATGAAGGGGACACATAAGCAGTATTTACCATATTCTCCACCCTTCCAGTGTCTATACCCTTTTTCTACTGGTAGAATCCATTTAGCTATTTTCCTCGAAGTCTATTCATTTTTTGTTGCAATTTGGACCATGACTTTTTTCCACAGTGTACTATTTTTTATAAGTATCTAATATCATTTTTTCTTTGCTCTCTGCCTTTTTCATGTTTTAAATTGATTTCACTGATCCATTATTAAAGAGTCTTCTGTTCTCTGCTCAAATTTGGACTGATTTCTTCCTAGGCTTATTGAGGAATCCCTTATTGCTCTCTGAATATATAATAACTGTTTCTAGGATTCTATAACTTCCTGTTTCTAGGGTTACCTCTTTGATGGAATATATCTTTAAGTACCTTCATAGGAGCATCCTGGGCTTCCCTGGTACCTCAGCTGGTAAAGAATCCACCTTCAATGCAGGAGACCCCGGTTCAATTCCTGGGTTTGGAATATCCATTGGAGAAGGAATAGGCTACCCACTCCAGTATTCTTGGGCTTCCCTTGTGGCTCAGCAGGTAAAGAATCTGCCTGCAATGTGGGAGACCTAAGTATGATCCCTGGGTTAGGAAGATCCCCTGGAGAAGGGAAAAACTACCCACTCCAGTATCCTGATCTGGAGAATTGCATGGACTATATAGTCCTTGGGATGACAATGAGTTGGACACAACTGAGCAACTTTCAAAATAAAAAGGAATATGTGCCTTGAAAAGAATAAGGGTCAAATTTGTATCTTTTACATGTCTGAAAATCAAAAAGAGAAAAAAACTAAACTAATGATTTGAATAAGTAGAAATAAAGTTAAAAATAATTTTGCCATTGCAAATTAAAAAGCATTGCTCCAGTTTTGTCATTGAGAGTTTTGTATACACTGATTCTTGATTCTTTGAGGTCTTCAGTTTTTGCTTTTCTGGAAGCTTATATGATCTCTATTTTCCTGTACTGAAATTTCACATTGATGGGTCTAGGTACAAGTTTTATTGCAGATATCTTAGCTGATGTTCAGGTCTTCCTTTCCTAAGCTACACTCAAATGTTTTATCTCTGTTCAGTTCAGTTCAGTTCAGTCACTCAGTTGTATCTGACTCTTTGCAACCCCATGAACCGTAGCACGCCAGGCCTCCCTGTCCATCACCAACTCCCAGAATTCACTCAGACTCATGCCCATCGAGTCAGTGATGCCATCCAGCCATCTCATCCTCTGTCATCCCCTTCTCCTCCTGCCCCCAATCCCTCCCAGCATCAGTGTCTTTTCCAATGAGTCAACTCTTCGAATGAGGCCAAAGTACTGGAGCTTCAGCTTCAGCATCATTCCTTCCTAAGAAATCCCAGGGTTGATCTCCTTCAGAATGGACTGGTTGGATCTCCTTGCAGTCCAAGGGACTCTCCAGGGTCTTCTCCAACACCTCACTCCAAAAGCATCAATTCTTTGGCGCTTAGCCTTCTTCACAGTCCAACTCTCACATCCATACATGACCACTGGAAAAACCATAGCCTTGACTAGACGGACCTTAGTCGGCAAAGTAATATCTCTGCTTTTGAATATGCTATCTAGGTTGCTCATAACTTTTCTGCCAAGGAGTAAGTGTCTTTTAATTTCATGGCTGCAGTCACCATCTGCAGTGATTTTGGAGCCCAGAAAAATAGTCTGATATTGTTTTCACTGTTTCCCCGTCTATTTCCCATTTATCTCTGGGTTGACCTTAAATATATTTTCCTTTCTCCCACATTTTATGATTTTTTTGTTGTTCTATATTTCAGGGGAATTTACTTACTCTGTCTCTAATGGCATTTTATTTTAACAACTCTATTTTTAGTTTTAAAAATCTTTTATTTTGTAATCATTCCAGTTTTATAGTATTTCCTTGATTTGGAAGTTTATATCTTCTCAATTACTTGAGTACAGTTATAAGAGGGGCATTTATTTTTAGTTATTCTTGGCTGTTTGCTTATTCGTGTATTTAAGTTCATTTCTGTGTCCCAAGTCAGGGATCAGTTTTCTATTTGTTTATGAGCTGTAATTTTTCTGTTTTAGACTCTTCTCAAATGTTTGATTAAAGTTGATTATTTAGTCAAACATAAGAATAAGGAAATAGGAAGAATGGCTGAGAGTCCTGTATTATTGAGAGAAGTTTTATAACTACCAAGGTTAGTTTTAAGATAAGTAAGGTAAGATGGGCTCTGCAAGTGGTAGAAAATAAAGGATTTTATTCTGGGGCACAGTTATTCACACAAGCTACTTCAAAATCATCTAAGGCAATTTGTTCAACTTATTTGGGATGAAAACTATCTGAGGTTCATTTGGTCTAAAATGTAAATGCTTGGCTGTCATCCCTCTGTAACTCAATATGGGGTGGTTTATTGTTCTATATAGACTTCTGATTAATTATTCCCTATGGTTTTCGATCCATCTTTCATGCATGCCCTGTTGTACTTACAAATTGCAGTTGGGAATTTCATCAACATTCTGCTAGGGGAAGTCAACTGCCTTATTCTTGGAGACTTTTATTTATTTTAGATTTTTATTTAGACTTTTTAGACTTTTATTTAGTGTATTTTAGGCTTTGGCTTCTACTTAGCTTTATTGGCTGAAATTTCCATCCTTTTTCCATTTTCTGGAAATTTGATGGAATTTCCTGTTTGATATTTTTTTCCCATTCCTTTTCTTATTATTTTGGATTTATACCAGTTTTTTTTTTTTTTTTTTAAGTTTTATTGTACAGTATTGGGATTTTAGTGAGGTAGAAGTGAGGTCGAGGATAGTTGCAGTTATTCAGTATGCTAAGTTGATCTGCTTATAAGTTTTCACAACAAGTATAAATATTCACCAAAAAAAAGTGTTAGAAGATAATTATATCTGTAAAAGTTGTTTGGAAAAACAAGCAACATTTAATTAGGAGTTTAGCAGGCAGGAGATCTAAGCCTAACTTTACTAGAGAAGTCACTTCTTTGCACTTGGGTTTGTTCCTCATAAATTCCTCCATCCTGCCTATGAGAGCATATGACTCTTCTCATTTCCCATGGTGATCACTGTGGAAATAGAAACAGCATGAATTTTGTGTTAGGTAGATATGTGTTTGAATTCTGACTCAATTTCTCAGTGATATTTATCTCCCACATTTACTTAAGAGGTGATACACACATACACACACACACACACACACACACACACAATATACATACACAAGATGAATACAAAAGATACAAAATAAATACAAAATTAATAAATATGTCATTTGAATTTAATATAAAATTTTACTAGAATATAGAACTGCTTCGTTATATCATTGTGCCAATTATTATTTGGTTGCCTTTCTCGATCCATTCTTTAATCTTTTTGGCCCAGCTTTGAGTCCTGGGGAGGCTGCATAGAGCGTTTCTCAGGCACTCTTGCAGAGTTTGAGATTATAAAATAAAAGGAAGTAATAATGAGGAAGTCGCAGGAAGGGGGATCTTTCCTGCTTCTTCCCTGAATGGCAAGTTAAAGTCCCTGTCCTGAAGCCCCTCCTTTGCTCTCCCAGCCTGAGCTAGGCTTCATTAACTCTGTTTCTCCCCTTGACCCTTAAGATTCAAAGAGGTAGTTATAGCTTCCTGTGATACTTGTTTCTGGGTGCCTAATTCCTTGCTTTTTCCCTTAATCCCACCTTTATCCCTTGCCACCATAACTGGAACCTCATTAAAATCTCTTTATTTGGGCTATCTGGGTGAACTTTTTTCCCTCTCTGAATCATGTTTGATATAATTGGTGACTAAACATCTTTTAAAAGCACAATTCTGGACATTTCCCTGAGAGAACAAAGATGGACAGAAAGATGAAGAAAGGTGCCTTCTTCCTTTTCTGGGTGAAAGCCTGGATCCTATGACACGTTCAAAGACTAGTAGTTTTCTTGGGCACCTTTCCAGCTCTAATTTTCATTCCTATTATTTAATCAGACTTATGTAAAGGAGATTTTCCCAAGCATCCAACTGCAGCCCTCCACAGCCCTCCGCAGCTCTCCTCTTTGTGCAGTTAGGCTGATAGCAGAAGTGCCATGAGATGGTTTTAGAGGGAGTGGGAGGATGATACTAACCTCTTTGATAAACTACCTCACCATTCATCTTCGAAGTGAAGATTTGACATGGGCTCAACTTATAGCCAAAGCTATGATTTTTCCAGTAGTCATGTACAGATATGAAAATTGGACCATAAAGAAGGCTGAGCACTGAAGAGTTGATGCTTTCAAATTGTGGTGCTGAAGAAGACTTTTGAGAGTAGCTTGGACAGAAAGTAGACCAAACAAGTCAATCCTAAAGGAAATCAACCTTGAATATTAACTGATGCTAAAGCCAAAGCTCCAATACTTTGGCCACCTGATGTAAATAGGTGACTTCTAAGAAAAGACCCTGATGCTAGGAAAGTTAGAAGGCAGGAGGAGGGGACGACAGAGGACGAGATGGTTGGATGGCATCACCGACTGGATGGATATGAGTTTGAGCAAGCATCAGGGTCTTTTCAAATGAGAGCTGACTCACTGGAAAACACCCTGATGCTGGGAAAGTTTGAAGGCAGGAGGTAAAGAGGGCAGCAGAGGATGAGATGGTTAGACAGCATCACCAACTCAGTGGACATGGATTTGAGCAAACTCCAGGAGATAGTGAAGGACATAGAAGCCTGGCATGCTGCAATCTGTGGGGTTGCAAAGAATTAGACATGACTTAGTGACTGAGCAACAGCAACCTAGACACATCCCCCCAAAACACCACTACCCTGTTTTCGACTTCTAAACTGACAAACAAGTTTAAGCTACTATGTAAAAATTCTTAAACTGCCATTATCATTACATCTTCTCTATCCTAAGGTTAATCAATGACTTGTAACATCATCAGCAGGGCCCTGGAACAGATCATGTACCTACCTGGCTGGTGTTCTAAGTGCAGTAGAACTATATTCATCAGAACTCCAATGCAGATGAGGTTGTTAGGCATTGTATGAACCAAATGAATCAGAAGGATTCTTGCCTTCTATGAACTGAAGATATAGCATGCAAACATAAGTTAATAAATTGTTAATTAAATACTAGTAAAGTTACTGTCATTTAATGAGCTCATTTGTTAGGGCAAAAGGAGCTGCTTGTCAAATATAATTACCACCTTTTTTCTAAGAAGCAGACGCTTCCTCGAAGAGAACTGACATGCCGTTTGAATGAAAGAGGGGAGAACCTACCAAACTGGGTGGTGAGATTCTTCAAGGCTAAAGTACCGGTAAAGAAGCTGAGACTGATGTCAGATGAAGAATCAGTTGTCTGAAATGGAAGAAGCAACACAATAGTAACAATTGTTAAAAGTACTTTGAAAATAAACACAAGGAGTGATCTTGAAAATGGGTGTTTTATATTTCAAGTCTAGTTTTTAAATAAAATTTTAAAAGAATGTGAGATACTTCAAACAAAGATAGCAAAATGTTTTTTAACCAGGATATTTAAATACTCCATGTTATTTAAATGTAGTGACAAAGTATGGTAGTCAAGACCAGAGTATCACCTACTGCTTTAGAGTATCTTCCCCTCTGTAGCTTATCCACAATTCAACAGACTTTCACTATAAAACTCAATGTATGTAATGAGATATGGATTGATCCATGGACCATTTCTCTGAAGAAATACTGTAATGAGGACAAATTTATAAATCTTAAAGTAAAAAATAATATTTTCCAAACCCCATATTTTTTCAGTTTTACTTAAATGTTCATATGTATATTTTTAATATTTCAGAGACATTTCAAGGTACTTAAAAGTGAAATATGTAATATAAAAATTACCCTATCATCACTGCCCAAATTTTATATACACTGACATTGTATCCTATTTTCTTAAATTATTTTTAAATAAACTATTATAGGCAAAATGAAATTCACTGATATCCCCTTCCCACTCCTATTCAACTTCCTTTCTCCACAAAGTTTTTGAGTTTGATGTCTACCTTTCTCCTCCATGCTTAGTCTGCTGAGTTTTTTGTTTGTTTTTAAACTTCTGTGCATTCATAAAGTGAAAGTGAAGTCGCTCAGCCATGTCCGACTCTTTGCGACCCCATGGACTGTAGCCTACCAGGCTCCTCTGTCCATGGGATTTTCCAGGCAGCAGTCCTGGAGTGGATTGCCATTTCTTGCTTTCTTTTTAAAAATATATACTGTACATATTTTTCTGTAGATTTCTTTGTGCATGCTTTTGAGTACTATTGATGTTGATCCTTATATACTTTTTCAGTCATTCTAACCGTTAAATTCTAGTACATCCTATGATTGCATCATGTTTTATTTACTTACCATCCTACTGTTGCACTGAACAACTACGTGGATATAGCATTGTCCACAGGTGGAAGAATCAATCTGGGGTATTTACCTCGATGAGAAATGACTGAGCCACACTATGCACATTTTCAGTTTTGCTCGAAACCACCAGGTTGCACCACAAAGTGCTTGTGCTAATCAACGTGCCCTCCACCAGAATGTAAGAAGTCCAGAGTTACCACTCTAACCTTTAAAATGGTAAAGCTCCTAAAATTTTTGCCAAGCTAACTGGTGTGAAATACAATCACATGGCTGTTTTAATTTATGGTTTCCTGATTTCTAGTGAAGTTGAGTATGCTTTCACAAGTTTATTTTCCATGTGTTTCTTCCTCTGTGAATTGCCTTTTTATGCTTGTCCTTTTCTAATTGATTCAAAAGCCTTTTCCAGATTTTCTGGATACTGATCTGTCTGCCTATCGTCTGCAGTACAAATGTCTTGCTGTAAACTTTTAGGCTTGACTCTGGTTTTTTTCGTCTTACAGAAGTTTAAATTATTTACACATCTTTTGGTCATGAAGATGTTCTCCAAAATTTAATTTGCAACAATTTTATTTTCCCAAGTTAGATTTTTATTGTACCATGAACTGATTCTCATTTATGAGATGATATAGCAATCTATTTTTTTTTCTTCCATATAGTAAACAACATATCCTAATACCAGTTACAAAATAGTATTTTCTTTTTCATTGATTTGGAATGCCATTTCCATCACCTAAGAGTTTCCAAATATCTGTGGGTCTTTCTTGGCTCTTGTATCTTTCTTGTTGATTTAAATCAACACTTAAACACTGAGTCATTTTCACATTACCTTAATATTATTGCCTTATTATAAATCTTGAAATCAGATAGAGCACTTCTCTCCTATTTTTGTTGTTGTTGTTATTAGGTATTCTTTGGCCTACACACTTCTACATGAATTTAGGCACTGTTTTTTCAACTTTGACAAAACAGTCCTGTTGGGATTTGAATTTGATTAGCATTTTTAGAATACTTTGGATTCTTCCCATATTTTAAATCTTTAAAACTATCTCCAGATAAAGTAGCACAGACATTTAGGAAAGTACTAGAAGGTAACCAACCTATAGATATGCTGTGATTAAATCACAAATTTAAATTCATTTTAGCTGTAATAATGCTGGACAGAAAGAGAAGAGTGGAAACTTTTTTTGTAATAGCAGATTTTTTGCAGCTATTTTATTAGCCTGACTACATTAGACATGTGCTCTCAAATGTTTTCATCATCTCAGATTAGTCAATGAAATGCAAATAGAATCAGAATAATTATATGATCAATATTAGAATAAAATAATGGGGCTCCCCTGGTGGCTGAGACAGTAAACAATCCACCTGCAATGCAGCAGACTAGGGTTTGATCCCTGGGTTGGGAAGATCTCCTGGTGAAGGGAATGGCTACCCACTCCACTGTTCTTGCCTAGAGAATCCCATGGACAGAGGAGCTTGACAGGCTATAGTCCATGGGGTCGCAAAGAGTCAGACACGACTGAGCAACTAACACACTTTTCAATGCTTAAACAGTATACACATACTGAACTATCTTATTCTCAGCACCGAAGTTAAGTCTATAATGCACAGAAAGTAGTTCAGAATTGCTAGCCTATACCACTATAAAATACGTGAACTGTGAACTTCCTGATGTTCAAGCTGGTTTTAGAAAAGGCAGAGGAACCAGAGATCAAATTGCCAACATCCGCTGGATGATCGAAAAAGCAAGAGAGTTCCAGAAAAAATCTACTTCTGCTTTATTGACTATGCCAAAGCCTTTGACTGTGTGGATCACAATAAACTGTGGAAAATTCTGAGAGATGGGAATACCAGACCACCTGACCTGCCTCTTGAGAAATCTGTATGCAGGTCGGGAAGCAACAGTTAGAACTGGACATGGAACAACAGACTGGTTCTAAATAGGAAAAGGAGTAGGTCAAGGCATATATTGTTACCCTGCTAATTTAACTTATTTTCAGAGTACATCATGAGAAATGCTGGACTGGAAGAAGCACAAGCTGGAATCAAGATTGCTGGGAGAAATATCAGTAACCTCAGGTTTGCAGATGACACCACCCTTATGGCAGAAAGTGAAGAGGAACTAAAAAGCCTCTTGATGAAAGTGAAAGTGGAGAGTGAAAAAGTTGGCTTAAAGCTCAACATTCAGAAAACGAAGATCATGGCATCTGGTCCCATCACTTCATGGGAAATAGATGGGGAAACAGTGTAAACAGTGTCAGACTTTACTTTTGGGGGGCTCCAAAATCACTGCAGATGGTGACTGCAGCCATGAAATTAAAAGACACTTACTTACTCCTTGGAAGAAAAGTTATGAGCAACCTAGATAACATGTTAAAAAGCAGAGACATTACTTTGCTGACTAAGGTCCATCTAGTCAGTCAGTTCAGTTCAGTCACTCAGTCGTGTCCAACTCTTTGCGACCCCATGAACCACAGCACGCCCGGCCTCCCTGTCCATCACCAACTCCCAGAGGTCACACAGACTCATGCCCATCGAGTCAGTGATGCCATCCAGCCATCTCATCCTGTCGTCCCCTTCTCCTCCTGCNTCTGGTCCCATCACTTCATGGGAAATAGATGGGGAAACAGTGGCAACAGTGTCAGACTTTATTTTTTTGGTCTCCAAAATCACTGCAGATGGTGATTGAAGTCATGAAATTAAAAGACTCTTACTCCTTGGAAGTTATGACCAACCTAGATGGCACCCCACTCCAGTACTCTTGCTTGGAAAATCCCACGGATGGAGGAGCTTGGTAGGCTGTGGTCCATGGGGTCACTAAGAGTTGGACACAACTGAGTGACTTCACTTTCACTTTTCATTTTCATGCTTTGGAGAAGGAAATGGCAACCCACTCCAGTGTTCTTGCCTGGAGAATCCCAGGGACGGGGGAGCCTGGTGGGCTGCCGTCTATGGGGTCGCACAGAGCCATACATGACTGAAGCGACTTAGCAGCAGCAGCAGATAGCATATTAAAAAGCAGAGACATTACTTTGCCAACAAGGGTCCATCTAGTCAAGGCTATGGTTTTTCCTGTGGTCATGTATGGATGTGAAAGTTGGACTGTGAAGAAAGCTGAGCGCCAAAGAATCGATGCTTTTGAACTGTGGTGTTGGAGAAGACTCTTGAGAGTACCTTGGACTGCAAGGAGATCCAACCAGTCCATTCTGAAGGAGATCGGCCCTGGGATTTCTTTGGAAGGCATGATGCTAAAGCTGAAACTCCAGTACTTTGGCCACCTCATGCGAAGAGTTGACTCATTGGAAAAGACTCTGATGCTGGGAGGGATTGGGGGCAAAAGAAGAAGGGGATGACAGAGGATGAGATGGTTGGATGACATCACCGACTCGGTGGCTGTGAGTCTGAGTGAACTCTGGTAGTTGGTGATGGACATGGAGGCCTGGCGGTGCTGCGATTCATGGGGTTGCAAAGAGTCAGGCACGATTGAGCGACTGAACTGAACTGAACTGAAGTTGTTTCAAGTAATATCCATAGTGCTTTATTACCTGTTAAATGATTAATTCTGATTATATTTGTTTCCAGTACCTTCTGTAATACTTTGGCCACCTGATGCAAATAGCTGACTCACTGGAAAATACCCTGATGCTGGGAAAGATTGAGGGCAAGAGGAGAAGTGGGCAACAGAGGATGGGATGGTTGGATGACATGGCTGACATAAGGGACATGAGTTTGAGCAAACTCTGGGAGATAGTGCCAGTCAGTGAGGTCTGGCATGCTGTAGTTCATGGGGTTGCAAAGAGTCAGACACGACTTAGTGACTGGACAATAACAATCGTCTATAAACATCAACTGTCCTATTTTCTACAATGTTCTTGGCAATATGAATAATTCTTTTGGATATCATTTGCTTTGCAGATGACTAGCATTTAATGTTGTTAACTGTTGGTCCCATTTACCTTACTCCTCACAAGAAAGGGGCAATTTGTCCCAATTCCACTGTTGCTTTTTCCTGTGCTTACAGCTTGGACTGCACAATGGGGCAGGACCAAACACATTTGCTGTCTAGAAGAAAGGCTACCAGTGAGGGCATGAGCAATAGAGCTCCAGCATTGTGAAAGTGATTGGGAACTTGGTTGCAGAAATGGAGTCACACCCCTGGGCAGGCACCTTCTCCAAAGACCTGTTTCTCTCAAGGTCTAATTGCTGACTTTGCACAGACTCTGAAACAACCTGCATACCATAACCTGAAAGGAAAGGTCAGCCTAAAGGTCACAAGTTTTAAGGGTGCTACTTCAAAGACATTAATCTCCTTTACAACACCATTAGTCTTGGGTAATGGTCTGTTGTCTTTCATCATCCCAACCTCTTCACCTGCCTGTTTACTTTGAGTCCAACATCAGAATCCAAGCCCCAGCATAAAGGGGTGCTTTTTGGCTACTTAACACTGGCCCAGCAGCAGGTTGTACATAGTCTGATTTCCAACTGTCAGTTTTTTAAAGGAAATGCAGTTAATAAGGGCGTGTATGGTTTAATCTTCCATCTCAAATATGGAAGGGACCTCATTGGGGAACGGTTAGCAATGAAGAGAGCTCCATGCATTAAGATATTTATTGTAGTTTCAAGTGTAAGTCTTAAAAAAAAAAAATCAGGGGCGTAAGTATCCAGCAATAAAAGTAGCAACATTTGTATAGTACTGATTTCAATACCATTTGATCTTCATTGTGACCTTGTGAAACAGGTATGGTTGCTAGGGTCAATTTATAGATGGATGATATAGAGAAGAATAGTTTTTCAAGGTCCTAATAAGTAGAGAAACTGGTGTTTGAACTCAAGGACCATAGTTACAAAGTACAGGTGTTTAACCACTATGCTCTGCTTCCTTGCATAGAAAAGAATAGTATATCAACTTAGTGAATTATTATGTAGCCTTTAAAATTCTTATAAAGCCAGTACAGCGACATAAAAATGGAATATAAATTTCATGACCCTGTGTTTCAAACTGTATAAAATATATACAGTGAAAGTAAAGACCTAAAGGGAACAGGGAAAAATGGTCTGAGGCCAAGGACCCCAGAGGGTCAAAAGAAAAAACAATCACAAAACTAAAATATGATGAGAGAGGCCCTGAATAGAATTTGTGCATTGTTGGTAAGAACTCTGTCACTGATTCAATTCCACTTCTCAAACTCAGGTTTGTCTCTGAATTTTGACTTTTTGGAAACTTCTGGAGAAAGATTTTTAGGGAACCCTCTTACGGGTGCACAGTACCTAACACGCTGGTGCTCAGGTCACAGATGCATTCATTCCATCATGGCTGGTATTCACCACGTGTTGCCCAGCCTTCTGCCTGTGTAAGCCCTACTCATATCACAAACAACATAATGGGGATAGTTATTGAAGTATGGTAGTGAAATTATGTTGGCCATTTTTCTCTTAAGAGATATAAGCAAAAAAGTCCTAAAACTTTTTCAAGAAGAATGTCTTGAACTCTGTTATAAGAATCATTGTGGTATATAGATTTATTTCTTAAAAATAAATGTGTCATGTTTTATTAATACCTATAAGCATAAGAAAGGTAAAATTGGATCCAATCCTGGCAGTTAAAAAAAAATTCACAATTATACATGGAATGGTATTGGGAGGAAAAATTGTATTGGGTGGAAAAGAAAATGTTGAACTCCAGACAGAAGCAGTGGTCATTCGATATCAATCCATTCATCTTTTTAACAAGTATTCAGTGAGCACACATCATATGCCAGGACCTGTGCGAAGTGCTGGGTATTTGGTGGTGATCACAATGGACAAGGTTCCAGCACTTGAAGACTTTACCATGTAATTAGTAGTGGAAACAAATGTTAGTCAAAGAAGTTAAGTGTGTAATCACTAACTATTGAGTGCTGTAAAGGAAAGAGCAGAGTGTCATGACAGAATAATCTGAGGACCTACTTTAGACTGAGCATCAGAAGAAGGTCTTCCTAGAGAGGGGAGGCTTAATATGAGACCTGAAGCCTGAGGAAGGACCAGATGAACTAGAAGTCAGTGCACCCACACTTCAGGTGGAGGGAATAGCAGAGGCTGTAAGGACCCTCAGATGGTAAAGAGAAGGTGAAAGAGGGGGGAGTGCAGTGACTGAAGACGGGGATGATATAGGTGAGGGGTGAGGTCATGAGAAAGGAGTGGGCTTAATTATTATAAGTGCGGTGGACACTACCAAAGATCCTTGTTTGGACAGGAAACTTGAGAGGGGCAAGAATGAAAATAAGGGGGCTACAGTAGACGTCCAGGTAAGGAGTGGTAGACCTCTGGATTGAGGTATTGATAATGGAGATGGGGAGAAGAGGAAGAATTGAAGATACACTATCATGAAAGAACTCTCAGGATTTGGATAAGGGATTGGCTATGGTAAGGAAACGACATTAACAGAATTATGTATTAGGATGGTAACTGCTGTAACAAACAGCTCCTTCCATGTCTCAGGGACTTACCCCACTAACATCTATTTTCTTGTTCACATCACCATCCAGCATGGATCAGCAGCAGAATGAGGGGCTGTCTGCTCCCCACATTCACGTTCTTATACCTTGTAGAGCCTCCATTTTCAAAGGTGGCCTCGCAGATTACCAGGAGCAGAAAGAGAAAGCATAGGGGACCACGTGGAACATTTAAGGGCCTGCTGGGAAAGGAGGGCATCATCTCTGTCCACGTGCTGGTTAGCCAGAGTTCAATAACTTAACTGTGCTTAGCTGCGGCCGTTGGGAGTGCTGGGTGAAGCACTCTGGTTGCCTGGTCGGAAAGCAAATGAAAGCAGTTTGTGAGGACATAGCATTATCTCTGCCCCAAATGACCACCAGATTTTAGCTAAAGTAAGTGACTGGGGGCCACCAGGACTGTCTGTCTGTACACAGAGCTGGGGAAGACTCTAGGGGGAACAAGTCTGTGGGAGGAGATCAAGTGAGTGGTTTTAGACTTACTTGGTTTGAAATGCCTAATTGCCTTCCAGGTGGAGATGTTAAACGTTACTCCAGGGCCGAGTTCAGTTTCTGGTCAGCTACACAAACTACTAGGAAACAGCTAGATGACTTGCGCAAGGCCAGGCACACTGCTCGCGTCTTTGCCTGCCTGCCTGTGCTTGTGCTCAGGCACTAAGTGGTGTCTGACACTTTGCAACCCCATGAACTGTAGCCTGCCAGGTTCCTCTGTCCATAGGATTTTTCAGGCAAGAATACTGGAGTGGGTTGCCGTTTTCTCTTCCAGGGGGTGTTCCCGACCCAGGGAGAGAACCTGCTTTACCACTGAGCTACGTGGTTAGACTTTGATCGCCGACTTATTTATTATTGAATAAATGTTTCCTATACATCTACTACATTCCAGGCATGGTCTAGGCATGGGGCAAGGAGCACTATATGGGACAAAGAGCATAATATGTTTAGAGCTTATGCCCCACTAGAGACAAACACTAAGCAAGATAAGGAAGTAAAATACATGGTATGTTGCATGGTGATAAGGTCTAGAGAAGGTAAGACGGAGAAGGGGACTAGGGATTAGAGTTGGGGAGAGGTTAATGCTCCTCTTGTAAATAGGTTGCTCAGGGAAGATCTCACGAAGGGGGCGACTTATGAGCAAAGACCTAAAAGGAAATGAAGACAAAGGCATGGGGTTAACTGGCCAGTGGAGACTCAGGCCAAGGGAGCACTGAATGTGAATACCTTGAGACGGGAGGGTGGCTGTGCCTCTGGCTAGCCTGGAGCAGGGGTGGAGGAAAGAGTAATAGGAGATGAGGTCATGGGGGGAGGGGTGGTCAAGCCAGACCATGCAGGCCTTACAGACCTTTGTCAAGATTTTATCTTTTACTTGTACCATGTAATTTATGTTTATTTAAAGTTCCCTTCTAAAAGTTGAACAGTCACTCACTAAGTTTTCCCTAGTCCCTCTTTCCTAGTTTAGGATACAATATAAAATAGGTAGGATCACCTGGCTCTGTAGAAACACACTGGTTAGAGTTCTTGTTTCTTCAAGGCTAGGTGCCATATTCACCAATGCGTTAGCCAAGAGTCACTGAATACATAGGCTAGGCAGTGCGGAAACAAAGATGAAAGTGATCAGGTTCCTACACTTAAATAGTTCCTTCTAATGTATTGTGCTAGGTGCCATGATAGATACATGCAGGCAAAGGAAACCTGAATTGGCTTAGCTGAACGGAATAGGTGCCTGAGGAGGTAATGCTTGAGGCAGGACTTACCAAGTGAGCAGGCGTTGACCAGGCGAAGACGGTGGGGGCAGGCACTGGGGAAATGGAAAAGAGTGGTCCAGAGAGAATTTAGGCGGAGTAGACAGTGTCAAATAGATGAACACTACCTCTGATGGAAAGTAAGAGAATTAAACTCAGGGAATATTGTGGGAAAGCATTTGCACAGTTTGACAAGATCCTCATTCTACACATTCTTATTCAAAAGCACTTATGAGAGCTGGCTAATACTCCATTTAATGATCTGCCAAGTTTGTCTATCCCGCCACCAATTGAAGGAAATCTTGGTTGTGCTTAGTTTTTGGTGATCGTAAATAAAGTCCTTCTAAATGATAAAAACAAAAAAAACCAAAATTACTTATGAGAACTTCCAATCTGAAATATGCATATAAGATCCTAGAACAAGAACAATGAAAATATCTAGATCTCATGTAACAGATGAGGGAATTGAGATCTGAGGAATCAAGTGGCTTTTTGTTGCTGTTAAGTTGCTAGGGCGTGTCCGACTCTTGGTGATCCCATGGGCTGTAGTACGCCAGACTCCTCTGTCTCCTGGAGTTTGCTCAAATTCATGGCCACTGAGTCGGTGATGCTATAAGTACCATATTCAACAGTAAAGAGCAAGTGAGTGGCTATGTGAAGACCCAGTGCTGTGGAATGCTCAAGCTAATGCTGCGTCAAGCCCTTCAGGAACAACCCCTCTTCTTGTTCTGTTTTTCTTTGTTTTGTTTTCACTTTGAATGCATATGTGCCTGTTTGAGCTCACCGTATTTTGATGAGATTTTAGCATGGTTCCCCAACTCCCGATGAATTCATTCCCAAACACCTGTTCGAATGGGTCTTACTCATAGGCCTCTGCTTGGAGGATAGCTCCCAGCCCAAACTCTTCTACAGAAACTTTCTCTGGGAAACACAGCATTTGTCGGTTAGTTCTCCTTAATTTGAGGTTATGTTCTGTTACTCTTTCTCCCTTGGTCTTGGAGAACACAGAGAACTTATGAGGCTAATTTAGGGCAGATACGCTAAAAGTCCAAAGTAATGTTTTCTCTTTGTAGAAAACACCCCAGGGGCAGAGAATGCAGGAAATGGTGCGTCACTCTGATGGAAAACAAATGAAAGCCTTTACAGCAGAAATGTTGGTCTCTAATCATCTAACACGTCCATCACCACATGCCAATGAAGATGTGTTGCCGAGGCAACAGCCAATTGGGCATCCAGGAAACAAATCCCCCCATTCCCTTCTTCACCATGTCCTCCACAGTGGTTTGCAGAGATCACAGGAAGCAGTGGATAAGCTTAGGAAAAGAATGTAAATGCGTGTGCGACTTTAGTAATTAGATTAGGAGGTGATGTATAAACCTGCACGAGGGAAAAACTCTCTTGAAAGGATGTGGTGTTTCTCATATTGAATGAATACCATGGTTATTTTATTCTTTTCAGGTATGTTTATCTTGAGGAGCTCATTCCTGTGTCACGTACCTAGAGGAAGCAGAATATCCTCAGACAAGTCACAGGAATTGAGACGGAAGACCCCAGGAATGCAGGCTGGAGCAAGAATGCTTGGTCTAGCCTTCTAGCATTCCATGTGTCCGGGGAGATTTTCCTTTGATGAAGGTTGAAACCACCTTGACGTTGCATCAAGAGGAAACAAGCAGGAGGTAGGAAGAAATCTCAGAAGTTGTGCTTCTCTCTGGTCTGGTCAGCTGCAGTCTGTAGACCAGCTTCTTTAGTTGCATGCTCCTCTCTGAATGTCTTTTCTCTTTGTTACACCCTAGAAGCAAGGTAATTGGGGCACCCTTGGGCAGTTTTAAAGGAGTGAACAGTTTTCTCCTGAGGCCAGCGATAATCAAAGACAGACCTTAAAGTACAGTTTCTATCTGGAGGTAATTTTGCCTCCCAGATGACATTTGGCGGTGTCTGGAGACTTTTGATTGTCACGCTGGTGGTGGTTGGGAGAGGGGTGATGCTATAGGCATTTAATGGTTAAACCAGGGATCCTGCTAAAACATCTTGCAAAGCACAGAACAATCCCTACTACAAAGAATTAATTATACAGCTAAAAATGTGCATAGTGTTAGGACTGAGCAACTCTGCCCCAAAGTAAAGATGAATCTCAGTAGAACAGAGTAAGTCGCATGTATTGCAGCTCTCCTCAGTTTCCAGATTTTTCTTCCAATGTTACCTTTGGAGGTTATGGGTTTTTATTGCCATTGACACAGGAAACATTTCCTTGCTCCAGTCTTAGGTAACAGGCACCCTTAGTCCCAAATCAGAGAAACCTATTTCCTGGACTACACAGCAGCAGCACCCCCCAACCCCCCCACAATTCTCCAAGTCATTAATACCAAATATTTATTGAGCTTATACTAGTCCTATCAACTAAACCGTACGCTGAGGAGACAAAGAAATTTGAGATGCCCTTGCTTCTCAGAAATGGTTAAAGCCTCAGTTGGGAATCTCTGAGCTGTCACTGTCTTCACAAAAGTCCTTTTATGAGGGAACTTGATGATTTGGGAAAACAAGCCTTACCTCCCACAGAGATCAGGTGGATTCCAGCCTCTTCTGGTTCTTCCCAGACTCAGGAAGTCATTCTTGAGGTTTATAATAAACATCTGTGGCATTAAGATATTTTTAATTCTCTTAATCTAACCAGTCATGGGATCTAGAAATTGCTTGGTATTAATTGTGCCTGATGCTCAGATTGTGCTCTGCTTTGATTTCTTGGTAGGTTCACTTTTATCTCTTAACTGCATTTTGCTCGTTGTATTCTTCCTTGGGAGGCTGAAGATTGACTTGTAAAGACCACCTGCTTTAAGGGCGTTGTTTTTTGAATCTTCTTTTCTTTAAAGGAGAAAAGCCTACTTGGAAGTGGCCAAACGTTCCTGGGGACCATTGTTTGTCAATTGTGAACAGATCTAGAGTTTTCAATATTTATTGATATTATACACCTCCGCTCCCCATACATGTAGAAAAAGAACAAAAACTGCTAGGCATTCACCTTGGGGTGGGTGGGGGAGAAGGGGAAAGACAAATCCCAAATCCAACAATTTGTATAAATTATAGGGTAAATAAGAAGACAATTGTAACTTGGCATAAAAATTAATATAATAATAAATTACATATTAGTGTTTCAAAACCCTAGTAGTGTTTCTTACAAATATAACTCTCACACACTTCTGATTCCTACATATGTGTTACTTAGTTTATTGTTTATTTAATTGAAGTTTATACCATGGGCTTCTCCCCTCTGTGCTATCAGCCATGTGTAAAGTCTGAAGTTTAAGTTTTGAGTGTGACTAATTTACTCATAAGATGAGAATGATAATTTCTACAAGGTCAGCTGGAGTATATTACAGATCTTATTCAGCCAAGATTTAGTAAAGAAGTAAATCAGGCTAAAGCTCTTCTCCTCTTAGAAAAGGATTTTAGAAGATAGAAAATATATCAACATGCAGTACGGAGTGAAACATCTTTTTGGAGATGAAGGAGTTTGAAAACTTGATTACATAAGAGAATTCAGTTACTTTGACATCCTTAAATATTTATTGAATGCCTATTATATACACTAGAATTAAAATAAAATATGTTTTTCAACCAAGAAATCAGTGCAATGGCTTGGCTCATTTTAAAAATAACTGTTCATTTTATTAGGGCTTCTCTGGTGGCTCAGATGGTAAAGAATCTGCCTGCAATGCAGGAGACCAAGGTTCAGTCCCTGGGTTGGGAGGATTTCCTGGAGAAGGGAACGGCAACTCACTCAAGTATTCCTGCTTGGAGAATTCCTTGGGGCCACAAAGAGTCAGACACGAGCAACTAACACTGTCTTTCTTTCATTTTATTAATCCTGTCATGAGGGTGCCTGGTAACATTTTCTAGAATTAATATATCAACAAATTAAAATCAAGCTAGCCAATTTTTAATCAACAAATTAAAATCAACAAATATTTATTGGATAGCTACTATGTATAAACACAGATGGGTGTCTAACTACAAATTGGCACTTGCCATCCACCTCTACAAGGATTAAATCATGTGCTGCTGCGGCTGCTGACCTTCAATTCCCCTGAAAAGAGTTCAGAACGGAAAGCAGAAATGAGGCGCCCTGTGCTCATAGACAGTTAGATATTTTCAGGTGATGATTTTATGAGGCCGACTCTTGTATTTTCTCATATCTAGGAAAAGCACTAAGATCCTTCATGGTGAGGACTGTTCCTTACGACTAGCAGAAAGCTTCACCATATTAGCAGACACTTTCTGGAAAAATACGTGCTTGATTGCATGAAATTCCTCTTCACCAAAGTCAGATGATATACACTGACCTTCCCCCCTGCCTCTTTGGAGCAGTTTCTCAGGTCTGTCTGAGGGGCTGTCTCCCAGGCCGCAGTCCTCATTTTGCCCCAGTAAAACTTAACTTGCAACTCTCATGTTGTGCTTTTCTTTAAGTCGACAAGGGGTAGAGTAGGATTAGGAGAAAATGTAAACATGAGTTTACAGGCTGCTAACCTCAAGAATCTTACAGGTTGTAAACAAATGTATGTGTATGGTGGGGTTGTGCATGTGTGTGTGGGGGGGTTTGTGGTGGGGTGTGCGTGCGTGGGTGCGTGCTCAGACACTTGTCCAACTCTGTGTGACCCTATGCACTGTAGCTCTCCAGACTCCTCTGTCCATGGGATTCTCCAGGCAAGATTACTGGAGTGGGTTGCCATGCCTTTGGTCAGGGGATCTTCCTGACCCAGGGATTGATTCGTCTCCTGCCTTGGCAGGCAGATTCTTTACCACTAGCGCCACCTGGGAAGCCAGATGTGTGTGTAGGGTGTGCGTTTTTTACAATGCCGTTGTCATGCTAACCAGTGAAATATGTCCAACTGAGAAAGCGGTGGACAAGGGAGCAATATCAATGTTTCTTCTTAAATTACTTCTTTACTGATAAGAGTTACAGAGAAAGTTAAAAATCTCTTGTAAAAAACTGAGATTTGTTTAGAAACCGTAAGCAATTACAGATTTATGAAGAGCTGTTGAAACAAAAGCCAAAGCAAGAAATAAACTATTACATTTCAAGTGCTACTAAATTATAAATTGTAGAGGAGGATTACTTCTTTTCTCACCACCTCCTCCAGTTGCTGCCCCCACCCCCCAAGTACAAATACAAAGAGAGAGAAGGAAGGTATCTGGCTATTTACATGAAAAATGACTCTCCCCTACAATCACCTTCTGTCAATAAAATGCTTATTTTCTGACATGTCAATTAGGTGATTCATAATCCAGATGACCATCTCCTTCCATTTAGTACTGTTGGACTGGGTTAAATGTCTTAAGTGTTTACCCTTTATGACCAGTGGCTTGGATCTGTTCTCAGTCAAACTGGGCTACTCATGACATGTTTGCCTGTAGGATTTCTCTTGAGGTAAAGTAACCATTATTATCAGATTTTAAACGGAACGGCAGATTAGGACAGTGGCTTTACCATCAGCAGTGAAGAATGCTCGTTTTACAGTACTGTGCGTCCAAAAAAACAGCGTTTTGGGGAAGAGTTCAATACAAAATAAATGGCCTGTAATTTATAGAACTACAGTGAGGAGGACTTCTGTGATGGAGCTTCGTACTTCAAAGGAATTGTTTGTTGTTGAAAAGCCAGTTATTAGGGAGGATGATTTGTTTTAGCATCTTAAGCTAATTTTAAAAGATCTGACTGATAATGAAGTAATCAGGTTTATTTGAGATTGGGATGAAATTCACATAAAATCCACCATTTTAAGGTGTATATTTCAGTGATCTCTAGTACATAAAGTAACCATTTTTTAAAAGATTAGTGAATAAGATTCTAAGGGCAGGGAATAATAAAAATAATCATCTTGAATTTTTCATTCATGAACATATCTAGTTATATAAAAAATGATTAGGTAATTATAGTATTAACATACTCCTTCTACAACAAAGCAATTGATAAATAAATAATATGTTTCTATTCTACTGAAGACACATGTTCTGAAACTGTTTTGCAATTCAAGTTACTAAGACATTCTTAATTCTGAAGGAAGGCATACGGAGTTCAAACTATCCACTTTTATAATTTATTTACAAAGATGGTATTTGGAAAATGTTTCAATAGAAACTTTAAAAATTATTCTGGAAAGTAGAAAAGATATCTTTTGATAGATAAAAATAAGATTGGTAAAATTTTCTTTGCAAATAGTTTGAATTTCAGGTAAGATTGCTTTTTACTATTTTGGAGTAAAATGTCAGAATGCTATGTAAGAAAAATAGACTGGACAAATACACTGATGAGTGACTTCTTTGCAAATTAATAGAAATTAGAAACTAAAAATTTGTCTTGGTCCAAAGTACATTGTTTTAACTTGTGAGTCTCAGGTAGAGGCAAAGGCATATTCCCAAAGATATAAAAAACAATTGCATTGAGGCTTTCAAGTTGCAAGTCTCCGTGGCATCCTCCCACCTGCTCCCGGCCAAAATTTTCATTTGTCTTCTTGATATATGGAGAATAAAATTCTGCTTCCCATTTGAGACCAAATAAAGGAAGCTAACCGCAGCTTTTTTTTTTTTTTAAAGAGAGATAGCTTTAAATTTAAATCACACTGTCAGAATTTATAATTTAGTAAAGAGTTAAGAGTGATTTCTGTATTATTTGTGAAAATATTAAATAATTACAGTAAAAATATTAGAATATTTTTTAATTGAAATATAATTGATTTGATTTACAATGTTGTATTGGTTTCTGGTGTATAGCAAAGCGATTCAAACACACATACATGTATAGTTTTTATATATTCTTTTTCACATTCTTTTCCACTTGGGTTTATTACAGGATATTGAATATAGTTCCCTGTACTATACAGTAACACCTTATTGTTATCCATTCTATATATCACAGTTTGCACTGGCTAACCCCCAACTCTCAATCCATGCGTCCCCCGTCCCCCAGCCACATTTTCTATGTCTGTGAGTCTGTTTCTGTTTCACAGATAAGTTCATCTGTGTCACAGTTTAGATTTCGTATATGTGATATCATATGGTATTTGTCTTACTCTTTGTGACTTACTTCCCTCAGTGTGATAATCTCCAGGACCATCCATGAAGCTGCAAATGACAGTTTTGTTCACTTTTGTAAATATGCACTGCGTCTTCTTTGTCCATTCCTCTGTTGGTGGACGTGCAGGCTTTTCCCATGTGCTGACGGCTGTGAGTAGCGCTGCTATGAACGTCGGAGTGCCTGTATCTTTACAAATTTCCTCAGGATATATGCCCAGGAGTGGAGTTGCTGGATCATATTGGCAAATCTATTTCCAGTTTTTTGAGGAACCGCCATACCGTTCTCTGTAGTGGCTGCACCAATTTACATTTCCACCAACAGTGTACTCTTTAGAGAAAGTATTTTATTTAGCCCATTTAAGAGCCTCAATTATTTATAAGCACACTGGTATCGACACTATCATTTAAGTAGAAAGAATCCTATTTCACTGAAGTAGAACTGCTATGAACCTCTCCTTGGCCATCTCTTTTATTTATTTATTTTTTTATTGCTATAGCTAAAGCAGTTAGGTTGGGGGAGAACTTGATAAACAAATTTGTGACACACTGTGTTAAACAAATTGAAGTGAGTTTATACAACACAGTACTTCTCAGATATTTTAATTTGCTATTGACACTCTAAGAGGGGCTTCCCTGACCAGCAAATTTTCCTGTTTCATTGGTGTCGTATTTGTATTTTTCTTTTAACTAGTAAAGTTGTAGAACGTCTTTTCATCTCTTAAGTTTTTTCTGAACATTAAATATTCATATCCTTTACTTAATTATTTGGTTGTTAGTCCTTTTCTCACCTTTTTTTTTAAAGCAGTTTATTCTTTTCCTTATATATATTGCAAATATTTTCATTCTATCCATTATTTGTCCTTGAATTTTATGGTGCCTTTCTTGAAACAGAAATAAAGCTGCCATTTTATTTTTTTGAAAATGGCAGTCTTCCTTCTTATGACATCTGGGGTTTGTATTTTAGAAAAATCTGCTTTACCTCAAAATAATAAAGATGTTTTTCTGTATCTCTGTAACAATTATATAATATCTGAAATATTTCAGTGCCAATAGAGGCTTCTGCAGTGATAGAAATATAGGGTGGTACTAGAACCAGTGACAACTGAACACTGGAAATATTGTTAGGGGGACTGAAGAACTGAAATTTTAATTTTATTTAATTTTAATTAATAAAAAGTTAAATAGCTGCATATGGGTAGAGGGTACACATTGAACAACACAGATATTTTTCTGAAATTGTTTTCATATGCACTGTGGGGTAGACAGTTTTTTGTATATGAATATTCAATTATTCAAATGCTATTTATTGAATCACTGTTATTTCTACCCATTAATTTGAAAAGTCACTTATATCATGCATCAAATCCCCATGTATATACAGATCTGTTTCTGCACTTTAATTTGTTTCAGTGATCCATTTGTCCTTCCTTGAACCGAGACGTCTTGTTTTAAAGTGCTCCTCGTCCAGCTGGTAAGGCAGCTTCTTCACGATTTTTCTTTCTTTCGTTCTTCCCTTTCTTTCCCTTTTTTGGCCACATTGCAAGGCTTAAGGGATCTCACTTCCCTGACCAGGGACTGAACGTAGCCGTGGCAGTGAAAGCCAGGAATCCTAACCATTAGGCCCTGCTTAATGTTTCTTCTGAGGGGGGGACCATGGCACGGCATGTGGGGTCTCAGTTCCATTCCACCAGGTATGGAACTCGTGCCTCATCCATCAGAACCGTGGAGTCCTAACCACTGGGCCACCAAGGAAGTCCCACTGGGCATCATTCTTGTCTCTCGTCTACCTCTCAGATTTTACACTCAATCCATAGAAAATCCTGCCTGCTCTACCTTCAAAGTGTATGCCAAATTATTTCCTGCCTCCATCACTTCTACCACGCACATGTTGATTTGAACCATCGTTATCTCTTGCCTGGATTGTTGCATTAGCCTCGTGTTTGCCTTCCTTCTGCCCTTGTCTTAACACAATGCCCAGAAAACGTCTTTAAATTTATAACTCAAGTCATGGCTCTGCTCAGATCCCTCAGAACAAAACCCCAAATCCTCAGTGTCCCTCATGGCCCTGGACAATTAGCCTTCCTTGCTGTCTCTGACTCATCTTCTCTTCCACTTTCTTGATCCCTCATCTCTTTCAGGTGTTTGCTTAAATATCAGCTTTCCAATAAACTTTTCTCTGACTACCTCGTTAAACTTTCACAACACCCTACTCTTCTGCAACCTACTTTTCCGTTTCTCTTACAGCTCGTATCGTCATCTGACATAGTCCACATTTTATCTGTTTGTTTGTTGTCTATCTTCTCCCAGTCGGATGTAAGATCCATGAACAGAAATCTTCTGTTTTATTCATTACCATATCCTCATTGTCTAGAAGAGTGCTTGGTGCATAGTAAATGTTCAGTGCGTATATGATTTTTTTCTTCTTAATCTATTAATATTTCTTTAAATATTTTCTTGGATCCTTTCTCTCTCTCCTTCTTCCGGTGTCCCTATCATGTGAATATTGGTGTGCTTAATATTGTCTCTGGAGAAGGAAATGGCAACCCACTCCAGAAATCTTGCCTGGAGAACCCCACGGACAGAGGAGCCTGGTGTGCTGCCATCCGTGGGGTGGCCACGAGTCTGACACGACTTAGTGACTGAATGACGACATCAGCAATGTGGTCCCGGAGGTCTCTCAGGCTGTCTTCATTTTTAACAATTCTTTTTTCTGTGTTCTGTTCTATGGCAGTGACTTTCGCCGTCCTGTCCTCCAGGTCACCTGTCTGCTCTGCATCAGCTGTTCTGCTCTTGATTCCTTCTAGAGTTATTGTTCATCTCTGTTAGTTTGTTCTTTAATTCAATCATCACGTGCCAGTGACCCCACGGACTTAGTTCTTCTAAGTCGTAGGTAAACATTTCTTGCATCTTCTCAATCTTTGCTTCCATTCTTTATCCAAGATTCTGGGTCATCTTCACTATTATTACTCTGAATACTTTTTCTGGAGGGTTGCCTATCTCCACTTCATTGTTTTTCTGGGGTTTTCTCTTGTCCCTTCATCTGGGACAAAACCCTCTGCTTTTTCATCATGGTTAACTCTCTGGGATGTGGTTTTGGTTCTAGGCGCTGGCAGATTGTGGTTCTTCTTGGCTTCTGTCTGCCCTCTGATGGATGAGGCTAAGAGACTTATATAAGGTTTCTGATGGGTGGGAATGGTGGTGGGAAAAACTGGATCTTAACTCTGGTGGGCAGGGTTGTTCTCAGAAAAACTTTAATCCAATTATCGCTGATGAGTGGGGTTGTGTTCCCTCCCTGTTAGTTGTTTGGCATGAGGTGACCCAGCCCTGGGCTCTATGGGTTCTAGGGTTAATGGCGACCTTTAAGAGGACTTATAGCCAAGGGGCCCTTGCCAGGGCTGCTGCCGCCAGTGCCTCTCTCCCCGTGGTGAGCCACTGCCAGCCCACGCCTCCACAGGAGACCCTCCAACGCCAGCAGGTAGGTCTGGTTCAGTCTCCCGTGGGGTCACTGCTCCTTTCCTCTGGGCCTCGGCATGAATAAGATTTTGTTTGTGCCCTCCAAGAGCAGAGTCTTTGTTTCCCTCAGCCCTGTGGAAGTTCTATAATCAAACCCCACTGACCTTCAAGGTCAGATTCTCTGGGGATTCCCAGTCCCTTTGCTGGATCTCAAGGGTGGAAAGCCTGACATGAGGCTTAGCACTTTCATGACAGTGGGAGGACTTCTTTGGTATTATTGTTCTCCAGGTTGTGGGTCACCCACTCAGCAGGCATGGGGTTTGATCTTATTGTGTTTGTGCCCTCATACCGTCTTGCTGGGGTTTCTGCTTTGTCTTTGAGTGTGGGGCATCTTTTCTTGGTGGGTCTCAGTGTCGCCTGTCAATGGCTGTTCAACAGCCAGTTGAGACTTTGGTGCTCTCACAGGAGGAGATGAGCACACGCCCTTCTCCTCTGTGCAGGAGGAGACGCGTGCATATCCTTCTGCTCTGTGTTAATCTGTTCGTATCAATTCATATTTAAATGTATAGTAACCATATTTGTATTCCTGGAATAAACTCTCACTGGTCTTGATAAATAGTATTTTTTTATATTTTGCTGATTTTGAGTTAAGGCTATTTCATTTAAGATTTTAATTCTTTTGGTCTTAAGGGAGAGTAGTTGGCAGTTTTTTGTATAGTTTTATAACTGTTCAGTTTTTCTATCAGGATTATACTTGTATCCAATGAGCTGGAGAGGTGTTTTCTATCTTTATTCTGGTCCTATAACCATATATATTATAGTCTTCACAGTGCTTTCATTAGATGTTTTGTAAAATTTGTGTTTAAATACCACCTGGGCTTAGTATGAAGTTTAGAGTCTATTGACTCAACTTTCCGTCTATGGAGATCTAATTATTCAAATTTTCTAACTTAATTTAATTGTGATAGAGCTAAATTTTGTTTTGATAAAATCTTCCAGTTAATTTGGATTTGAAAATGCATGTTTGTATAATGGCTGACTTTTTATTTCTAATGATGTTTATTTGGGTTTTTTCTTTTTTTAAAAATCTTACTTTTAAAAAATTTATTTATATTTTAATTGAAGGATAATTGCTTTACAGAATTTTGTTGTTTTCTATACTTGAGTCTTTTCTATTTTTTGCCTACAAAAGTTTGTTTCTTACATTGGCCTTTTAAAGGAAGTTTTGGTTTCATTTATTACTTTTTCTTTTTGTTAAGTTTTTTCTACCTTAGTTAGTCTATACTATAGTGTTGAACACTTAGGTTTTATTTTTTTACTTTTTGCTTCCTTAGTTTTTAATAAGCATGTATAAGTTTATTTAATAAGCATGTATAAGGGTATAAAAAGCAGTTAAGCTGCATTGATAGACTGTTTTCTTTGTCATACATTTCTAAATAATTTGTAGTCTCCGTTTTAACTTATTTTTTATTCAATAATTATTCAGAAGAGTAGCTTACAATCTACAGTTGACATGGTCAGACATTATTTCGTTTGTCTTTTTGTTGCAATGAGCAACTTCTGTTTTAAGATCCTCAGAATCAGGCCCCTCCTCCCAAACTTTCTTATTTATAAAATGAGGTTTAGCCTTGATGGTACATTTATGGCTTGATGATACATTTTAAAAAATAAATGTATCGTGGATATTTGAGAATATACATTTTCTTCCTTTATTATACACAGTATTGTGTTTTATCGTTGTCCCTTAAAACCTGCATGATAGTAGCTACTTATCCAGAACCTCTAATACTTTGTTGATCTCAGAGCCAAATGTTTTGAGATCTCCTTACAGGAATGTAATGATTTGCATTGCCATATTTTCTATTCTCTCTGTTCCAAAACTATGCTGCTAATTTGTTGGCCATTAACATGATAAAGATGCACTGTTCTTGATCTTTACATTTTCTTTGTGGATTGTTACTTTTATTAAAAGTCAAATAAATTTTTTGGTCTGTCTTTTGTTTTGAATTTTATTTTGAATGAATTTTATTCTGTCAAACTTACTTTGTTACTGTCAGCACTTTCTTGGTTTACATTTCCATCTTTGTGCTTTAGCCTTTCCCTATTACTTGCTTTAAGTATGTCTCTTCGAAATGATATTGCTGGTAGTCACTCAGTCATGTCCAACTGTTTGTGAATCTGTGGATTGTAGTCCTCCAGGCTCCTCTATCCATGGACTTCTCCAGGCAAGAATACTGGAGTGGGTAGCCATTCCCTTCTCTAGGGGAGCTTCCCAACAAAGGGAGCAAACCCAGGTCTCCTGCATTTGCAGGCAGATTCTTTACTGTCTGAGCCACCAGGGAAAATGTGGACATTAAAAGTAAAATAGAAGCATATTCAACAATTTTAAGAATTTACCTCAGCAAAAATGGATTCCAACCAGGCAGTGCCAAACTGGTAGTGGAGAGCAATACTCTGCTAACAGTAACTGGGGGAGAGAAAAGGTAGAAGCAAAGTAATTATTGATTGGCTTTAACTTAAAACCTATTAATAGTTGGCTGTTTGTGATTGGTTGGCTTTAGTGTTCTAATTTCATAACCTTGAGGCTTGGCCTTTGGTTTGCTTATATAGGTCACTATGATGTTAGAGCTACCTCAGTCTAATGGTCTCCTTGTTTAGTTAATTTAACAATATACAGCTAGATACTAACTATAACAGTCTCATTTTTAAATTGTAGAAACAATGCATCAGACTCATACAAATGAATATTCATAAACTCTAAAGAACTTAAAAATTCAATAAGACCAACATCTCTGTATAAAATGCACAAGGGATATGAGCAAAGCATTCATAGAAAATCAAATGGCCAACAAACATAGGAAATGAAACTCAACCTTATTAATATTCAGCAAATGCAAGTTAAAATGATAAAAATATAATCTGTGAAAAAAGTAGAAAGCTTGAATATAACAAAATAAGATTGACAATTTACTGGTGGCAAGAACATGAAACCCTCAAGTGCACGGACTATATAGATAAATTTTACACATTTTTATCTCTTTGTGAGAGAGGAATGACTCTCTCTCTCAGCAGTTTTCAAATAATACTAAGGAATGCCTGTGCTGTGCTGGGCTTCATCGCTCAGTTGTGTCTGACTCTGTGATCCCCTGGACTGTAGCCCATCAGGCTCCTCTGTCCATGGGGATTCTCCAGGCAAGAATACTGGAGTGTGTTGCCATGCCCTCCTCCAGAGGAATCTTCCAGGGATCAAACCCAGGTCTCCTGCATTGCAGGAGGATTGTTTACCATCTGAGCTACCAGGGAAGCCCAAGAATACTGTGGTGGGTAGCATATCTCTTCTCCATGGGATCTTCCTGACCCAAGAATCGAATTGGGGTCCGTCCCCTGCATTGCAGGTGGTGGATTCTTTACCACCTGAGCTACCAGGGAACTGCAAAGAATTCCTACCCCAAACAAGTTAGTTTTGGTGAGGTTGATGGTTGGACATTAACTCAGTTTGGGTAGATGCTCCCTCTGGACCCACTGGTTATGGCAAGGGAGTAGGGTCAGGTAAGGCTCCGTGACTCTGTGAGTAGCCAGCCATGGGTGCTCGGGTTATGTGAGAGGGGAGCAAGGGATTGGATCTTAGGAGAATAGAGAAAAGGTTGCTGTATAAGCATTGGCACAGACGGTGCCTAAATTTTGCTCTACCATATGTAAAATGGGGGCAGTAATAGAAGACATCAGATATGCAAGTACATACGTGAATTTCACTGTTCACCTTCCTCAAATAAACGTACCCATTTGGAAAGCTTTCTTGATTTCAGCCAGTGTATGTGATTTATCTTGCAATCCTTAGATGATTGGGCAAATACAAAACCTGAGGTGTTAATTACTTCTGAAACCATTAGGGAAAATAGAAGCACATGCCACTCTCAGAAGGGAGCTGATTTGGTCTGCAGAACAGAATTTGAAATTCTTAAAAAGAGAAGCTCATAAAAATGTGACCTTGTAAGCTGAGGCATTTCAGCAGTACTAAAGTGAAGGAGAATTTCAGACTGTTCATTCACCAGGCTTCCCACTCAAACCTGTGTGGTGTATTTTGCAATTTAGCTGAAATGGTCATACTTTCCTAATAAGTACTCCTGCGAAGCAAACCTTTACTCATGTGGAAGAAAAGGCAAAGGGGAATCACAGAACCATGTAATTTAAAGCTAGAAGAAAGGGAAGAAAGAGGACAGTTCTTTTTTAGTTAACAACTTGACTTCTGGAAGATATTTAAATACATGTAATTTTATAAATCTTAAGTACACGTTNAATCTTCCAGGGATCAAACCCAGGTCTCCTGCATTGCAGGAGGATTGTTTACCATCTGAGCTACCAGGGAAGCCCAAGAATACTGTGGTGGGTAGCATATCTCTTCTCCATGGGATCTTCCTGACCCAAGAATCGAATTGGGGTCCGTCCCCTGCATTGCAGGTGGTGGATTCTTTACCACCTGAGCTACCAGGGAACTGCAAAGAATTCCTACCCCAAACAAGTTAGTTTTGGTGAGGTTGATGGTTGGACATTAACTCAGTTTGGGTAGATGCTCCCTCTGGACCCACTGGTTATGGCAAGGGAGTAGGGTCAGGTAAGGCTCCGTGACTCTGTGAGTAGCCAGCCATGGGTGCTCGGGTTATGTGAGAGGGGAGCAAGGGATTGGATCTTAGGAGAATAGAGAAAAGGTTGCTGTATAAGCATTGGCACAGACGGTGCCTAAATTTTGCTCTACCATATGTAAAATGGGGGCAGTAATAGAAGACATCAGATATGCAAGTACATACGTGAATTTCACTGTTCACCTTCCTCAAATAAACGTACCCATTTGGAAAGCTTTCTTGATTTCAGCCAGTGTATGTGATTTATCTTGCAATCCTTAGATGATTGGGCAAATACAAAACCTGAGGTGTTAATTACTTCTGAAACCATTAGGGAAAATAGAAGCACATGCCACTCTCAGAAGGGAGCTGATTTGGTCTGCAGAACAGAATTTGAAATTCTTAAAAAGAGAAGCTCATAAAAATGTGACCTTGTAAGCTGAGGCATTTCAGCAGTACTAAAGTGAAGGAGAATTTCAGACTGTTCATTCACCAGGCTTCCCACTCAAACCTGTGTGGTGTATTTTGCAATTTAGCTGAAATGGTCATACTTTCCTAATAAGTACTCCTGCGAAGCAAACCTTTACTCATGTGGAAGAAAAGGCAAAGGGGAATCACAGAACCATGTAATTTAAAGCTAGAAGAAAGGGAAGAAAGAGGACAGTTCTTTTTTAGTTAACAACTTGACTTCTGGAAGATATTTAAATACATGTAATTTTATAAATCTTAAGTACACGTTGTGAACTAAGATACAAGTAGAACTCAGTAAGAAAAGTGAGGCAAAGGAGAATGACAATTTACATGAAATAAGATGCCATAGTGTAATGAGAGATGCCAGCAGCTTCAGGAATTTTAACTAGCCATATATCCCCTCTTGGGAAATATGCACTCCTGGCATTTGAATATATTGCATTAACAATTACCTGGTTTCAGGTATCTCCCTATTGTTACACAGACTCTTTGAAGGAAGGCATGTCTCATTCATTTTGGTAACTGCCCTCCCCAGAGCTCCTATTAGTTCCCAAATTATAACTGGTGTTCAACCAAAGCTTGCTGAAAGACTGAATGAATAACTGGATAGAGAGGATTTGCACAGAACAGTCAAAATTCATCGTGTTTCTGTTCCCAAATATTCCAAACTGGTGGTTGATAAAAGAATCAAATTAGATATGAAAGTCAACGGAAGTTTCTGTATTTAGCATAAACTCAGAGTTAGTCAGGTCCAACTTAGAACTTTCTACATTTACTCATCAACGTGGGACTGCATGAGGACAGAGCTGTGGACATACTCTTAGTTGCCTGAGCCTTTCTCCCCAGCGTGGATAACCTCAAGGTTGGGTGTGCTTGGGACAGTCCCTGTTTACACGCTTGTCTCAGTGTCATTTTTCTGTCCCATTTCACAAGTGTCTCACTTGGAAAATAAATTACATGGTCACCCTATTTATAGCATCTTTTACAACCCTATGTTTCTGAACCTACGTGTCCTTCTAAATATTGGAGATTTTGTTGCATTAGAATAGTACTTTGTTCAATGAGGGCAGGGGGAACTCTTTTCCCAGGCAGTTCTGTAGAAACATCTCAGAGCTGTGTGAGAGTCAACTTTAATATCTTTTGGAGATGACATCTCTGGTTATCTTAACATGCTAGGACATTTTTGACTTGAGTGAGACTCCGAGGGGCCAAAATATCTTGATGCAGGTTTTACAAATCAACCACTTTATGTTCACTGCTTGACGTCTGACCCATTGTAAAGGAAGAAGTATCAGGTTTCTCTGAGGCTTTGAACATGAAATTCTCCCACATTCTGACAAAACCCATTCCCAAGAGATTTGACATAAAAGTGACAAAGGCGTGGTGACAGTTTGGAGCCTCATGTGGTTTAACTCCAGGGATCAGGTATGTGGTAAAGGTAGCTTGCTGCTGCTGCTGCTGCTGAGTCACTTCAGTCGTGTCCGACTCTGTGCGACCCCATAGATGGCAGCCCACCAGGCTCCCCCGTCCCTGGGATTCTCCAGGCAAGAACACTGGAGTGCGTTGCCATTTCCTTCTCCAGTGCATGAAAGTGAAACATGAAAGGGAAGTCGCTCAGTCGTGTCCGACTCTTTGCGACCCCATGGATGGCAGCCCACCAGGCTCCTCCCTCCTAGACACCTACACTGATGATTGCTTTATACCCCAACCCTTTGCACCTACTTATTCTCCTCCCTGCGCCCATCCATTCACAAAGGCTGTCTTTTCTGTCTGCTATTACTCTGTTCCTATCAACCTGAGGCATAAAGGTTGATATTCAGTCAGATCTGTGTTCAATACACATTTATCAAATATTTGTCACGTGCTAAAACTAAGAGCATAGAGATTTACTAAAAGGCCTCTGAATTCTGGGAACTCCTCGTGTTCTAGACAATGAGACTGAAACATAGGTAGATCTTTAAATTGTAGTCTGGCAAGGAGATCCAACCAGTCCATTCTGAAGGAGCTCGGCCCTTGGGATTTCTTTGGAAGGAATGATGCTGAAGCTGAAACTCCAGTACTTTGGCTACCTCACATGAAGAGTTGACTCATTGGAAAAGACTCTGATGCTGGGAGGGATTGGGGGCAGGAGGAGAAGGGGACGACAGAGGATGAGATGGCTGGATGGCATCACTGACTCGATGGACGTGAGTCTGAGTGAACTCCGGGAGTTGGTGATGGACAGGGCAGCCTGGCGTGTTGTGATTCATGGGTTCGCAAAGAGTCAGACACGACTGAGCGACTGAACTGAACTGAACTGAACTGAAGGACTATAATGGAAGTCTATCCAAAGGCTTATGGAAACACTGAGGCAAGAATGATTGACCAGTAGTTACATTTCTTGAGGTTTTCTGTTAGGTACAAATGCCTTGTAGGCAGTTAGGAATATGGACCTGGGGCTCAAGAAAGAGACTGATGCTGGAGCTAGAGAATTCCGTCATTGTCAAAGAGGGTAGAATTGGAGTCCACCAGAATTGGCACATGGCAAAGCACAGAGTTACAAAATCCAGCCTCTGGACTTAGACTACTTGGAGTAAAGTGCTGCTCTGGTAAGATACTAAAAAGAGTCTTTTGCTTCCCTTTTTGAACTGTCTTCATTATGGTTTATGTAAAATCATTTTTGTTGGCGGTACACAGACTTCACGTCACACATCAACAAACGTATACAAAACTTCTCAGAAATTTTTCTTTCATTGGGCAAATTGATTTCTATTAAGAGTGAAAATGAGTTTATTATATATTCATTAACGCTTCATTAATGAGATTCTATCGACCTACCTGGGCGTCCCTGTGGCTCAGCAGTAAAGAATCTGGCTTCAATCAAGAGCTACACGGGACTTGGGCTTGATCCCTGGGCCAGAAAGACCCCTTGGAGAAGGGCATGGCAACCCACTCCAGTAGTCTTGCCTGAAGAATCCTGTGGACAGAGGAGCCTAGTGGGCTACAGCCCATGGGGTTACAAAGAGTCAGACATGACTGAAGCAACTTAGCACATTAACATCTATCTACCTGTTTATCTGGAATAACTGAAAGTGTGATTTTCCTAAATGGAAATCAAGGAGAGACAGTTTCTGGTGATGAGGAAAAAAATCTATCAAATAAATGAATATATCCTGGAATTAACTTCAAAATGTCTGTTGTTCTTTAAATGTTCCCTTTTATCTCAAGGTGTGTGAGATAAGGCAATGTAGATTTTATCTTGAAAGTGAGTCAGGGAGGCTGACCCTGATTGGAGAGTCTGGTCAGAGAATGCTTATCTCTCTCACCCCTTCTTACCCTTTAGGGCACAGAAGAGGAATGATGCTAAGTCTTATACCAGCAACTCTCAAAGATCTAAGTCACTTGATAACTCTCAGTCCTATAGTCACTATCCCTTCTGTTGTGGATCATGAAATACTGTTAGGGATCATGAAATTTTCAGCAGCAGAGAATTAGAGCCATCACTTGATCAAAATGACATAGGAAAGGCACTATGAAACCAGCAATAGTATGCCAGCCTCTCTCCAAGATCCCTCTGCAATGTTTTTCTTTAGGGTATGAATGATTGAGGATATAAAAATGACTTGCTTTAAAGAGCCTTAAAGGAGAAAACATTTGTATGGAGTATATATTTATATGTCCTGAGTGGATCTTACATGCAGAAAATAAATTTAAAAATTTTCAGATATATATACTATTATGCGGAAGCAAAAACATGAATAATAATAATAGCATTAATTGCTTGCACTTATACAGCAAATCTAGACAAGTATATTAAAAAGCAAAGACATCGCTTTGCCATAAAAGGTCCAAATAGTCAAAGCTATGGTTTTTCTGGTAGTCATCTATGGATGTGAGAGTTGGACCATAAAGAAGGCTGAGTGCCAAAGAACTGATGCTTTCAAACAGTGGTGTTGGAGAAGACTCTTGAGAATCCAACTAGAAATCAACGCTGAATATTCACTGGAAGGACTGAAACTGAAGCTCCACTAGTTTGGACACCTGATGTGAAGAGCTAATTCATTGGAAAAGACTGGTGGTGGGAAAGATGGAAGGCAGAAGGAGAAGAGGGTGACAGAGGATGAGACAGCTGGATAGTATCACTGAGTCAGTGCAGGTGAACTTGGGGAAACTCTGGGAGATGGAAGGGACAAGGAGGCCTGGCGTGCTGCAGTCCATGGGGTCGACATGACTTGGCAACAAAACAGCAACAACAACAATATACCAATTACTGTGTGCCAGTATTAACCACTTCAATTCTCACAATAACAATAAGGTAGGAATTTTATTATCCTCACTTTACACATGACAAATTGGGGGCCACATATTCAAGAATGTTTTTGAAGCAAATCTGAGATTCTAATTTGTTTAAAATAGTTCTATATCAAGATCAAGTTTTTCTTATAGATGCATGAGAAATAATAATGGGAGTTATTTGGAAAATGTAATACCAAAACATTTTAAATAAAAATATTTTTTAATGCAAATCATTTTAATATATGCATTTGAAATCGTTTTCATCTCTTGACATAAGGTTGTATTTGACTGAAGAATGGAACAAAAAAATGTCTTCTGATTTAGCAGTGAATCCTTTTCTGGATCACTTAGTGTTGCGTTTGGCCAAACATAAAGTCTTCTTGTACCAAACTGGGATTAACTTGGGCAGGACAGAGGAGGACTTTTAAGTAATTTCTTTAGTGGTAAATCACTGCAGATACTCAAAACTTGCTGTATTTCGAATAATATCTATGAAAAGATTGATGAAATTATCCATTTTTAGAAGTCCTCAGAGAGTTTGAAACTCAGTAATATACTTAAAATTGAGTCCTAGGGACTTTTAAAGCATGTTTTCACTTCTTTTTATAGTTTTGGAAGGCTTTGAAAGGAAAGGCATGTAATACATTTTCCTTACCCTTTCAGAGAGGGATGAACAATTCTGTGCTCCTACTTTAGGCATTTTTCTGCACAGTGTTGATAACTGGATCAAGTAGATTGGATGAGTCAAGTCACGGGTTGGATGCGTGAGAAGTAGCAGCCTCAGGAGGCCAACATGCTGGGTGCACTGGGCAGAAAGGTGAATGTCAGAATGACAGAGCTCACATAGCAGGGGTGACAAACGAGAGGTCAGTGTGTGTAGGGAAAGAACACCAGGCTTGGAGACAGAAGCCGAGGATGCAGCACCAACTCTGTAATGCAGTGGGCGGTGTGACTCTGAACAAATCGTCTGAAGTCTTGGAGCCTCAGACTTTTCATCATGAAATGGAAAGAATACCTAGTTTATTGTTAATCACAGAAGCAACTGAGAAAATACAGGTATTTTTAAACTATTCAGTGTTAAACTAATGTTTTATTGATGGTAAGAATAGTAGTGGAAACCTGCTGAATGACTGCTTGTGTGCAGGCAAAAGTTTTAGGCAGTGATATAACAGCGAGTGAATGTTAGACTTTCCAGTGGGGAGGACAGATAATGAATTGGTAGTGATATTCATTATCTGTCTTTCCCACTGGAAAGTCACACACACACACACACACACACACACACACACACACATATCACGATGATGTGATCACTCACCTAGAGCCAGACATCCTGGAATGTGAAGTCAAGTGGGCCTTGGAAAGCATCACTATGAACAAAGCCAGTGGAGGTGATGGAATTCCAGTTGAGCTATTTCAGACCCTAAAAAATGATGCTGTGAAAGTGCTGTACTCAATATGCCAGCAAATTTGGAAAACTCAGCAGTGGCCACAGGACTGGAAAAGGTCAGTTTAAAGAAAGGCAATGCCAAAGAATGCTCAAACTACTACACCATTGCACTCATCCCACACACTAGTAAAATGATGCTCAAAATTCTCCAAGCTGGGCTTCAACAATACATGAACTGTGAACTTTTAGATGTTCAAGCTGGATTTAGAAAAGGCAGAGGAACCAGAGATAAATTGACAACATACATTGGATCATTGAAAAAGCAAGAGAGTTCCAGAAAAAACATCTATTTCTGCTTTATTGACTATCCCAAAACTGTGTGGATCACAACAAACTGTGGAAAATTCTGAAAGAGATGAGAAAACCAGACCACCTGACCTGCCTCTTGAGAAATCTGTATGCTGGTCAAGAAGCAACAGTTAGAACTGGACATGGAACAACAGACTGGTTCCAAATCAGGAAAGGAGTACATCAAGGCTGTATATTGTCACCCTGCTTATTTAACTTCTATGCAGAGTGCATCATGAGAAATTCTGGACTGGATGAAGCACAAGCTGGAATCAAGATTGCCGGGAGAAATATCAATAACCTCAGATACGCAGATGACACCACCCATATGGCAGAAAGTGAAGAAGAACTAAAGAGCCTCTTGATGAAAGTGAAAGAGGAGAGTGAAAAAGTTGGCTTAAAGCTCACCATTCAGAAAACTAAGATCATGGCATCTGGTCCCATCACTTCATGGGAAATAGATGGGGAAACAATGGAAACAGTGACAGAGTTTATTTTGGGGGACTCCAGAATCACTGCAGATGGTGATTGCAGCCATGAAATTAAAAGACGCTTACTCCTTGGAAGAAAAGTTATGACCAACCTAGACAGCATATTAAAAAGTAGAGACATTACTTTGTTGACAAAAGTCCATCTAGTCAAAGCTATGGTTTTCCCAGTTGTGTATGGATGTGAGAATTGGACTATAAAGAAAGCTGAGCGCTAAAGAACTGATGCTTTTGAATTGTGGTGTTGGAGAAGACTCTTGAGTCCCTTGGACTGCAAGGAGATCCAACCAATCAATCCTAAAGGAAATCAGCCTTGAATATTCATTGGAAGGACTGATGCTGAAGCTGAAAGTCCAATACTTTGGCCATCTGATACAAAGAACGGAGTCATTGGAAAAGACCCTGATGCTGGGAAAGATTGAAGGTGAGAGCAGAAGGGAGTGACAGAGGAGGAGATGGTTGGATGGCATCACCGATGGTGGGATGGACATGAGTTGGAGTAAACTCTGGGAGTTGGTGATGGACAGGGAAGCCTGGCATTCTGCAGTCCATAGGGTCTCAAAGAGTTGGACGTCAATGAGCGGCTGAACTGAGCTGAACTAGCTCAGAGTTTTACATGAGGTTGAAGTCAAGCTATCAGCTCTGTGAACATCGTCACAAGGCTTCCCTGGCCCGAGAATCAACTTCCCAGCTCACTTGTATGGTGGTTGACCACAGGCTTTGAAACTCAGCATGTGGAACCTTCCATACAGCTGCTTACAGCGTGGCCCCTGGTTTCCGCCAGAGCAAGTTATCTAAGAAGGGAGAGAGAGCAAAAGAGAGTAAGATGGGAGCTGCAGTATCTTTTCTAATGTAGTCTCGGAAATGACACATCATCACTCTGATATTCTATTGGTGTGCACCTCAGCCTTGGTCTAGTGTGGGAAGAACTGCAGAAGCATGTGAATAGCAGGAGCGGGGACTCACTGGGGGCCCTTCTTACAGACTGGCTATCACAATGGCATGACACGTGCAGTAATAAGTGCTGCAAAGTAAAGCGCTGGGTCAAGAGTGGCGGGGCTTGGGGCCTAACTTAGAGAGCCTTTCTAAAAAGTCGACTCCTCCTAAACTAGGTTCTTAGAGAGAAAAGGACCAGACATAGGAAGGTCCAGGGAAGGGCACGAAGTAGAGGCCCCTGGGGCAGCAGGAGGTACAAAGGCTCTGAGTGAAAGAGGTTAGACTTTCCGAGGAATTGTTAGGGGGATGGTATGAATGAGTGATGGTGAAGGGGAGACAGTATGGCTTCAGATGCCCCTGGAGGGTCAGGCAGAGTCCACATCACATGAAGCCCTGGTGACAGATGGCATTTTTTTTTTTTTTCAGTGAGGAGGGGAAGTTATTCAAAGGCTTTAAGTGGGGCTTCCCTGGTGGCTGAGAGGTTAAAGCATCTGCCTGCAATGCGGGAGACCCCTGGAGAAGGAAATGGCAATCCACTCCAGTATTCTTGCCTGGAGAATCCCATGGACGGAGGAGCCTGGAGGGCTACAGTCCAGGGGTTGCAAAGAGTCGGACATGACTGAGCGACTTCACTAAGTGGGACATAGGCCTAGCCTGCATTTTTAAAAGAACTTTCTGGTCCTTTCTGGGAGTTGGAGAAAGAGGAAGAGCAGGAGTGAAAGTAGAGAGAATAGTTTTCAAGTTATCTTAATAGGTCGTAGTCCAGGTAAGAGGGGATGGTGACAGGTACAAGTTGGTGACAGTGGAGGGGAAGTGTGGTGAGCTGTATTTTGAAGGAGAAGCTTTCAAGATAATGCTGATAGGTTGACATTATTCTGTGTCTGCGTGGGAGTGCATGCGTGCATGCAGGGGTCAGGACACGATCAAGAATGACTCCCAAGTTTCTACTGGTGCCATTTACTCAAATAGAGAACAGTGAGTGGGAGGGTTTGGTTGGAGTGGGGATCAGTGGCTGGGGATCTGAGAGAGTCAGGAGTAACTTGACAGTTGTTGTATCTTTGAAAGAGCTATGGAATATAGCTAACAAAGAGACTGAAGTTTTGAAGACAGCTCTATAAATTTGGGAATCATCAACAGACATGTTTTAAAAGCTGCAAAATGAATGAGATCCTCTAAAGAGGGGGTGAATGAGATCCTCTAAAGAGGGGGTACATGGCGGGGGGAAGGAGCCCAGAGAATTCTAACTTTATTCTGGGAATAAAGAGATGACTCCAGCCATCAGCACTTGGCACTCCAGTCCTTCCCATGAGTGCGAAGAACATGTATCAAAGAAAGAAGCAACAGAAGAATGAAAGACCAAAAGGAAAGGAAAGGTTAAAAAAAGGGAAGGAAACGAAGAGAAGATCCATCGGAGGAGGAGGCAACTTTACGGAAAAGATCCATAGCAGGAGGAGTGTCTGTACACTGAGCAGAAAAGACGATGAGAGTGGCCGCAGGGTAAAGGAGAGACCGTGGTCCATGGTGCCAAAGGCTGTTGAGACAGACAAGTGTCCCCTGGCTGTGTTTACAAGGTCAGTGATCTCACTGGCAACTTTGACAAAGGAGGTTCTGGGAGATGATGGAGGAAACCTTCATAGAGGAAGGAGTGGATGGTGATGGAGAAGAGGAGACAGGAGACGTGGACGGCTCTTCCAGAATGTTTGCTGTGTAGGGAAACAGAGCATGGTTATAGATACTGAAACTGCCTGGCCTGCTGGGTGATGGCTGTTCTTTATCTGCCTATGAATTTTCTTTCTCACGGCTTCTCCCCTTGAACTGTGTTGTTTTTCATAGGGTATGTGTGTGTATGTGTGCCATGTAAGGAAAAAATAATGATTAGTTATAAGTCTGTTACCAAGGATACACAATAGGGAAGTGATCACAAGTGGTACCTCCCGGGTTCAAGAGAAATCCCTGATTTAGGGTGGGGAGATGGTTTTCTGTAACTCTGGTTATTTTGTTTTTGTAATAGAAAGCTGGATTGTGCTTTATTCAGCCTGCAGTTACATTGAATTTTAGGTATTTTGTATGCTGCTAAAATATGCTTGGGTTTTCCAGGCTAGTGGTAAAGAACCCGCCTGCCAATGCAGGAGACACAGAAGACTAGAGTTCGATCCCTGGATCAGGAAGATTCCCTGCAGGAGGGCATGGCAACCCACTCCAATATTCTTGTCTGGAGAATCCCATGGACAGAGGAGCCTGGTAGGTGACAGTCCATAGGGTCATAAAGAGTTCACTACTGAAGCAACTAAGCACATACAAAGGGGAATAGGGGAAGGACGGAGGAGTGTGTGTGTGTGTGTGCGCGCGTGCATGGTTTAATGTTGGAAATTAAAGAGAAAGACTTTTGATGCATGAAAGAGGAAAAGCCAGAGCAACCAAGAGAGAAAGAACAAGACATCTAGATAATAAAAGAGAGGCGAAATAGACGCAGACGAAATTAAACTTTAACCCCCTTTGTCCCCTTCATCAATACCTCTCCCCACCCTCCCCAACCAAACAAGATTTTAGAAGTTGATTTTTTGCTAGATTTATCTAAGATGTGATGGTACTTTCGTCTTTCAGTTTGTTAGTAATTTTTTGCCTAGCAGGCTGAGTTACTCATTTTCAGTCTGACTCATGCCTGGATGGGGGATCTTGAAAAATGACCCAGCTGGGTGTGGAATAATATCGTCTACACAACATAAAGGGCTGGTGATACTCCGTGCGGTAAAGTGAAGGGGCCATCCAAAACAGAAAGCAGATAAGATTTTCTTGGTCTAGTGCCAGCCTGATACTTGTGGGCAAAACGCAGCAGCAAGGAGGGTGGGAGAACCTGTTTAATATACTGGAGACCCTCCATATTCCTGGGGTTATGCTGGGGTCCTCGATCCTCGGTGTGGTGTGAATGCCAGTCAAGTTAGGAGGAGCGTCAGTTTGTGTAGTAGCTTGTTCAGCAAATCAGTTTTCTTCTTCTTCCTCCTCCTCCTCTTTCCTTCCCCTTTCCTTCTTTCTTTGGTCCCTTCTTTGATACATGTTTCTGGCACGCATGGGAGTGACAGTGCTGACGGCTGAAGTCATCTATTTATGCCCAGAATAAGCACAGAATAGGCGAGAGATTACGCAAATCAACACGGATTGTGCATCCAAAAATACTTTGGCCTTAATCGAGAAGGAGGGCGGTTGTCTCGAGCCCTGACCTTTCCTTGGACTGCTTGGACCTCCTCAGGTCAACGGGAATGGCGCCTACTTCTACCGGGGGTCGGGCATTGTGCCGAGCGGGCCTTGCTTCATTCAGTCCTCCCCAGAGTGCTGAGAGGTGAGTAGTAGTCTGCTCGTGTTACTGTTGAAAAGAGTTGTCACTGAGGTATGTTAAATAACTTGGCTGAGTCTGAATTGTACTGATTTAATATCATTTACATACATATTTACATACTAGTCTCTTTCTTAAAACATGGAAGATGCTGTTAAATGATGGCGAATTGAAAAAGAAAAAGCTTTGAAAGGGAGGATGGCCACTGGTGATTCATCTACTACTACTAAGTTGCTTCAGTCGTGTCCGACTCTGTGCAACCCCATAGACGGAAGCCCACCCAGGCTCCCCTGTCCCAGGGATTCTCCAGGCAAGAACACTGGAGTGGGTTGCCATTTCCTTCTCCAATGCATGAAAGTGAAAAGCGGAAGGGAAGTCACTCAGTCGTGTCCGACTCTTAGCGACCCTATGGACTACAGCCTACCAGGCTCCTCCATCCATGGGATTTTCAGGCAAGAGTACTGGAGTGGGCTGCCACTGCCTCCTCCATCATCTACTAAAAACTCAAACCTATTGGCTGTCAGTGGGTTTGAACTATGTGAGTCCTCGTCTTCTCTTATCCATCCTACTTCTCCGTTCCCGCCAGAATAGGCTAGTGTCACAGAGAGTTGTTTCCCCGGTGGGCTCAGATGGTAAAGAATCTGCCTACAATGCAGGAGACCTGGGTTTGATCCCTTGGTCGAGTTCGATCCCTGGGTTGGGTGCGATCCCTGGGTTGGGAAGATCCCCTGGTAAAGGAAATGGCAACCCCCTCCAGTATTCTTGCCTGAAGAATTCCATGGACAGAGGAGCTACAGTCCATCGGCTCGCAAACAGTCAGACACGACTGAGCAACTAATACTTAATACAGAGAGTTGTTTAGCCTCAGGCAAAAAAAGTGATTTAGGCACAGTTTTTATTTCCCTGTGCCCCTGGCTTCTAATTTCTTCCTCTAGTGCTATCTTTATGCCCTCCCCCATTTGTCAGTGTCTCCCAAACCTTTCCCTCTTATTAAACCCTACTCTTGAGAAAGGAACAAACTCATTCTCAGTGAGGTGCAAATTGCTCACCAGTCTTGGTATACAGCCTCTCCTAGGGGAATTTTCATTTATAAAGAGGGAAAGAAAAGACTTAAGCAAAAGAAATGAAAAGCTGTCCTGGCAGACCATTTGCAATCAGTGGGCAGTTGGGTGACTGAGAAACATTTTCACCTGGGAAACTTTCTCAGGGCCCTGGTGTGCACCCCACCCTCAAGGTAGCTGATCCTGGAAAATCCAGAAGATTTTTCCCTTCCTTCTCCTTTGGCTTACTCGCCCTCCTAGATTTTCAGATTTATCAATATGCCCTTAGCTTTGGATGTGTTTTATTTACATACATGTCATTGATAACCTAGAAGAAGAAAACTGCAGGGTCTTCTAAGCTGTAATTTAAGGGAACTGAACTATTTTTTGAAGATAAAGTAAGAGAACGAAAAGTAAAATATTTTCCAGTTGCTGACACATAAAAAATGTTCTGGGACTAAATACCTTTATACAAGGGGCTTTGGATACATGGTTCAGTTCAGGTCAGTTCAGTCACTCAGTTGCAACCCCATGAATCGCAGCACGCCAGGCCTCCCTTTCCATCACCAACTCCCGGAGTTCACTCAGACTCATGCCCATCGAGTCAGTGATGCCATCCAGCCATCTCATCCTCTGTCGTCCCCTTCTCCTCCTGCCCCCAATCCCTCCCAGCATCAGAGTCTTTCCCAATGAGTCACCTCTTCGCATCAGGTGGCCAAAGTACTGGAGCTTCAGCTTTAGCATCATTCCTTCCAAAGAAATCCCAGGGCCGATCTCCTTCAGAATGGACTGGTTGGATCTCCTTGCAGTCCAAGGGACTCTCAAGAGTCTTCTCCAACACCACAGTTCAAAAGCATCGATTCTTCGGCGCTTAGCCTTCTTCACAGTCCAACTTTCACATCCATACATGACCACTGGAAAAACCATAGCCTTGACTAGATGGACCTTAGTCGGCAAAGTAATGTCTCTGCTTTTGAATATGCCATCTAGGTTGGTCATAACTTTTCTTCCAAGGAGTAAGCGTCTTTTAATTTCATGGCTGCAGTCACCATCTGCAGTGATCTTGGAGCCCAGAAAAATAAAGTCTGACACTGTTTCCACTCTTTCCCCGTCTATTTCCCTTGAAGTGATGGGACCGGATGCCATGATCTTCGTTTTCTGAATGTTGAGCTTTAAGCCAACTTTTTCATGGTTAGTGTTCTTTTAAACCTCTTCCCACCACTTTTGTTAGTTTTTTTTTTTTAATCACTAAAGTCATTAACATTTGATCATGGAAGGAAATCATCAAACACAGCGGCTTACAAGGAAAATGTGCCTACTTCTTCCTCCCCTTGAATCCCAGTTTCCTGAAGATATTAATTTGTGTGTACCCTTTCACAACTTTCCCTGTATTCTTACAAAGATATCTATTTTATATATAAGATGTATTTTCTATTTATATAAAATAAATGTTCAAATACATTTATATATAATAATGGTAGCTAATAAAATGTATATTTGCATATACATATTGATGCTTTATGTATACATATATAGAAATGCACATAATAGTTTATTTTCTAATTTCTGTAAACAAAAGTGGTATCATGCTAAATAAACTATAACTTGAATCTTTTTACTTGCAATAGGTCCCAGACCCACCAGACCTAACCCATTCTTTTTAAACACGATATTCCAGAGCATGGAGGTGTCATAATTTACTTGAGCAACGCTCTCTTGATGTACACTTAGTTACTTCTATCTCCCCCTCCTCAAACTTGAGCAGTGGTGATGATCAGCTCTAAGTATTAGTATTAAAAACATCCTCAAATTGTTCCAAAAAATAAAATCCAGTAGTAAATGGTTAACAGTTTACAAACAGACTCACCAAGTAGGAACTGAAAATATCCAATTATAGCTGAGAAGATGTTCATCCCTCTAAAGTCACAGATCTGCAAATGGGAATAATTTATGACAGTTATTAGTCTTTAGATTAAAAAAAATGAAAAAGCATGTCAATACTGATTGGTGGCAAAGATGAAGCAAACGGGTACCCTTGTGTACTGTTGGTGGGAATGTGTATTGTGTCCAGTGGTATCTTTCAGAAGCAGGACTGTGCGTGTTTCCCAACACTGAGGTCCCGTGTTTGGAATCCCAGCTGACGTGATAAGAGCACCAGGATGTACACGTATATATTTAAAGATATTTACTGCCTGGTGGATCTTCAAATTCAGTCATTTTCTTTTCCTCTGATGCTCACAAGACAGAAGTCCACAAATGATTTCAGAAACCTTAGAAGGGTGCCAAGTTCATGGAAAGTGCTCCAAAAATATTTACTGTTATTCAGAAACTAGAGATAAAACAAAAAGTAGGAAACAAAAGACAACAGTAACAAAAATGGGAAAAAGAAGCCAGAAGAGCTAATCAACCATGTGGAGACATGAGTGAATGTGGAATATTTGTGAGCATGAATTCCATGCAGATGTCCTACTCTCTGGAGAAATGCAAGCCCCAGGAAGGTGGGGGAGTCATATGTAAGCTCTGCCTACCAGGCAGCAGCTGCAGTTGTGCAGTGAATGTCAAACAAAGAGAAAGCTCCCCTAAAGGATGGTCTAGTTCTTTTTCAAACTGTGTATACTCATACTTAACTCTAATTCTGTCCATGGAAAGAAACGCAAGGTTTTAATCTCTTTCTTACTTTTTTAAAACCACTCACCCACTGCTCAGGGTGGAATTTCAGAGGACTAATGTTCCAGCATCTTCCTTTGAGTCTCTGAATGAATCACATAAATCCCACAGCGTCATTCAGCAAGTGTGGACTGTGAGCCCACTACGATCACTGATAGGACTGGAATGATGTATAAGATCGGTGTCCGCTTTAGAGGGTTTACCAACCCCATCTCAGATGTCAAGGACATGGGGCAGGAAGGTGTACAATGGAGGAGCTTGAAAATTATTAGAAGGTAACATGATCACGTGCTAAACGAAAGAAATGAAGAGGAGGTGACATTTGTGTCTTGAAGGACGAGTGGACTGATTTCATCAGAGAAGGGCATTTCACGGTTGGCAAGGACGTATGTAAGGACACAGCAGCCAGAAAATAGTGTCTGGCAAAGCAATGGCTTTGGATTGATGGGAGTAGTGCATGATGGGAAAGGTGATCTGGCTCATTATTTTGCTTGTAGATCACCAAGGGCCACCATGGCTTTAACCAGAGGAAATCAGGGAAAGGATTCAAGTTATACTTTTGTGAAGCAAATTCTGGAGAATTTGTTGAGACTGGGTGGAGAACTGCTGAAGGGAGGGAACCACCTAGGACACCACTGTAATCCTATTTGTAGGGACACCATGGCGTGAAGCCTGGCTCCAGATTGCTTGGGCTCAGATCCCAGCCTCATCATTTATTAGCCATGTGATTTTAGGCAGGTTACTTATTGGCCCTGTGCTTCGGTTTCCCAATCTACAAATTGTGGATAATAAGAATCCACTTCATGGGATTGCTAGGAGAATTAAGTGAGTTAATACTACTTTAAGTGCTTAAAATAATACTTGGTACATAGTATTGTATTACTGGGTAATTGTTAAGTAAAAATAAATAAATCATAGTAAGAGCTACTGAAGGTCAAGACCAGATAGAAAGGGCTGGATGGAACTGATAAATATTTATCTTTGAGGTACAGTGTAGATGGATTTGGTGACCAGTTGGAAGTGGGAGATGTGGTGACAGGCAGCATGAGGCTGTGTTGAGCAGCCAACCTAGTGGTGAGCAGACAACTTCAAAAAGACCGTAGTGCTGGGAACCATGAGCAAGTGATTTAACAGTGCTCTAAACCTTGTTTTCCCTGTCTATGAAAGTAGGCTGCTAATGCATTGAAACCGTATATGGCTGTTTTAATGCCTAAATCAGAAAATATGTCTAAAATGCTTAGCATAATGCCTGATAGCTAGTAAGTTCTAATAAATACTACTTACATTATTATGTGTCAAAGTTAAAATTGCAGAGAGAGGGAGAGAGAGAGAGAAAGAGAGGGAGAGAGAACGGTGGTGTTGCTTGCTAAGACAGTAGGCAGTTCCCTTTTGACCTCAGTTTGCAATACCTGAAGGATGTTATGTCAGATAGCCAGCTATGAATGGCTCTGGATCTCCTGTGAGAGGTTTTGAAATTGTCTGTACTTAAGTCTTGGGACCTGATATGATCACCCATAGAGAGTAGAAGGAGAAAAGAACAGAACAGTCTTTCTACAGACCCGACATTCAAGGGTCAGCTTGCTGGAAGAGATGTTAACAAGGGAAACCAAACATATAATTGTGTTCCAGAAGCAGATGCAGCGAGTTGTGTCCTGTAATTCTGTGGAAGTCGGATATCTATCTATGAGAATAGTCTCCTGCTTGAAGTGTTATCAACAACACTGATTCCCTGGTGGCTCAGACAGTAAAGCATCTGCCCATAATGCAGGAGACCCGGGTTTGATCCCTGGGTTGGGAAGATCCCCTGGAGAAGGAAATGGCAACCCACTCCAGTACTCTTGCCTGGAAAATTCCATGGATGGAGGAGCCTGGTGAGCTACAGTCCATGGGGCCGCAGAGTTGGAGATGACTGAATGACTTCACTTTCACTTTCAACATCTGTTACCTATTTCAATGGTCCTCGCAACCCTTCCTCAGTCATTAAACTGAAGCTCAGGTTTTCAAATGGCAGAACGAAGACTTCAGAGCAGATCTTTAAACCCAGTGCTCTTTCAGCCATCCCCAGCTTACACAAAAATAAAAACAAACAAACCCCCACAAAACAGCCCCCCCCCCAAGCAAAAACAAAACAAACCAAGTGAAATGTAGATTTATCTTGTTCTTATAATTCTTAAGGACTCGTTGACCTTTTGAGAGTCTTTGATTCTCTACTTATCAATCCCACCAACGACTGGAAATCTCTGTTGGCACCTGGCCCCAGAGACTTGGAAGAGCAGCCCTGAGGAGTCAGAGAGCTGAGAAATAGGCCCCTTCCCCAGGGCAGGAAATGAGGAAAGACGGAACATGGAGGTTCTCGCCGGAAACCAGAAGATGGCTGGGATTTTTTTCTTTTTGCATTCATCTTGCCCCAGGCAAGGGGCAAAGGCCGGTTTCTTTAGCATTTCTGTCCATTTATCCTTCACTGGATGAGAAGGCTGGGGCTTTGAAACTGGGCCAGTCTAGTTTTAAATTCTAGCTCTGCCACTTGTCAGCCATGTGACTCTGAGACTGTCATATAATTCTTAAAAGACCCAGTTTCATCTCCCAGGACGTAGTAATATCTTCCTGCTGCTGCTGCTGCTGCTAAGTCGCTTCAGTCGTGTCCAACTCTGTGCGACCCCGGAGACGGCAGCCCACTAGGCTCCTTTGTCCCTGGGATTCTCCAGGCAAGAATACTGGAGTGGGGTGCCATTGCCTTCTCCAATGCATGAAAGTGAAAAGTGAAAGTGAAGTCGCTCAGTTATGCCCAACTCTCAGCCACCCCATGGAGGGGAAGAATTATTTGTGTTTGACAAATAATTGAAGTTTAATAAAATTGTGTGACCCTTGACTGAGATTGATGTCCTTCATTGGCGGCCTGATTGGGAGAAGCACTGCTGTTTCTTAACTAGGCTGAAGAGCCCTGTGGGGTCAGTCTTTACCCTCCACTCCAGCCCCACTTTGCAGCAGGGACCTCCTATGCCCTTTGCCCATACCTTCTCATTCTGCTTGTAGATCACAAAAGGCCAAGTGGCTTTAACCAGAGCAAATCAGTCTTACAATACGGCCTTTGCACATGCTGTTCCTTCTGTCTAGAATATACCCCCTCCCCTTCTTGTCAAGTTAACTCCTACCCACCTTTTAGAGCTCAGTTCACGTGTCCCTCCTCCAGGGAAGCCTTCTCTGACTTCCAGACAAAGTTGTCTCCTATAGACTTTTCTCTGATTGCGCTTGATGCTGCTGAGTTGCTTCAGTCGTGTCTGACTCTGTGCGACCCCATAGACGGCAGCCCACCAGGCTCCCCCGTCCCTGGGAGTCTCCAGGCAAGAACACTGGAGTGGACTGTCATTGTGCTTATCTGGGTACAGTTTTCCCATCGATTTGTGTGGTTTTCAGTTCCGGTGTGAGAAAGCTGAAATTTAATCTGTTTTTGTTATCTTTGAATTCTTAGTGGTCTGTCACATAGTAGATTCTCAATATTTGTTGACTGAATGCATGGTGTATAGCACAAGCAATGCTAGACAACTGCAAGTGTTCAATCAGTTTTCAGTTGGTTTCACAGCTCCCAGAAGCATGTCAGAGACCTCTTGTGACTGTGAAGCTCTGGATCCTTCTGGAAGATAATATTGTGTTGTGAAATTATTATGGTATTTAGAATTACACTGAAACTGAATTTTAATCCTAGCTTTGTTTACTAACTGAACGAATTTTGTAATCTCTCTGACCTTCACTTTCCTTATCTACAGAATGGGACAGTAATCCCTTGCAGGGCTATTGTTGGTAGTCATTTACATATTTATGGAGTATCTTCTCTGTGCCAGGTGCTGTTCTGGCCACTGGAAATACAGCAGTGAACAATACTGATAAAAGTGGCCGTCCATAGATTAGCAGGGAAGACAGAAAATAAGCAAGGAAAATAATTAAAATAGCTATGTGTTCAGTTCAGTGATGAGTGCTAAGAAGAAAAATGCAGCAGGAGGGAAGTGTGCAATTTGAGAAAGCGACCTCAGTAAAGAAATGAAGAAAGTGAGAGAGCATTTTAGGTGGAGTGAAGATAAGTGCAAAGGCCCTGAAGCAGAAGTGTGCTTGGCACAGTTGAGAAATAGAGAAAAACTGATTGGAGTTCCTGGGGAGGAGTTAATGCCAGGGGCAGGGGCTATGGGAGTAGTAATCAAAAAGGTCTGGAAGGTGACAGGGGCCAGATCAGAGTGGTTTGAAGGGTCACGGTGAGGTTGATTGAGGAGGGTTCTAGATAGAGGACTGACATGAATTTTAATGGATCACTTTGGGTGCTGTATTCAGAATGGGTCTTAGGAATGCAGAGGAAGAACCAGTGAGACCAGTCAGATGAGAGACGCTGGTGACTTGAATCAGAGAGGTTGCAGTGGAAGTGGTAAGCAGTGGTTGGATTCTGCATGTATTTTTAAGGTAGAGTTGATTTGCTAATGGCTTACATGTGGGGAGTAAAGCATGATGGGACCCAAAGGTCAATTCGGAAGAACAAGGAGAGTGGACATGCCAGCTACTGAGATGAGAAGACTTATGGAGAAGCCAGTTTTGTCCATGGAATGGGATTTGGGACTTCATTTTTGAGCATTTTAAATTTAAGATGCCAGTTAGAGATATCCAAAGACAGTAGGGGATATATGTCTGGAGTTTGTGAGAGAGGTCTGGAATGTGGAGATATAAGTTAGAGAATCCTCTGCAGAGAGATGGTGATCAGGTCATGGGACTGGATGAGGAAATATCCAGTCTAAGGCTGACAAGTGCAGATATAAAAAGAGCGAGATTAGATCCAAGGACGGACATTTAGAGGTTGGGACGGTAGGGGATACCAGCAGAAGAGTCTGGTAGGCAGGCAGAGAGGAAAACCTGGCAGGTGATTGTGATATCCTGTAAATAAAAAGTGAGGGAAAGTGGGGGAGCGCTGGGTAGAGGGTTTGGGATCAGTGTATGCAAGCTATTATATATAGAATGGACAGACAACAGTTGCACAGCACAGAGAACTATATGCAGCATCCTGTAATAAGTCATAATGGAAAAGAATATGGAAAAGATTATACACGTATATGGTGCTTCCCAGGTGGCATTAGTGGTAAAGAACTCGCCTGCCGATGCAGGAGGCACAAAAGACACATGATCTACCCCTGGAATCACTTTGCTCTACAATAAAAATTAATACAGCATTGTAACTCAACTATGCTTCAATAAAATGCATTTTAAGAAATGAAGGAAGTGTTCAAGGGGGAGGGTGTGACCCATTGGTGCCAAATGCTATTAAGAAATGAAGTAGGATGAGATCTGTGAGAATTAACAGTGTGAAGGCTAATGGTTTTGTTGTCACGTTATGCATGTAATAGAAGAAGAACAAAATTGAGCCATAGCCACCTTGTAAGAAGTTTGTCTTTCACTGAAGGGAAATCACTTTGGGTGAGCTGAGTCTGGATTGGTATATGCAAGCATGTTCCCGGTGATAATAGGATCTGAAGTAAACTGGACCCTTTTCTTACAGAGTGAAAGAGATTTGTATGGGGGATTTGGCTGGGGTGATCTGGAGAGAAAGAGATGAGGAGGAGGGAAGAAAGAGTGCAGGAGGTTATCGAGATGATCTGAGGCTGGGATTGTGTAAGTAGCTGTTGTTCAGTTGCTAAGTCATGTCTGGCTCTTTGTGCAGCATGCCAGGCTCCTCTGTCCTTCACTATCTCTGGGAGTTTGCTCACATTCATGTTCATTGAGTCGGTGACGCTATCTAACCCTCTTATCCTCTGCTGCTTCCTTCTCCTTTGGCCTTCAATCTTTCCCATCATCAGGGTCTTTTCCAATGAGTTGGTTCTTGGCATCAGGTGGCCAAAGTATTGGAGCTTCAGCTTCCGTCTTTCCAAAAAATATTCAGGGTTGATTCCTTTAGGAGTGACTGGTTTGATCTTGCAGTCCAAGGGACTCTCAAGAATCTTCTCCAGTTCCACAATTCGAAGGCCCACTAAAAAATTCCTGATGTTTAGGAGCCCTGGGTAACTGAATGACAATATTTAAATTAGGTAGTGAATAACTAGGATGAAATCATCTCACCTCTGACTGAATCTTTGATTGATTCTATCACATACATCAATACATTTTAAGAGTGATTTTTTTTTTCTCTTTTTGGGTAGAAACTGAGGGAGGGGTTGAATTTCAAGCTCGAGTTAATGTGAGGTAGACCACATGCTATGGTTTTTCCAGTAGTCATGTATGGATGTGAGAGTTGGACTATAAAGAAAGCTGAGCACCGAAGAATTGATGGTTTTGAACTATGGTGTTGGAGAAGACTCTTGAGAGTCCCTTGGACTGCAAGGAGATTCAGCTAGTCCATTCTGAAGGATATCAGTCCTGAATATTCATTGGAAGAACTGATGTTGAAGCTGAAACTCCAATTCTTTGGCCACCTGATGCAAAGAACTGACTCTGTTGAAAAGACCCTGATGCTGGGAAAGATTGAGGGCTGGAGGAGAAGGGGACAACAGGGGATGAGATGGTTGGATGGTATCACCGACTTGATGGACATGAGTTTGAGTAAACTCTGGGAGTTGGTGATGGACAGGGAAGCCTGGCATGCTGCAGTCTATGGGGTTGCAAAGAGTCTCACACAACTGAGCGATTGAACTAAACTGAACTGAACAGAGATCATATGCTGGATGGATGAGATAGAAAGATAATCCATAAACTGATTGAATAGACCAGGAGCAGGAATTCAGAACTGCAGGTGACTATGGGAGCGCTATCCCCATCCCTGGAAATTTTCAGGAAAACTTGCAGACAGGGATTTTGGACTTCTCCTAGGTATGGAATGGGAGGCTGGAGTCAATCTCACCTACAGCACAATATCCAGGGACATCTGTGTTTCAACTTACAAGGCCCCAGGCCTACAATAGTGTCTATGTAAATGTTACTTTCTCTCTTCTATCTCAGCTCCTTTTTAACCAAATTTCAACTGATTCGCCAGACATTTTATTTACTAACCACTATGGTTAACTACTCAAAATGGTGCTAGTTGCAATAGGCACTGTAGGGTGGAAGATAAGACAAGCACTTTGTTTTCCAGATGCTTGAAGCTGAGAAGTGGAAGCAAAGCTGATGCAAGGCAGGATGGGTGCAAAGGCCATGGGGCATGCCTCAGACGGTCAGAGCTGCGAAATTGTTTGCTTAGTTGATGATGCCCTGTCTGGTTTTGGCTTTCCACATTTTCAAGTGCTCCCACCATAGGGCAGTGAATTCCACTGGACTGTATTCAAGTTGGGTAATGTCTAACTGCTGTCTCCATAGGGCAATAATTAGCCAATGGAAGCAGTACTATAACAAGCAGCTGCCAATTTCAGTGACTAATCTAACAAAGACTGATTCCTGGCTGAAGTCCCAGTTCCATGTAGATCCGCTGGAGTTGGAGGAGTCAGATCCTCTACTCCACGCTGTCATTCAGGGACCCAGGCCCTTTCTTCCTAGTGGCTCCCCCTGTCCTTTCAGCACTCAGGCTCTTGGGCATCTGGTTGGCCAACAAATGAAGAAAGAGTGTGTGAAGGACCCTCTGGTCTCACGTGCTTCCCTCCCTCCAGTATTGCACATCACTTCCACTCATCTGTCAGTGGTGAGTACCACTCATGTGGCATCGCCTTCATACAAGAGAAGTGGAAAACGCAGTTTTGCTGAGTAGGCATGAAGAGGAAGTAGGTCTAGTGAGCATCCAAATCTTGGATAGTCCTTGCCATAAACCAGACAGGGGAAAGTAGCATAGTTATATAGGAGAAGGCAGTGGCACCCCACTCCAGTACTCTTGCCTGGAAAATCCCATGGACAGAGGAGCCTGGTGGGCTATAGTCCATGGGGTCTCTAAGAGTCGGACACGATCGAGCAACTTCACTTTCACTGTTCACTTTGATGCATTGGAGAAGGAGATGGCAACCCACTCCATTGTTCTTGCCTGGAGAATCCCAGGGACGGGGGAGCCTGGTAGGCTGCCGTCTATGAGGTCGCATGGAGTCAGACACGACTGAAGCAACTTAGCAGCAGCAGCAGCAGCATAGTTATATAGGGGTTTTTTTTTAAACAAAGAGACTGTCAAATGCCAAGTTCAGGAATATTGTTATTTTCAATATATTTTACTTCATAGGAGACAAATAACGAACACAAATGAGATGGTAAAGGCATTAAATCTATTTTAGAGCTTAGTGCCTGATGTTAAAGGATCCCATCTAACCACTTTCATTAACATTTTAGCATTTATTTATAGACATATTGTGTGCCCGACTAGGTGGTAAAAGCAGCCTCTTCTAAATAAGCTTCTAGAACAAACACTTTTATCATTGGATGAACACCAGGGCAGCTGTAATTCCTTAAGCCAAATTTGAGAGCTTTGAGCACATTTTCAGTATAAACTTTCTATAGAAAAATGGAACTTGGCATGGGAAAGGATGGAGTAAGGGTTAGGGTGTGTGGATTTTTCTCTCCTTTTGGGGGGATAGAGCAGGTATTTAATTCTCAAGCACGAACCCAGGGCTACTGTGGATATAAAAATGAATAATTCCTTATTTCTAACTCTGACAAGGGAAAGATCATTTTGAATAACATACAAATAAGGAGGCTTTAGAGTTGGCTAAAATAGCATGGTTAGCCAAACTTGATCATGCTCAAGCAAAATGTAAGGCATCTTTCTCCTTTCTGTGGCTGACCCAGGCTATTTGAGAAGCAAAAAGCAGGCACTGTAATAAGATAAGTGAGCAGGAGAAGAATTTCACAGATGGTTTATAAACCATACATACTGTTTTCAAAAGAATACTGACATCTTGGGGTAAAACCTTATATTTCTGTCGTGTATTGTTCCTATGCCCTTGCTCACAAGTGTATCACCCATACAGCCTTGAAATTTGAGATTTCTTTTAATTAACATCCTCATGAACCTTATCACCAGGTTCAAGGTGATTTTTTTCCTTGATATACTCCCTCTTTAGCCTGAGGCTGCCCACAGGAGGCCGTGTCCCAACTTTCCCATAAAAATGACTTCCACATTCCACGTCCCAATTACTCTGAAGGACCTGCCCAAGATGCCTATAAAACCTTGCTACAGTCTACACCACCTTCTAACTAATATTCTACATGTGTTTTTGATCATTGAATCAGATTTTCAAAAGTCAGAATGGTTTTCCATGTGGAGTTTGAGTAAACATATAAACCGTTGTTATTTATATACACGGTTCAGAAAATAATATATGAGGCCAAAGTTGGAGAAAGAGCATTGGATTAAGAATTGGTAGGGCTCAATTCTCGGTTCAGCCACTTATTCTCAGAGTGACGGTGGAAAGGTCAGCTAATCTTTTTGTCTCGGTTTCCTGACTTGTAGTTACCTCCAGGGTTATTGTGAGACTTAAGTGAGCTCATGCATGCTTGGGGTCACGGAAGGAGATGCTTCAAGTAGATGGTCACATAGGGAGGTGCTTATAAGTGGATGCTCAGTAGATAAATTTGCCCTTTTAGGTGCCAAGGAAGAAACACATTCAGGTCAAACCACTGTTGGGATTACTTTTAGTTACAAGCGACAGGAAGCGTAACTCAAACTGATTTAAATGATATACAGAAGGTATTCACTCATTTAGCTGAAAATTCCAGAGGCGGGACAGCAGGCACGGTTTGATCCAGAGATTCAGAATGTTGCCAGAGTTGAAGGTCTGTTTTTCAGTGGCCCCCTTCATGTTTTGGCTTTATCCTTCTGTTGGCTTCTCTCTGGTCACAGAGCTGCCTGCTGCCCCAGGGCTATATTTTCTTCATTCACATCCAGGGGGAAAGAAGCTTCTCTTGCTCCAGACATCAAAGCGAGCTATAAACTTCTCTCTGGTTGGGCCGGTTTAGGTCACGGGCCCATCACTGAATCTATCTATCACTGTGCCTAAGCAAATATGACTCCTTGATTGGTTTAATCAAGGCTAATGTCTGGAGCTAGGAGATGGAGTTACAGCTTCTCAAACCACAAAACTGAGGAGTTGCTAGTCTTATTAGGAATGAAGGAAAGACATGGATACTAAAGAGACGGTTCTTTGGCACATCTCCTCGAGTTCTTCCTTTCTTCCCATACGTACACCTTTGAAAGTCTGTGCCTGCTTGAGCCACGCGTATCTTTTCATCAAAGGGAGACCCCCCAAGGGGCTTCCCTGGTGGCTCAGTGGTAAAGAATCTGTCTGCCAATGTGGGGGACATGGGTTCCATCCCTGATCTGGGAAGATCCCTCATGCCGCTGAGCAGCTAAGGCTGTTCATCTCAGCTATTGAGCCTGTGTTCTAGAGCCTGGGAGCTGCAACTCCTGGGTCCATGTGCTGCAATGACTGAGCCTAGAGCCTCTGCTCCACAACTAGGGAAGTCACTGCAATAAGAAGCCCATGCGCTTCGTGACAGAGAAAATCTACGCATTAGTGAAAACCCAGCACAGCTGAAAATAAAGAAATAAATAATAATTTTTTTTTAAATAAGGAGACTCCTCAAGCCTCATCTTAAGCTTGAAATCTAGGATGTGTGGCTGACATGCCTTCTTAGAGGTTAGTTTTTGTTTGGATTTCTTTATAGTCTAGTAACTCAGAGCTAAATAAACTTCTCCACTTCTGTAGAAGAACCTGCAAGTAGCCCCTATTGTCCATCTCCCAATCATCTCTTTAGTTATAGAATTCCTGAATTTTATCTGGGCACTTGGCTACCCAGTTAGATGCTACGTTTCTCAGCCTTCTTCGCATTAAGAAGTGGCCCTGAATTCAAATTCTCAACAATGGAAATTGAGCAAATGTCACATGGGCAACTTCTCCATCACGTCCTTAAAATATATCACTTGTCCTCTATTTCCTCTCCGTCTTCCTGACAGCAAGAATGTCACGTGGTTGTGAGCCAGCCAGGCAGAGGAGCACAGCAACCAGGGGAGGGGCTCTCAAAGAGCAACAGCAGCAGCCTGGTCGGAGAGTCCAACAGAAATGCGTATTTGGGTCCCACTCAGACCCACTGATTCAGAAACTATGGGACCAGAGATCTCTTCCTTAACAAGCTCTTCAGGTCACTCTGATACATAAATAAGTTTGAGAATCACGGCCAGTGGTGATTTGCTCCCCCATGCCCTAACATTTGCTGTCACAATATGGGGGGAGGGGGTAGTGCTCCTGGCATATAGTGGATAGGGGACAGGCACACAATGGCTGTGTGTAAGGACATGTCTTATGGTGCATGAGACAGTCTTCTACAGCAAAGATTTACGGCCTCAAATTGCAACGGTGCCGAGGCTGAGAAACTCTGTTCTAGAGCAGCATTACTCTGTAGCACAAGGAAAAGAAGAGTTGCGGGTCGAACTTGGGAGCAGAACTGCCCACTTGCTCAACTGCCCTCCGTCAGCTACCCCTGGGCTGTCCAACATGGGAGTCCCTTGCTCCGTGTGGCTGTTGAGCCCTTGAAATTAACTAGTCCTAACTGAGATGGATTATAAATAAGTACCCCCACAAAAAAATGGAAGATACCTTAATGTTTTATATTGACTACATGTTGAAGTGATAATACTTTGGCTATATATTAAGTTCAATGAAAAGTATTTTAAAAATTAATTTCACATTTTTCCCCCCAGCGTTGCTGCTGGCTAATTGTAAATTACAAATGTGACTTATTGGGACTTCCCTGGCAGTCCAGTAGTTAAGTCTTTGTCTTCCAATTTAGGGTGTGTGTGTTCGATCCCTGGTCAGGAAGCTAAGATCCCACATAATTCCTGGCCAAAAAACCACAGCTTGAAACAGAAGCCACACTGTAACAAATTCAATAAAGGCTTTAAAAATGGTCCACATTAAAAAAAATCTTAAAAAAGAAATGTGACTTGCATCCTATTTCTATTAGACAGTGCTGCTCTAGGCTGGTATATGAAAGAGAAAGAAACTTCTGGGTGTTTTTTTTCCTTGTTTTTTGGACCCACTGTATAATTAGTTCTTTTTGTTTTAACTACTAAGTCTAGGACTCTTAGTACAGCATGTTAAATATAAAATAGTGGAGGAGAATTGCAAGGAAACTTTAATTTGAATAAGTAGACAATAAGAAAATAATCCCTGGATGTTGCTGCTTCAAAGCATATATCACAACCTACCTGACAGGGACAGTTCCCTGCCTTGGAGATCATCAGTGAGTTCCTTGGGCAGCCTATCGGGCAAATCCTTGCTATGCTCTCTGAGGATCTCCCTTGTTCATTGCCTTTCTTGGCTTATCTGAGATGGATATTGATGCAAATGCTTTTTTTCCTGAGAACTGTACTTCTTTGGAGCTCATTACCTTTTGGAGCAAATTTGGGGGGGGGGGGACAATGATTTGAGTAGTTACAGGCTGTTGTCAGCCAAGCTTGGATTTCTTGGGTTGAACCAAATTCCTTAAAAACTTAGCAGGTTTCCTGTCTATTTGCTTCCCATCAGTTCTATGAGCTGGTAATCAAAGCCAGAATTCTTATCTAGCCATCTCTGGGTCTGGGAATTCCTGTTTCTTAGCAACAAGCTTCTGTGCCGTGCCCTACCAAGATGACCAGGGATGAGCACTCGGCCAAAATCCAGCCATTCACGGCTGGGCAGGAACCTGTGAGGCAGCCAGCCCAAGGGCGCTGCCTGCGAAGATTCCTGGTACTGCATGGGAAACTGGCAACTTACAAGGATCCTCCTTGTGAGTTTCTGTTCAGGGCGTGCAGGGAGTCAGCTAGTCAGCAGCAGCAGAAGCAGGGGTCGCAGAATCTGACCAGGTCAGGGCAGTGACCGAGCACTCGAATAGGAAACAGTAGCCCCCTGCTGCTACTGGGGCAACGAGGTCAACAGGCACGAGAGGTTTTTATATCTGAATAAGGCTCCCATTTCTGAATACCATCCTGGGCTCCATAAAGCCTGGTGGTATGGCCAGGGTGGTGGGTTTCACGACTGAGCAGAGGGACCTCTCTCTGTAGGAAAGCCCTGATAAGACCCTTTGTTGGCCTGCAAGCACCTAAAGTGAGCCTCGCAACTGTGGATCACTGCTGTGTGTCTGAAGGGCACCTCATCCCTGGTGGATATGTGTCAGACACTCTGGGTCCCCTCTCCTTGAAACAAACAGAATAAAAACTCCCCTCTCAGATTTGTGAGCAGATTTTTCTGGCAGAATAATGAGCCCCTCTTGCCATTAATCTTAATAAGCTTTGGGGCTAACAAAATCCATTTTCCCAAGGTCAGAATGATTCTTAAGTGGACTTTGGGAAACATTTGAATCTTATTGTCACTCAGACTGAAGAATTAAAACACATTTCTGGAATTTTTTTCTGGGGTTACTAGAAAGCCAGAGTGAGGCGTGGTTACCTTTGTGTATTTTTCTTTACAAAAACCTTGACATCAGGAGACAAGGGCCTTTCTTAGCTCTGCTTTGTATTTCCACATATAGTACACATATTCCGAAGAAGAGTTCTAGGAAAAACATGGACCAAGGCATGGTGGTGGACCAAGGCAAGTAACAATATTTTTATGAAGCAAATAGTTTAAGAACTGAAGAAACAAGAATGGCGCTGATATGCCACCCTAGTTCTAACTCGGGCAGCTGGTTCCTGACTTTGTGTTAGGTTCTCAGACTAAATTCTTCTAATGCGAAACAGTGCATGGCAACAACCCCCCTCCCCTCCCCCCCCCCCGTTTTCTCCCAGGTAGAGCGACATAGCAGGAGATGTCACTTTGAATACTCCCCAACGAGGAAGAAAGATGGCAGATTCAACTGAAGCATGGTTCAAAGATGCAGGAAATGGATACGATACATGGTGTCGTTTAGGTTTAAAATAGGGGCACTTGAGTGTTCAGTGTNGACAGCTCCCAGGTAGAGCGACATAGCAGGAGATGTCACTTTGAATACTCCCCAACGAGGAAGAAAGATGGCAGATTCAACTGAAGCATGGTTCAAAGATGCAGGAAATGGATACGATACATGGTGTCGTTTAGGTTTAAAATAGGGGCACTTGAGTGTTCAGTGTTACTTGCAATAAATATATTAGATTTAAGCCTCAGTTTGAACCTAACCATAACTGGACCCTTAACTATCTGGTTTAAATGACTGGTAACATGAGGCATTTCATAATTTCTGGTCCATTAGTTGTGATCAGGTCCCAATTAACATTCCAGGACCTGGCTTTAGCCAACCTACATGAAAAATGTGAAGAAGGAGCACATATTTGGACAGTCCGTGCCTTTGGTATGGTATTTGCTATATTGTAGATGTTGTAGTTTGTATCTTTTTTCTTTTTTTGAGTTTTAAAAGTTTTTGTTTGTTTTCAGAGTTGGACTGGTGGAGGTAATCTATATTTTTCTTCTTTAGTAATAACTTGGGCTGTATGTATTTCCTGGTCCAAAACTGCTCTTTGTGTGCAATGCCAAGAGAAAAATCTTTCCTAGGGGAATAAGTTTCCTATCTATTGATCAGTCAAAGGCTAAAAGCTAAACTCTATTTTCCTATTTCACTTCTGTACCTGAGTGAGAAGTAAAACTTTCTGCTGCCATGTTTGGAAACCCCATATCACACACTCTTCACTCCTCCAATATGAATCCAGTCTACTCCTTTGGGGCCCACTATCCCCCTCATAGAAAGCTGGTAGATTTTCTTAAACTTTAAATCATCAAGAAGCTATGTGTTTAAACACTATTTAAAATAGCCAAGCCATGAAAGCAACCTGTGTCCATCAACAAAGGAATGGTGGGGAAGATGTGGTACATACACACACTGGAATACTACTCAGCCATAAAAAAGAATGAGATAACACCATTTGTAGCAACATGGATGGACCTGGGGATTATCGCACTAAACGAAGTAAGTCAGTTGGAGAGAGACAAATATTATATGCTATCACTTACATGTGGAATCTAAAAAATAGTACAGATAAACTTATTTACAAATCAGAAACAGATTATAGCTATAGGAAATGCATTTATGATTACCAAAGGAGAAACAAGGTGAGGTTAATTGGGAATATGAGATTAACAGATGTACACTATCATATATAGAATAGATAAGGAACTAGGATTTACTGTACATAGCAGAGTGAACTATATTCAATATCTTATAATAAACTATAATGGAAAAAGAGTAGGAAAAGTAATATAAATGCATGCATATATACATATAACTGAATCACTTGGATGTACACCTGAAACTAACACAATACTGTAAGTCAACTCTACTTCAATAAAAAAATAAGGGGCTGTGTGTCTGAATGACTTGAAGGAGAAACAGCAAAAGGACTCTAATGCTCCACCTGGAAGGATCAACAGGATCATCCTAGGTAGGCTTTCCCCAGCAACAGGGATTAGTGGCCAAGGCTGGACTCCAGAAGAGGTAAGTATTGCCAGCTGTTGACTTTGCTGGGGCCTCACAGGCCCACAAGGCTGTAGAAAGTGATCCTCATGCATTTAAAAAATAACATACATATGTATATTTTAAAGTAGTTTCTTCTCTCAATCTCAAGGTCCACTGTGAGCCATGTTCTCAGGGTAAATGCACAGCAGACAGGATCCGAGGGCATAGATTTTGGACGATGCGGGCTTGTGCTTCAGTGTTATATTCCTGGATTTCCAGCTTTCACTGGAAACACTTGATTGTTGCACAAATCAGCCATGAAATCTCCTGAAGTTCTTTGACTTCTAAACTGATGGTAGGCCTGGGCTCATCTGCTGGATTATCTGTATGTTAAAAGCTAAAACCTGGAAGGTCAAGGGTTTTAAGTTTCTAGGGGCAAATGCACGTGGGAGGAGTTGGTATATCTGGCCATGGAACGTTATGCTGAACAGAATTAAAGTATAAGATTACAGATTGGAGATTTAAATGAAGCGTCCAACAGTACTTGTGTGTCTTTGGGTCTATGATGGGATGGGAGTGGGCCGGTGGACGCTAGGACGCATCCCCTCTCTGATGTGGGTTGACCGCCGCCCTCAGCAGGTGGCTGCGTTCTCGTGCCTGCCCTGCGTGTTTGTGTGGCTTCTGCGTTGGTCACCAGCAAGCTTCTCTGTAGGTTAATATGTGTCCCTGGCTCTACTCCTATGCTATTTTGGAAACAAATGTAGAGGTGAAAAGCCTTGTTTAGCTGCATGAGACGTCTTTCCTGATGTCCCACCAGCTATTTACTAGCTCCAGGGGGAACAAGAGGTGGAGGAGGCAGGCGCAGGGCTGCAAGCAGATATTTACATGCCCACACAGAACTTTCTGAACGCAACTCATATAATAAACAGACCTCCAACTTCTGTGCTGCGGAGTCTAGGTGGATGGTATGGGAAAAGAAAAGGATCCCCCTCACCTCATTTTCCCCAGCATCAGCTAGGGTCAGACACATAGCTCACTTTCATCAGAGTAGGAGAAGGCAATGGCACCCCACTCCAGTACTCTTGCCTGGAAAATCCCATGGACAGAGGAGCCTGGTGGGCTACAGTCCATGGGGTCGGTGCTAGTTGGACACGACTGAGAGACTTCACTTTGACTTTTCACTTTCATGCATTGGAGAAGGAAATGGCAACCCACTCCAGTGTTCTTGCCTGGAGAATCCCAGGGACGGGGGAGCCTGGTGGGCTGCCGTCTATGGGGTCGCACAGAGTCGGACACGACTGAAGTGACTTAGCAGCAGCAGCAGCAGCAGCAGGTAACTGATACCCCTGCATTTAGACAAAGCATCTAGAGAGACAAGAACTTCCATTCACTTTTAACATAATATTAATAATGACCATATATAATTGTCTCTATCTTTCAAATAATGATCAAAACATCATGATGTGTTTTGCACACATATCCCAGAAACATATACAACTCCTTTTATCTGATCCTCTGGAAAAGGAAATGGCAACCCACTCCAGTATTCTTGCCTGGAGGATCCCATGGATAGAGGAACCTGGGGGGCTACAGTCTATGGAGTCACAAAGAGTCAGACATGACTTAGCAACTGAACAACAATTTGGTCCTCAAAGGATATGTAATAATCTGTTAGCAGCTACCTTCTCTTCTTGCCCACAGAGATGCATGGGAGAAGAGACAGCTGAACTATAGGTAGGTAGAAAAAAAGAAAAGCATTTGTTTCCTTTTCTTTTTCTAGCCTCTGATGAATTAGTGCACAGGTATGAGTGAACATGGCTTCCCTGGTGATTCAGTGGTACAGAATTCACCTTCCGATGCAGGAGACACAAGAGACACAGGTTTGATTCCTGGGTCAGGAAGATCCCCTGGAGTAAGAAATGGCAACCCACTCTTGCCTTAAAAACTCCATGGGTAGAGGAACTTGGTGGGCTATAGTCCATGGGTAGCAAAGAGTCAGATGTGACTGATCGATTGAGTGTGCGTGTGCACGCGCGCGCGCACACACACACACACACACACACATACGCGCACACACATAACATGAACACAAACCAGTGACTACTTGTTGCCTACTTCCATATCGATTCTCCTTTCTTTCTTAGTAAAAGAACCTGACATTTAGACAGGCACATTGTCTCCAAGTTAAAGGGCTATGTTTCAAGTCTCTCGTATAGCTGCTGCTGCTGCTGCTAAGTCGCTTCAGTCGTGTCCGACTCTGTGCGACCCCATAGACGGCAGNGACATGACTTAGCAACTGAACAACAATTTGGTCCTCAAAGGATATGTAATAATCTGTTAGCAGCTACCTTCTCTTCTTGCCCACAGAGATGCATGGGAGAAGAGACAGCTGAACTATAGGTAGGTAGAAAAAAAGAAAAGCATTTGTTTCCTTTTCTTTTTCTAGCCTCTGATGAATTAGTGCACAGGTATGAGTGAACATGGCTTCCCTGGTGATTCAGTGGTACAGAATTCACCTTCCGATGCAGGAGACACAAGAGACACAGGTTTGATTCCTGGGTCAGGAAGATCCCCTGGAGTAAGAAATGGCAACCCACTCTTGCCTTAAAAACTCCATGGGTAGAGGAACTTGGTGGGCTATAGTCCATGGGTAGCAAAGAGTCAGATGTGACTGATCGATTGAGTGTGCGTGTGCACGCGCGCGCGCACACACACACACACACACACACATACGCGCACACACATAACATGAACACAAACCAGTGACTACTTGTTGCCTACTTCCATATCGATTCTCCTTTCTTTCTTAGTAAAAGAACCTGACATTTAGACAGGCACATTGTCTCCAAGTTAAAGGGCTATGTTTCAAGTCTCTCGTATAGCTGCTGCTGCTGCTGCTAAGTCGCTTCAGTCGTGTCCGACTCTGTGCGACCCCATAGACGGCAGCCCACCAGGCTCCCCCGTCCCTGGGATTCTCCAGGCAAGAACACTGGAGTGGGTTGCCATTTCCTTCTCCAATGCATGAAAGTGAAAAGTGAAAGGGAAGTCACTCAGTCGTGTCCGACTCTCAGCGACCCCATGGACTGCAGCCCACCAGGCTCCTCCATCCATGGGATTCTCCAGGCAAGAGTTCTGGAGTGCTTACAGCTAGTTATGGTCATATGGTTGGTTTCTAGTCAATGACATATAAATAAAATAATAAGTGGGACTTCTAAGAATTCTCTTTAGAAGTGACCCAGTGTACCTCTCTTTTTCCATCCTGTTGACTGGAACTCACATGTTATGGTTGGAGCTTCAGCAGACATTCTGGAGCATGAGGATGATGAAGAGGGGAACTTGAAGAAGCATAGGTCCTTGTTTTGAGTCAGTTCTGGCTGGTATATCCCCAGTCTTCTTTTACAAACAGAGATATAACCTTGTGTAAGCCACTGTTTGTATGTGGAATGTATTCAAATCTAAGGCTATTACACTATGAACAGGTGAGTGACACTTGTTCTTGGGACTCAAAGTCTGCTTGGAGCAACAACGTTTTCCTGGAGCACACTTTTTTCTTGGACGAAATATAAGTTCTGTATGAGGCAGGCGCTCTCTCCTCAGATGGGTCAATCCAGCAAAGGCAAGCTTTTTGGGGTTCTCTGAGGGGCTTATGGGGTCTGGGCACTCTGTCCCAGGCTAGAGGCACAGTCTTGTCTCCACAAGGGAAACAAAAGGGAAGACAGACTTTGGGCGTTTCACAGGATGACTCCAGTATAATAGGTGTTTTAAAAGATGCTGCTGTTTTGACATTTAGTCCGAGCTAGAGGTATGCTAGAGCCTGCTTGGGTTAGCAACCAGAGCATCTCTTCCCACCTCTTTGCTCAGTGGTGTCATTTTGATAGTTTGAAATTGTCCTTGGAGGGAGTATTTACATCGTGAAAATCAGCAAATGCTAAAAATCAGTTGTTTTCTTTTTTCCAGAGATCCTACTTATCAGAAGACCATTAGCTAACACTGGATAATTGTTCTGAAAAAAATCTTCCTTTTTTTGGTCGAACTATCAGAGAAAAGTCTAGGCCATCGTAGATACTTGCACAGTTCAGAGCTTTATGAGCTACAGAATAATTTCCTAGACATTATATAATTTGAGCATTATAACAACCTGTGAAATAGGCTGGGCAAATCTCATCATCCATCTTGTGTGCGATTTAGCACAGTGAATGAGAAGTGAAATTGGATTAGAACTCTGTGCTTCTTTTATTCCTGCTAATTCCATAGGAATTAACCAGATCCCCCCAGGAATCTAGAATAGGGAAAATGAAGGAAATCCAGTTATGAAGGGAAAGATGAATCAAAGAAGACAGTAATTTTTTTTCATTTTCAATGTTAGTAATTTATTTTTTCATTTTGAATGTTATTTTTTATAAAACAGGCCTACTTGAGAGATAATATACAAGTAATTAATGTGAGAGCTTGGAAAGCAATCCCTTTCTTTGAGCATGCATGCGTGTGAGTGTGCTCAGTCATGTCTGATTCTGCAACCCTACGGACTATAGTCTACCAGGTTCTCTGTCCATGGGACTTCTCAGGCAAGGATACTGGATAAGTTGTATTAACCTTGCCATTTCCTCCTCCAGGGGACCTTCCTGACCCAGAGATCAAATGTGCATCTCCTGCAGTGGCAGGCAGATTCTTTACCACTTGAGCCACCTGTGAAGCCCTTTCTTTGAGTACTATTACTAAATGTAGCACTTTATGAAGCTGTGGTGGGAATCAGTGTGCTATTAAGGAAANGAAGGAAATCCAGTTATGAAGGGAAAGATGAATCAAAGAAGACAGTAATTTTTTTTCATTTTCAATGTTAGTAATTTATTTTTTCATTTTGAATGTTATTTTTTATAAAACAGGCCTACTTGAGAGATAATATACAAGTAATTAATGTGAGAGCTTGGAAAGCAATCCCTTTCTTTGAGCATGCATGCGTGTGAGTGTGCTCAGTCATGTCTGATTCTGCAACCCTACGGACTATAGTCTACCAGGTTCTCTGTCCATGGGACTTCTCAGGCAAGGATACTGGATAAGTTGTATTAACCTTGCCATTTCCTCCTCCAGGGGACCTTCCTGACCCAGAGATCAAATGTGCATCTCCTGCAGTGGCAGGCAGATTCTTTACCACTTGAGCCACCTGTGAAGCCCTTTCTTTGAGTACTATTACTAAATGTAGCACTTTATGAAGCTGTGGTGGGAATCAGTGTGCTATTAAGGAAAGAACATGAATTTCGGAATCAAATGCCTAGTGCCAGGTCTGGTCTTCTCATTTTACTGCTGTGTTAACTTAGGCCAATCGCTTAACTTCATCATGCTTCAGTTTTCTCATCTGCAAAATGGGTATTAAAATGGCTTTGCGAGGATTAAATGAGATAGCTAAAACTACAGCAAGCAGCACACAGTCTGGCACTTAGGGGACACTCATGACAAGTAACATTCTTCTTTCCTTTTAAATTTTGAGATAGTCATTATCAAAAGTAAATTATGAGCTGCGATTCATACCTACAGTTTTCTTGGAACAGATAAACATGTCTCTAATCTAAAACCTTATATGTTATAAATGTCCCGGAAAGACTTCTGGGCATCTAAAACCAGAACCAGCATTACAGGTTAGTGGGAAACTGAGAGTTCAGACAAGAATTTTGTGAGAGAAAACCAGCAGTTTTTAATTTCGCTCTCAGTCTGTACTACATTCCATGCTGGCTTTTGAGACCAAAACCAAATCTGGCAGCAGCAGGCAATCATAGAGTTTTCATGTAATTCAATAATTTATCACAAAGAATATTCATTTATAAACAATGACTTGTTTTGGAATGATAGCAGCTGTCAGTTTGGAGGCCTTGTTTTTCCCCCCCGGGACAGAAGTCTGGCTTCCCCTTTGCTAACCCATGCAGGGTTGCCGGGTTTGGAATCTGAGGCTGAATGTACTTTACAATGTGTTTATGTTTTGGTATGTGCATTATTTCATTTTTACTTTGTGGTCATGAAATCCATGTTGCCAGATGCTGAAAGTGCCTCTGTAGAGCCCACCCCTGCTCGAGAAGAGGAAATAAGCAAGCTCAGAGTTGCAACCGCACCTGAAAACACTTGGACCAGAAGAGGTAGCAATGTACCCTTTGGCCGTGACAGGCACACAGCATTCTGGTGCTCCTCCATGTCATCACTTAGGTTTGCTTCAGCAAAAAAGAATCCTGGATCCTTTGCTTCTTTGAAAATCAATTGCCAGAATGACTTGTACATCTAAAAGTTGTGATTATGTCTCTCCAGTGTCTTGGGAAATTCAATGTTTTGAGTTCAAGAGATCAGACTGCCTGCTGGGAATCAAGCATTCAGCATCCTATGAAAGCACTTGATACTTTGAACCACTTTTTCACAACTTTACATCCGTTTCACAGACAGCCAAAGGTCCCTGACTTCTCTTAGAGCTCCCAGGGTCTCTTGAGAGCTTGGAAAGCTGTCGAGTAACTAATGAGGGGATCTTGCCCATGGGCTGGAGGTCTTCTACTTCCAGCATCCATTTTCATTCGCAAGTTAGCCTTTCAAAGTTCAATCAAGTTCACTCTCAGTGGCCGCTTACTAACCGTAGCCAACTAGAAAACCTATGACCTAGTCTACTGGGAGATTGACTGAGAATTGAATTGTGTCCCTCCCACTACCACCAGCAACAAAAAATTGAAGTCCTAAACCCCTGCACCTGTGAATATGACCTTGTTTGGAATCAGAGTCTTTGAAGATGTAATTGAGTTAAGATGAGGTCATTAGGGTGGGCTCTCTTCCAATATGACTGGTGTCCTCATAAGAAGAGGGAAATTTGGGCACAGGCGCTCAGGGTGAATGCCATGTGACAGTACAGGCGGGGCTTAGAGTCATGCAGCTGGAAGGACTGTCAAGGGCTGATGGCCACCATGAAAAGCTAGGAAGAGGTGAGGAAAATGTATCCCTTCTGCTGACACCTTGATTTCAGATGCTTAGTCTCCAGAAATGCAAAACAATCACATTCTGTTGTTTTAAGCCACTCTACTTTGGGTATCAAAATCTGTGTTCATTTCCTAGGACTGTTGTAACAGTGTATCACAAACTGGGTGGCTTGATTTTCCCTAATGTGTTTCAAGCAGCAGAGAAAGCCAGTGGAATTCTGCAAATCACCTTCTGTCATCCCTTTAACATGAATCCCCGTCCCTGTTCTCCACCCTGCGCCCCCCCCCTCCACCCCCCAGCCCCTCCTGCCACCAAACATCTTAAAGTGCTCCTCTGGACTCTGCTGCTGACATCTCCTGTCACCTCCACTCCAGGTAGAGATGCTCAGGCTCCTGATTCCTTGTCGCCATCTATTGGCCTTCTGCCAAGGAGTAGCAATCATTTAACAGGAAAAATAACTTCCCAGTGGGATGACTTCTCCGTGAAATTCCTTCCAAGGGAAGGAAATTCCCTTATTAAGTTATGCTGACTTAACAAGACATCTTCAGAATTTTCTTAAGAAGCTCTAAGGAAGCCTCTCAAACATCATGAGGCGGTAGAAGTGGTGCTGAACTTTTATTTCCATTTCACAGAGGAAAAGGTAAGTCAGGGAAGAGTCGCCTACTCAAATTCTCTCCCTTAGTAGTAACGCTTTAGCCAGGGCTGGTTTTGCCCAGATTTTGTCTCACAAGGAGGGATTTCTTTTCCCTTGCAGTCAAGAGACATGTAGTTTCTAGTCCGCAGATTGTTTTAATGGTTTATTTTTTTGTTGTTGTTAAACAAATGAGAGATCTTCTATACTGACGAACATACACCTTTCCTTCAGGGGGCTCCAAATAAGTTGTAAATTTGTGATAATATTAAGCCATTTATTCCCTGTAAGTTGGGCTGAACCGAGACCCCTTCCTGCGGTCTACCTGTATGCCATGAATGGTCTGTGAGAGCCGCGTGGCACAATGAGGCATGCGGTAATTTTCCACTCCTCTTTCTCCTTAAACAGAAACTTCCAGCTTGTTTTCCCCTCCTGAAGTTTTATTCCACTTACTTTCAAATTGTTAGGTTGCAGTAAGCAATCTGGGGCACTTTAGAATACGAGTAGGGGTGGAGTGGGGCTGAGAGAGAGAAAGAAAAGAGCATCTGGAAATCTGGAAGAATGTGGTACATTGGAAACCTGATAAGTTGCCGCTGGCGTTACCAGGCCTCGTGGTTTATAACAACCATGCAACATTTATGGCTAGAGACATGTGCACCCCTTACTCGGGTGCACCATTCACGCTCCAGGGCAGACCAGGGACACAGCCCTGGAGGTTTGAACCCGGGTCGGGTGAGCCTTGAGTCTTCTGACTGTCTCCCATTGGGAGCAGGCCCAGGCACCCTGGCCTGCAGCAAGCATGGTTGGGTTGATATCAACAACAGACCCACTTTAAGTGCTGCCCGATATAGAGCTGGGGGAAATCCTGGAAGGGTGACATGTTGGAATGAATGCAGAAGAAACAGGGATTCCCGAATTCCTTTGAAGGGTAGTCTCATAGGGAGTTGCAGATGGACCAGGTGCTTTCTCACTAATGATCATAGTTACACTGGTCACCATTTGTGAATGTTTCCTATGCCTCTGGCATATATTATCTCATCTAACCCTTATGATAACCCTTTGAGATGCATTTTATTATTTATGCTCTTAAAAAAAAAATAGATACAGCAACTGTCTTAGAGCTTAGCACAGTGCCTGTTGTGTGGCTGACCCGTAATAAATACCCACTGACTGTGTGTTGAGAGGTGTAAAAATGTGCTTAAGTTCATGTAGTAATTGATGGAGGCCACATTTATACCCGCTCTGTGTGGTATTTTCAATGGTAGAAACCAATGTACTTTGAGTGGAATTTCAGATCGAAATAGTAGAGCTGGAATGAGGACTTACTCACGCGAAAGTCAGAAATCTAAGAATTAGTAGCACTGAAACACTTTTCGGGGGCAAAGTAAAGGAAAGAGGGTTGGAGTTGGCAGATTAGGGGAGTCAGGATAAAGCTGTGAACAAGGCAGGAAGGTTTCAGAGTACAGACTTGAAGCTGTAGAGGGACACGTGGCTGAGGTGACGGAGAGGAGGTTCTGGAATCTTACAGGATACGAACATAAGGAATGGATCAGCTGAATCAGGGCAACTCTGGACCAGCCAATGGCAAAGGATCAGTGATAACGATCTAGGCTCCTTTCTTCTTTTGCTTGGAAAAAACTGCTATGTCTGCATGTTAATGAATGGTTCTTCAACCCGAGGTCCTATTTTAGCATCACAAGGGCAGACAGGGCAGCAGAAGTCTGATTCCAAAGAGATTATATCACTCTGGCCAATCTGAAGATGACCACTTCAGAGTTTGGAAACAGTCTGTGTCATCGTAAATATACATGGCCCTCCAAAAGGCAGCTGCTACTTGAGTCAATGGAAAATTGATCATGAGGAGGAAAACGTGAGCCGTTGTGCCTGCGCCCTGCCCAGCTGCCTTCCCCGACGGAGGAATGGCCAGCACTCTGAAATACGAGGAGTGCGAAGTTTGCATGCAGAAGTCTGAGTGCTTTGCGACGTGGGAAGGTAGAGTTGGCTACTTCTCTAGGAAAGGAACTTAAGTTTCGGCAAGCTTCAGGCTTGGTTGTTACTTGACTATGTAACTGCTGCCCAAGTGGAGGGTCCCAAAGCACCACAGTGCCCTTCAGATGTAGTGCCCACAGGTCAAAAAAAGCTCTCTGGATCCCCCATGATCCAAACAGGCAACAGAGCAGAGCTTCACAATTAATTCTTGTTTATCAGTTATAACAATGCATTCTCTAAACAGGTGAAGGGAATGCAAGCAGAACTTAATGTGGAAAATACCAAATATTTCTTACAGATTTTGTTGATTACCTCTAGCCAGCATCCATTCTGTCTTCTATTCACAATGATATCTGTTTTGTTCATATGATGTTAGGGGAAGTTATTCCATTTCTAGCTTCAGAGGTGAGACCCGATTCAGTTCAGTTCAGTTGCTCAGTCGTGTCTCACTCTTTGTGACCCCATGGACTGCAGCATGCCAGGCTTCCCTGTCCATCACCAACTCCCAGAGCCTACTCAAACTCATGTCCATGAGACCCGATTAATCCTGGCCAATTAAAGGAAGCTAATCTACGTGTCAACAAATGCTTTGTGAATGGGCAAACGACGTAATTCTTGTATATGAGAGGGTTGTTGGAGGCTTCAGGGAAAGTTTTCCCTTGTCCTTAAGAGAATGGGACAAAAGCCAGCTTCTTCTTTCAAGGGAGACAAATAAGGGAGGATGTCAACCTCCTGCTGCTGGCTGACGTTTGATGGCTGGAGGTGAGGTGAGATTCAGGACAAGGCTAACAGGTGGTAGAGCGCAGAGACTCATAGAAAATGGAGCCCTGAATGTATCACGAATAGAACCTCTCTACCTCTGGATTTTGAGCCAATGTAACTGATGTTTCAGTCAGTTGGATTTCTGTTACTAGCACTTGAAAGCCTTGGAACTGATAATCCCTGAAATTGGTAATAGCACGGGAGAGAGAGAGAGGGAAGTGGCAGTTGATGGTTAAGTTGGTGGAAGGGTAGAAGGAAGACTGGGGAGCATGCAAGACAAAGCGAAACGCACCTAAAACAGCCAACTGATAGATCTAGGGCTCTAAGTCAACCTTAACTTAACCTGTAGTTTTCTTTACTAACGGTTGTAGGTGAAAAGAGGAATGGGAGATTTCAGAGTTTCTACTTCCCACCGTTTATCGCCCAAAGAATTGACCAAATCGAAAAGTATAGCCTCTGTATTAAGGTCAGACAGAGTAAAGCACTGGAGATGAGTGCGTGCTGAGCAGAGAAGTATGAACGAGTCAGCCAACTGGCCTGCAGAAACCATATGAACCCTTTCCTCAGCGGGGTGCGTAGTATGCCCTGGGACTACAACATGGATTTACAGAGCTATCTAGAGCTTGGGAATTATTAACATGCCACTGCAGAAAGATTTCCTTTATCCTGGTGGTAGTAGGCACTTTTTTAAAAGGCATTTTTTGATCTTAAGAGTTTGAGTAGCATTGAGTTCTCAGTGACCCACATCAAATTTCAGGTTTTATCTTTTGATTGTAAACATAGTATGTATTTGGGAGATACTGACTAAAGGCTGGGGGAGGGGTGGGGTTTAAGAGCCCCCCAGGCTATGGCATATGGCAAGTGGAATAATCTCAGTACCCAGACTGAACACACACATACTAGGCAGGGAGGGGGAAAGAGGCAGAGAAAAATGGAGTTAATGTCAGCGCTATTCACTAAGCTTGCTTCACTTTAAGATAATGCTGTACAGAAACACTGCTTTGGTCACTGAAACGCTTGAACATCTCTGAGTGTAAGCTTGCTTTACATAATGTTCAGGGCTAAAAAGGAATAGTGAAATGGAATCCTTACACGTTAACAAGTGACAAAGAGCCACACAATTACGACCATGACATGTACTGAGACTGTGAAGAGAGTGATTTCCAACTGTTTTCTGCCACAACATATGTGATGGATGATGTTTACGTCCAGGACACATTCCCCAGCGTGTGCCTCTTGTGTCTGCCTATTCAAGTCCAGGGGTCCTCGAGGTAACACGAACTCTTTCTCTCCAACTCAATAAAATGTATCTGGGAATCTGGTGATTTAAAGTGACATGGTCTTAGGGATAACCTCGAGACTACTTCTAAGTTTTATTTAAAAGTGAATCATTCACAAACGTCAGTACTTTAAGTATTTTTAGCAACAGATCACTCATAACGCATCTCACAACTGATTGTGAGGCACTAGCATGGCATTACACCACAGTTGAGAACTGTTTCCAGAATGAAGTCCTTTTCCTCATTTAACCCCAGTGTCTGTTTATTAAATTAGCAAACAGTGTTGCACTTGATTTTCACAAGTATTTCCTTAGGAACTCTAACGTGTAAGTCCAAATATTCCACATCACTCCATGAATGTAACTTTGTGTTCAATTTCTTTACCTGTCCAAGTGACTTACTCAAAAAACTATGAAGAGAGGGAGGTTCAAGAGGGAAAGGATATATGTACACCTAGACTGATACATGTTAATATTTGGCAGAAAACAACAAATTTCTGTAAAGCAATTATCCTGCAATTAAAAAATAAAAAGCCTCAAACTACAAAGAAATCAGATAATCCAACCTTATAAGGAAAGAAAATTTCCTAAACAGAAATGAGATTGATAAAAGCAATTGAAGCCATGACCCTGCATATCCTCAGAAGTAGCAGAATGATGAATACTAATCAAGGTTTCAATAGGTTTTGTTTTTAAAGCAAGTTTTGTGTCTGATAGAGTTTAGATGTCGACGGCTTCTTATCTGGGCTGTGGGGCAGCCTTAGATGGCCCAGTCCTTTTTGTGGCTTCCATCTGAGGAGGTTCTGGGTAACTGGCATGATGCTGTGTCCAGCGTAGCTGCAGTGCCCTACCTGTCTGTGCTGAGAGTGGATCTGTCCTGTAGTCATCTGTGTGCCCTCTCATCTGGGAAGAAATCTGCCTAGACAGGAGAATGCTGGGAGAACTCCCAGAACTGGAGTTCTTCCTCCTGTTAACTGTGAGCTCTTGCTTCTCATTTTTCTGCTCCTGGTTGACAGGTGGATAAAACCCAGCACAGTGGAAGTCATAGGAGGAATTCAGTCCAGATCCTCACTCTTGAAGTCATCCAGTTGGTCTGATTACAGAGAAAAGAAGCCCACCCGTGGTCTGAATTAATGCCATGAAACATGTTTAATCACAGCCAATGCACACACACACACACTCACAAACACACACGTTTTCATTTGTACATCATAACAATAACAGTTCAATCAAGTCAGTACTATGAATGAAAGGAGATATTTTGCCAACCCCACAGTGGACTGCAGCTCTTGGGGGTTTGGAATTTGGAACATCTTTCTTTTCACCCCCTCCCCATTAGCTGCGCTCCTTCAACCCTAGGGAGTGGAGCATGTCATCTCTTGGCTAAACCAGACTTCTCGATAGTCAGGGAAGAAGGGTTTGACATGGCACACCAGTGCAGAACCTGTGGGACATGACAGCCCAGACAGAAGGAGATTTGATGAGTTAAGTGTAAATGAATCAAAAACAGATGGATGAGATTTTTTGTTTAAGTGCACATGAGTTTTACAATTAAGGGAAGAGAGGGACTGGGGAGAGAGCTTTGGCAAAAATGCCATGAGCTCTGCTGGATCCTACTGAACTGTTCAACAAACCCAAGGCATACCAGGGTCAGCTTTCCATCATTAATGGATAACATGCAGCCCATGGCCACACACAAGCCAGGAAATAGAAATGGTCCTAATAAATAAAGCCTTGCATCAGCAAGGTTCTCAGTTTGTGACAAGACTATAATGCCTCATATGATGTCTTGTAAGACATGCATCCCACAGGCCAGCTGTTGACATGTTCTTGGAACATGAAAAGGATGAGGGTCTTCTCTATTCCTCACCTGCCCTTCCAGGGCTCTAGGCATTTACAGGTCACAGTCTCTCACAGGGCTTTTTAAAAAGCGGTGCTTTCGAATTCTAATTTGCCTTCCTTTTCTTTTTGCCACATCTCTTTACTAATTGAAAACTGACAGCAAATATGTCCTCAACCACAAATATCTAGAAGAACATGGAGACATTCGAACAGGCTGAAATACTTTGACTTTTATGAGATTTAAGAAGGTTAATCAAGGCTCTGGAAAGAATTTTGCTTCATGGTGGACTCAACAACAAAAAAATGAGCTGGGCCTTCCCGCGATTGGCCAGAGGGGCAGGCCTGGAGCCGGGGCCCGGATCAACCGCTTGGTCAAGCCGGGTGAGGCCAGGCCGCAACTTCTTTCCGCGGTGACGCAATCATGGCGGCCATTGGACGCTGTCTGTTGCTTGGCCTTCAGACTGATGTCAGTCTCTGCTCCCTGGGAGTCCTAAATAAGCCTCCTCTGAAGTTCTCACAGCTGAGTTTCTCCCTCAGGGAATTTGTTTTCTGAGGAGTTTTTCTCTCAAGTGGAGGCATGTTTCCCTACCTCATTTCTTGACAGCGACGTTACGTAACCCAGGCTGGGGTGTGCGGCGGTTGGGTGAGAGGCAACGGGGAAAGGTTTTACCTCAGGGATAGCAACAGAGAAAGTGCGGTTGACGAATGAGAGGCGTGCATCCAGGTATTAGTGCTGGTATCTGACAGCCTGTGGAGGGGAGTGAAATTCCCTCTTCCCTCACCCATCCTTCGTCCCCTCCAGAGGGCTCTTAAGGGGTGAGGCGGGTTCTACCAGCCAGCAGGTCTGAGGACTGACTGAGTCTGAAAGCCTCCCTCTTCACCACAAGGCTGCTCTGGGTGGGTGGGCTTTACCTATAGCTGGGCAGGTGCTGCTCTCCTGCGTGTCTCCACAGAGGACCAGAAGTAGTGGAACTTTATATGACCCACCTTTTTATCCCAAGTCTCTTTTATGAAAAAAAAAATTTTTTTTTTCCCTGACATCCTAGGAATTTTCTCCAAGTCTCAGGGGAAATAGATAACAAACTCTTGGGGTGGGGGCTTGTTATCTTATCTTGTTTTGTGACCTTTATTCCAGCACAGAGCCTAGCACACCACAAATGTTGGGAAACTTCTAGGACTATGAATCTCCCAGTACTTGGAGCTTAGCACATCTGCTGTGATAGGGGCATGTGTCCCTTTTTAAGTCCATTGACATTTTTCTTCCATGTTTCCTCCTCTAGGTGTGTGTTCACACTCCTGTGTTTCAGCACATCCTCCCCTCCCTCAACAGCATTCACTAAGACACTCACCACACTCTCACCCCCAGGAGTTTGCTCAACTTGAAAACATCAGGGTTTAACTGTCCTGTGACTCATCCCCAGTATTCTGGAAAAGAAAATCATCCAGTAAGTCCTGACTAATGTGGCCCAAGTGCTAATGGATTTTATAGCTATGTCCCCCAGATAACATACGTTGTTAGAGATAGCACCCTAAGAGAAAGGGTGGCTCTGGTGGCGGGAACTCCAGGCCCTGCACCGAGGCCCTCTGCTGAGCTTTCCAGAGCCTTTCATTCAGCAGGAGGACATGGCCCTTTGGTCAGACAGATCTGTGTGTGTTCCCTGGCTCTCCCAGGTACTAGCTCTAGAAGAGCAGGCAATAAACATGACCTTCCCAAGCCCCCTGGATACCAACACGCATCCTAGGGCATCATCATCACGGTTATCATCGTCCCTGGGATTATTGCTAAGATGATGAAACCATGCATGCCAGCCTAGCGTGGTGCCAGGCACACAATAGGCACACAATAAACCCAAGTTCTTGTTCTTTTCTTGGGGTTACTCATTTGCCGCTACAATAAACTTATCACTAGAAGCTGCCCTTGCCAAGCACCCTGACTGCCTTGCAGAGGTGCTGTCAGCTGGGTGGTGTAGGGGTTGTTTCCCACCACTCTTAGAAGCTTGGGACACTCTACTTCTCAGTCCAAACCCGCCTTACCTGAGGATCTCTTTGCCATCTCTTCTGCTGGGGGCACTGGGGGCCACCCTTCAGTGAGTCCTCCTCTGCAGATGCCTGCATTTCTGGGCTTGGTCCTCAAGTCTCCAGGCTTGAAGGTTCGGCTCGCCTTGCCCCTCCACAGTTGCTGGCATCCCCTTCAGGATGGAGGGGAGCACCCCGCTTCCTCTTCCTGCGTTATTGTCCTCTGTGCGCTGCCCGGGTCCTGCCCAGGAGGAGCGGGTGGGCTGGAGCAGAGAGGATGGAGCAGGCCTGGGGCTGCAGCCGTGGCGCGTCCCCTGGAGCGTGCATCTCCGCTGAGCAGCCCAGCGGCCGCGCTAATAAATATCAAACCCTTCAGCGGGGAAATAAATTATCCCCCCACTGCTAGAGAAAACAGTCGTGATAAATTGTCGTGTTAGCCAGCAGTGTTTAAAGTAAAATCAGTAAAGTGTGAGTAATGATGGCTGAGTCAAAAGTCCTGTATTAAATACAATGGTCTGACGAGCACGCGGGCATCGTCCAGAGGAAAGCGAAGGCCGGCTTAACTAAAACAACTCTTGTTCGGAGTGGGGGAAAAAGGACTTGGGATTTATTATCCTATTAGTTTTTTTTTTTTTTTTCTTCTGCAGGAGCAGCTCTCAGGGTGTCCCGGGCATAAAGTCAAAATCTCCATTTAGGAGAGATGTTTAGAAAACATGCTCTTAGAAGTGCGAACTACCAAGTTTTTGACTGGACAACAGACATATGGTTGAATTCTTTCAGTATAGCGGAGTTCCAAAAGTTGTGAGGGATTTTTAGCTGCCGTTATCAATGGGGCTGGCTGGGGAGGGTTTCTGGGTGGGGGAGATCTAGAGGATGTTTTGCTTAAAAAAAAAAAAAACCACACAGTGGTTGGTTACTTACATGTACCCATTTTCAATATTTATACCTTATGCTTTATAATGGACAGTGAAACCTCACTAATTCCAGCTGGAATTAGAAAAGAATCAGAATGATGGGAAGCTGTGAGATGTTTTAAGTGAACTGGTTGCAAAGTTCTAGGACCACGGTACTAACAACAGGGAATACTTATCACTGAGACCAAATCATGTTCTAGGCCCTCTGTGGGCCATTTTACAGAAACACTGACTGACTTTCTTAGGGTCCCATAAGTGGCAAGTGATGTAGCCAGGATGGAAACTCGGGTCTACTATTTCCAAATCTGCATCCTGAACCCCAGTGCATGTGGCTTTTAATCTATAAATCCTGTTTGTATCCTGGCATAAGGATTAGGCAAGATAATTAAGGGAGTGGGCCACAGGAGCATCACTTGGGTTCATGTTCAGTGATGACAAATTTCATTAGTAGTATTCATAATTGTCACATTAACTCTTGATCGGCAAGTGTGCAAGTTACCAAGATGCTAGATACTTAAAGTGGTTTATTTTCAAGGACACAAGGCCCCAGTACTCTTATTTATGTTATAGATATTATAATTAGTTAAGGATTTGAGGCAGCTTAGTACACATACAGAGTATAAAAGATCATGCATCCCTCCTCTGATCTAAAATTAGTTCCTCCTACCTTACTATCTAGTTCCCTCTTCAATTTTCTTACAAAGGATTTGGTTCAATAGGTCAGCTCCTGTCTCTTCTTCATCTCTGCCCTTTCTCTCTGTGGTGGTCAACTCTTACACTTTTTTTTTTCTGTCCAACATCCCTTCATTTTGAGAACAATTTTTCTCTTACCCCATATGAATTAGGTATGGCTACTGATCAAAAGACCCTATCTTCTCTGCCTTGGAAGTGGGCACAAGATACAGTCTAGCCATTCAGAAGATCATGTATCAATGGACACTTTGATGACTCACAGGTGACCATATGTCCTAGGCAAGACTAAAATTTTTTTTGGACAGGGATTTTTATAAATGCTAGTAGAGGGAGGAGAGAGAGAGCGGGAGAGAAAGGCTCTTTTTTTTTTTTTCCCCAGTCAATTTGAGTCTTAAATCCTTGTGAAACTCATGTTGATCATGGCTCTCTGGAAATCTATATGAGTAGATCATAATCTTGAAACTGAGAGCTGAGAGGTGGAGACAGAGAGCCCTGAAAACATTTTGAATAGTTTCTCTCCTCCATGCCTTACAGTCAATGAGTTCTTCATTTCTGGTGGCCATAGGTGATCAATTTAACTAGCTGTTATGCTAGATGACTGTCCTTAAGCACTAAAATAAATTTTTACAGGCTTCATCCCAGTGAGGTCAGATTTCCAAACCTAAATTCCTTCCATGAACCTGAGAGTCTGTGCACATTACTCCTGGATACTAATTTCTCCACAGCTCTGGGTTCTTGATTTTGATAACTGTAGCAGGGGTGAATTTATTGTTCAGGTTCTTGGCTGCTAAATTTAACAGAAGTGAATTTATTGAAAGAATTTTGGGTCGTTTGCAGAACTGATCAAAACCTAGAATGTCAAATTATTAGCACCATTATCTAACCAACTGAGCTAACTGGCCACCTAGAATGTCAAATTAAGCTATTGGCTGAACCTAGGGAAATTTGGCAACAGAGAAGAGCCAAGGTCTTCCTTTAGGGATAGGCTGGTCGGAGAGTACATCATGAGAAACACTGGGCTGGAAGAAGCACAAGCTGGAATCAAGATTGCCGGGAGAAATATCAGTAACCTCAGATATGCAGATGACACCACCCTTATGGCAGAAAGTGAAGAGGAACTAAAAAGCCTCTTGATAAAAGTGCAAGAGGAGAGTGCAATAGTTGGCTTAAAGCTCAACATTCAGAAAACAAAGATCATGGCATCTGGTCTCATCACTTCATGGCAAATAGATGGGGAAACAGTGGAAACAGTGGCTGACTTTGTTTTTTTGGGCTCCAAAATCACT